>JANHFL010000075.1:47615-67354 GCA_032468155.1 Oxyrhabdium leporinum
AGCCGTGAGTCCAGGAGGACTCCCAAGTTGCGCACCCTCTCTGCGGGGGATAATTCTTCTCCCCCGATAGCCAGAGAGCCACTCGGTCTTATACTTCCAGGAGCTACCCACAGCTACTCGGTCTTATACTTCCAGGAGCTATTATTTTTCATTAGAACTCAATGTCTTCCACTGATGGAGCCAAGAATTAAATAGTAGTTGAGACAGGCCTGAAAAGGTGCTTCTGAGTCCACAATCAGTGATAGAAATTGTTTCCAAAAATTGAATTATCATTAGAACAAAAATCTGTCCACACATATATTTATTCCCTAGGAGCTCTCTTGATCTTAGTCATTTTGTTTTAGGATGAAAAAAGATTTAATTAAAGCAACAGAAGTGGGAAGTCCTTGCTAATCTATGCAAAATTCTTAGAAATTAACCACAACATTCCAATGTAAATGTTATACACCTCTACAGCAACAATGGCTTCTAATAGTTTTAAAATAAACTAAGCTGCTAAATGACCACAGTGATCCAGCTGCTAAATGACCACAGTGAGAAAATGTGGTTTACTGATAGAGAAGAAAGATATGTTGCTTTTGCCAAACAGCAGAGAGAAGTGCCAAACACTTTTCAGAAGATAGTGGCAATTACATATGAGCTGCCATCATACTTACACAGAAGGAGCTAATTAGCCTTACAGCTACATAAAGATATAAGACTCCCCCCACCTTGTCCCCCCCATTTGAACAGGTCTCCAGAGCAAAACAAGGAAACTGGTGCTGGAAGATAGAAGAACGACACATGAGTCATAAATTGGAGGCAGAGGCACATTCCTTGGCAGACATCCTCTTTCTTGTAATTGGCAGGGACCTGTAAGATGAAGGATTATGCCTTTATTTACCATAACAGCTCTTTTCACTGCTGCACATGGCTTGTTGCCACTTCTAAACTATTTCAGCTTCTTGGTTCTTAAAGACAGGAATTTTAGCACAGAACTTTTAGGAAAGCTCAAAAGCATATTCAGTTCAGTTTAATGATCCTTTTTTAAAGTATACTATACAAATCTTTTCTCTCTCACACTAACTACTGTGGCATCAATCCTATGATAAATTGGGTAGCTAAATATTACTTTAAAATGGACAGGTACCTGCCTTCCTGCCAACAAAGATTAAAACCTTAACCTTTTATGTACTGTAACATTCTGATTATTTCAAGAGTATTTGTTGATGGTAATTAACTCTAGAGTGGATTGGGCACATAGTTGAGTAGTTTAGAAGGTTTTGTTTTGTTTTATGTATGATCTGTACTTGAATAATTGAAAATTTTTAAAGGCCTTGTACCACATTAAGCAGATAATAAATCTATAAAATCCAATACCGATAGCAACAAAATAACTGAAGTAGTAAGTACTTCAGTGAACACTGTATCTCTTTCATGATATTTTTCATAATGTTTGAGTCTAGAATAAATAACCACAGTTATTTATAATTACTTGATAGTAAGAGAAAATAAATGTACATGTTGATGATGCAGAGCTTTCACTTACTTGCACTGAATTATGGCACAACATGCCTCAGCAATCTCTTCTTTCTTCCAGATCCTAATAATGTTGCCTTCATATAGTCACCAAGGCATATCAGAGACAGCCTTAAGTCCTCCATAACTATTCTGATGATAAACGAATATTTCTTTTTTTATCCAGACATATTTATCTGTGTATATAATTTGACCTCTTTGTCAATCATTCTATTGGAGGCATGATCGGGTTTGAGGTTGGCCCAGTTTCAATGGTTTTTTTTTAAGTGGGTGAGACTATCTCCATCTTCTTGGTCTCTAGGTACTATCATTTGGTGCCATGATGATTTGGACATTAGAAAAACCTACATCTTTCAAATTGACCTTTTTTCTTATGTCTACCAGATCTTTGAATTTTTAAAGACAGATTAAACCAACCAATGGCAGCAGGGATGGAAGGTGACAAAACTCCTTCAGAGGTTTCCCAGGTCTAACCCAAGATCAGTTATTATCTTCTTTCCATAAACTTGTTTTGGTCATGTCCACTAGTAATTTGTTTTTGATTAGATATTATAAGAGTGAACCAGTTTCTTTTGAAGAATGATAAATGAAAGGATACTGAAGTGTTGTTGAATTATATTCCAAAATTTAAAAATGTATCCATTATGATGAGCATTGAGTATTGAATGTCTTTTTTGTTACAGCTAAGGAACCATATACCTTTGGAAGAATGAGTACTGCTAATCTCTGAAGGCAGTCTGAACAAAATTGGCTAATTCTTAGCTTTTGAATTGACTTTGTATTGGTAGTCAAGATTGGACAATATAATACTGTATGGTTTCACTTACGATGTTCAAATATTGTATTGTTTTGTATATGATTTTACCGTTTTTGCTAATAGCTTTTAAAGATAGTTTACAATGTATTTCTATTCCATTATATTATTTGTACTTTAGGAAAAATAAATCTGAAGAAAACTTCTAATATACTGCCATTACTTGCACTCATCCCTTGGTTACCCTGTAAGATAAATATAAACATCTATATGCATCCTTGAGAATTTTATTAAAATATTTCCCCTGGTAAAAATGACGCAATCTTATTAGAATAGAATGGTTAGACAATATGCCAAGTGAGTTTTTAACTTACCATTACCGGTAGTTTTTTTTTCCTAGCGATCCTGAAGTTTTTTTTTATTGCCAATGGAACATATTTTAATTATTATGATGGGTTGCACAGCCAGATATTTAGACTGGATTAAGCGTTTTTATCCACTTACACACATTTGCATTGACTTCTTCCTAGGATGTGTCATATATCAGCATAGTATATATATGCAGTGTGGGTTTTTTTAATTGATAGTTGGTATTTTGATCAATGCACAGATTGTCAAAGTTGTTTTGGTATGGCACCAAGTGTGTTGATAACCATTGAATGACCATTATTGTTTCTTCTCTCTTTTTGCACAATCTGCGCTTTGAATCATTTGACAGTTTTCAATTTCTGCCTTGATTACAGAATAGCTTGCCCTAGAGCTTCAAAATCAAGTCTTCAGTTTCTTTTTTTAAAGGTTCTCATTGTGGGCCATTGCCAGGTTTTATCTTTATTATTTATATAATAAATATATCAATATATATATATATATCTATATTTGAAATTGACCACATAATACTTTTCCTTGCCAACAATTTGTTCTTGTCTTCATTACATTATTTCAATATTCATATTTTCTTTCCTGTACATTTAATAGGTTCCAATATTTAACTTGTATCAGTGCTTGATCTTGGCTGTCTTTTATGTAATTAACCAATGTATGCTTTTCTTCTTCAACGATTTGTTTGATTTTCTGCCTCCATTTCTGTGGGGAAGTATAATCTATCAATATCAGTACTGGGATCTAATGTATAGTGTAAGGGTCCCAACCTCATGGCCCACTATCAGTGTCAGGCTTGGAAGCCATAATTGCTAGGTGTCTGCAGCTGCCACATAATAGCACATGCGAAATCGGGAGTGGGTTTATTCTCATACACTTAGAAGGGTTAGTAACAAAACAAAATTCCTTTTGAGAAAGTCAAGGACATCCAGACCAGCACCTGGAAGAGGAGTGCCAGGAGGAGAGAGGAAGTTGTATACGAACTTGGATTGGGGAATGTGACCTTTGATGATGGCTGGGAGGTGGATCTTTGATTTTCTTTTGGGTGGGGAAAACCCGGGAACTTCAGATTCAGGTTTTTCCCAGATGTGCCAACATGGTTTCTTTAATAATTTTTTACTCGGATATGATTATGTCTGAGTGCTGAATGGACGATCGGAACTTTGATGGAACCCTGACAACCAGGCCTTGAAGTGGTGGATGAGTGTGCGCATGCACTAATCCCATCGCCTCACGTGGAATCATCCCCTCCCCCCCTCCACCAGTCTGCAAAGCCGGAAAGGCTGGGGACTCTGGTATAATGAATAGTCATTAGCTTTTAATTACTTTCAGGCTGGAACTAGGCTTCCAGTCTGAAACTAAGACTAATTCTGGGAAGAAATGAATATCATCTTATAATTATGCAGATAATAATTAATCTGTTCTCTAGAACAAGATGAGGTAGCTGCAGGATTTTTGTAGCAATGTAAGTACCATTTCTTACATCCTAGTAGCTCACATGGCCAACTGAGGAGATAGACATTTTGCTTTTAAGCATTTATCTTTCTTCCTTTTTACCATCAGTGTGACATATAAATAGAGTCTAGCATATTAGTAACAGGATGGAAAATAGGACATCATCAGATACATGATTCACAGGTCTGTCAGAATACTGAGGACATACTTCAGAACTAATGGAGCCCCTAGCTATTATTTGCCTGCTGCAGACCTTTCAGCACAGAAGTTCTGTTTGTTGGTAGAGTAACACTTATCTGCTTCAGATTAACCCTCAATTGTTAACAGTACATGAATTATTAAGATTATAGACAGCACATTTTGGGGATTCAGCCACACAGGGCAGGAAAAATGATGTGCCACCTGAAGAGGGGAGAACTAGCTGGATTCTTTCTCACTGTGCACGCCCCTTCCACACACATTTCTCCAGTGACACTTTTATCACAACTTACCATCCAGTTATCAGCTAAACAGGCATCCTACAGATGCCACTTCAGAGAATTGGTATAGATATATAAGGCAATTGCCTCAGATGTATAAGGCAACTGCCCTGTCTGGTAGATCAGAGGACACTTACTAAATGCTTGGCTTAGTTTTCCATCTGTTCAGGCACAAACACACAAAGCAGCTAATTCAGTTTTCTTAATGAATTTCCTCTACTCCTTTCCTCCCATTTTCTTTAACAAACTACAAAAAAATTGGAGAGTTTTCTTACCATTCTGAGCCTATTTAGTTGCTTCTAATAAGACATTTTCTTACCGTGGCTTTGGAAGTTTCAGAATGAGTAATTCTCCTGTCTCTTGGCTATAATTTAGTTATCATTTGAAATCCATACTTTGCCTTGTGGTTTATGTTATAGATTCTGCTTAAAGAAATTAAGCAGGCAATAAGAACAATAAAATTGTTAATGGAATTTATTGATCCCAGTTTATGTGTTAATGATTTTAATTTCATGCTGCAGCAATGCTCTTATGTTTACATCAAAAAAATTAAAAGGGGCTCAGCAACCAGGCACTAGAAAAAGTAACCCATTTGTTGTGTCAGAATGAAAGGAAATAATTATACTTAAAGCAAAAATAAAAAATACAAATCATTTCAATCTTGCCAATCTACTGTAATAATTGGTAAAATGCAATTGAAGCAGAGTTAAGATAGACTTTCTCCCATCACAAAGTTTTTATCTAAAATAAATCGGAGGTAGAACATTCAGCTGTAAGCCTTTCCTTGGTTCCCAAATTAGATAGACTATGATCAATAAGACATGCTATCTTGAAGCACAGACTTTCATTCCTAACCATTGCAAGAAAGATTGAATGAAAGTAAGGAACCTTACGTCATGGCCCACATTTATCATCTGTTTCTTCCCCACTCTCCTGATTTCCTATAGATGGCCATGGTTTGAAATAATTACATGGCGGCTCATTCAAAGATAACTACAAACCACAGATTTAATCTTACAAGAATGATCAGTAAAGCAGCTTGACATCACGTTTCCCTTTTCCTTTCAGGTTGTCACTTTGTGTGAAATGCGGCTTGCCTAGGAATTTGGAACTACAGATAGTCCTTGACTTATGGCCACAATTGAGCCCACAATTTATGTTGCTAAGTGAGGCATTTGTTAAGTGAATATTGCCCCATTTTATGACATTTCTTGCCACAATCATTAAGTAAGTCACTGCGAATGAGCCGAAAACAGGACACGCAGAGGCTGAAAATGGAGCGCACAGAGGCCAAGAACAGCAGAGGCCAAAAATGGCGCGCACAGAGGCCAAAAATGGGTCTCGCGGAGGCAGCAATAGGCGGCCACGGTGATGGGCAGCGGTGGCAGTGATGGGCGGTGGCAATCCCTGCAGCCTAAAACAGCTGATCAGCAGTATTCCAGGAGGCCGATCCAACCACCAATCAGCTGCTCATACTAAATCAGGCTGTGCTGAAGCTGAACAGACTGTTTGCTGTTTGCTGCAAAGAGGCAAATTGCTGGGAAGCAGAGGCAGATTTTTTTTCTTGTTTTCCTCCCCAAAAGCTAGGTGTGTCTTATGGTCTGGAGCATCTTATAGTGCAAAAAATACGGTATTTAAAATATTAAATAATATTTTAAAATTACTCCGTTTTCCGATATAGTAAACATCAAAAGATATAATGTTTAAACAATATATTGTGTTCATGTCCTAAAATCAGTTTTGCAAAGCAAATGCAATGTGGCTCTTAGGATAACAGTAACATTGCTGGAGAAGTCCATTCAAACATTGGAAACAAATGCAGGACTTGTTTGTTGAGATAACTATTCTGAGCTAGCTTCAAATCTGTGCATATCACTTATCCTGTATTTTAAACTTGTTTTTCTTCCTCACATCTTTTAAAAAGTAAAACAGTAATAAACAATATTGAAAACTATCATTAAAATGTTGGTTTCTTACAAGTTTCCACTGAGTACTTACTAAGAACAAAGCAATGTATTTTATATATAAATAAATCTAACTGACTTCTACCAACGGACAAGGAATCACATAATCCCAAGATGCACTATTCACAAAGGAATTAAAACCCAGTTTGTAAAGTATAAACTTTTAATAGCATGGGTTTCTGTTTTTCAGCGTTGTTCCTTATATGGCACTGTTTCTCATCATTATCCTAGAGAAAAGAGTCCCCCAGGGGAGTACTGTAAAATAAACATATGAGATACATAAGAAAACTTAAAAGTTCTAAAAAAAGACCACCATTATTTTTTCTCTTCTCATTCCAGCCCAATAAATCATCTAGGAATGAACGTCCTTCCAGTCAGCTGAGAGAAGTGATCAGTATGTGATCACCAGAATTGAGATATAAGGTCAATGCTGTTGAATAACTATGTGAAGCTTCTGAAGAGGTCAACACATAATGAGGCATCATCAATATGCAGATGACACCCAGTTAAATATTCCATCACAGCAAGCTCAGTACTCAGAGGCTGTCAGCGTCTGGATGAGAAAATCAGACTAACATTGAACCTCAGTAAGACAGAGTGAATATGAATAAAAAATCTGACTGAGATTGGATGTATTGACTCTGGGTGGGATTGTGCTTACACCCTGGAGATCCTTTTATACTAGCAGTCCATGTTTCAACAGCAGGTAGATACCATGACAAAGTTGGGCTTTGTCATGTGATCCCCTTTTGCGACCTTCTGACAAGCAAAGTCAATGGGGGAAACCAGATTCACTTAACAACTGTGTTCTTAACTTAACAACTGCAGTAATTCAATTAACAATTATGGCAAGAAAGGTTGTAAAATGGGGGAAAACTCACAATTGTCTCACTTAGAAACAGACATTTTAGGCTCAGTTGTGGTCATAAGGCGAGGCCTACCTGTATAGGAATGTTACTGGATGCCACTTAGCTTCTGAATGCAATTCAAGATGCTGATGATCACCTTTCAAACTTTACACAACTCACGGTTGAATCTGCCTGTCTACTAAGGTTGAGAGGTGACTTGTTTATGGTCCAATGGAGGAAACATATAGTCAAATCTTCTCAGTGATAGCCTTGTATGGCATATGGTTTTTAGTGGCCCATTGGCCCAGCCTGGTATATAGTGTTGGGGACTAGAGTCCTAGAGGGACATCCACCTCCTCAGTTGCTGAGGGACATTCAATTTTGTTCTGACCCAAAATTGGAGAGAGAGAAGAGAGGAGAGAAAAAGAAGGTGCAAAATGGGAGTGGCTGGAGAGAAAAGGTGAAGAGTGAAGTTACATAAGCATGTAGAACAGTTCTCGGATCATGGCCAGAGACGAGAAGAAAAATCCATGGTGGCTTCCTTGGAGGAAGGGAAGAAAAGTCCAGGGAGATGACATCTTCACCCAAGAAGGAGGGAATTGGCTATTGTTGGAAAAGTTCTGATCTCTGGGGAAGGACTGGCAGAAGACCCTGAAGGTGATTCTTCCCTCAAGAGGGGAGAAGGTGATCAGTCAGGTGGATCTAGAAGGATACGAGTCGATTCTTTTCTTTTCACTTTCAGTAATAAGCCCAGAAATGGGAAGGAGATAGAATGAAGAGGAGGAAGTGAAGCAGTTAGCAGGAGAATTAGAGAAAAATCTCTGAGAGACAGATTAGGATTTGACAACCAGCAAAAGCCAGGATTGTGTTGTATGTACCTGTTGAAAATACTTTTACTATGTAAATAGATTTAGTATACATAGTAAAAGAAAGCACAAACATTGCCACTGTCTTTTTCTCTGTCAATTGCCATCCTTGCAAACCTAAATACACCTCCGGTTAAAAAGAATCCAGTCCCACTATGACACCTTCCTTTGGAAAACGCTACCTTCTGATATCTGAACCACACTGTCCTTATTTTGGAATAGCTATGGAAATATGACAGGAGGGCTTTGGGGGATGAATAAGACCTTTAAATGATGGCTCATCAGATTATTTGCAAACTGTTATGGACTGAATTTATTACAAGTCTTTAACCCTACCCAACAATATCCTGTAAGTCATTCAGGGTCTTCAGAAATAAACTAAGGTAAGTAAATAAATAAAATAAGTAAAGTAAGTAACTAAGTAATCAAACTGCATGTTTCGTTAAATTAAGATTTAATTTAAGAACCCTACAAGGGGGAGGTTTATCTTATGAAAATCACAAATGCAAACATTTTCAGGGATGAAAAAAACAGAGGGACCACTGCAGATGGTCTTGTTTCCCAACATTCTCCTGGACCACCTGAATGTAATATTTTGAAGTGTCATTTGAGGAACGCAATGCTCCTCCTCCTAGTCTTGCATACGTATCTTCAATGAATATACATGGCAGGGCTGTCAAACTCCCAGCCCACAGCCACGCCCACATCCGGTTTAGCAGAGGGGAAAAAAGTCCCGATACGTCACATGATGACATGAGTTTGACTCCCCTGGTATATGGAGTCAAAAGAGGAGAGGTTTCTAGTAGCTCCATGATCTCACACAATCATGAATAAAGCACTTTTTTCTGCTATTTATTAAAGCTATTTATTATTTCTTTTTTCAGGCTTCTGAGCCTAAAAAAGGTAGCTGCTTTAATGAGTCAAATTATTTTCACAATACATCGTTAATGCTGCTCTTATATCAAAAGCATCCTTTTTCTAAGAATCATGGAAGGCCTGAATGAATAATGGAGAATGGCTTTTAAACTACAAACAGCTTTAAAATCTATCTTTCTATTTGAATCTAATGCTATGACACCATAGGTTGTTTTGTTGCTTATCTCTACGTCAAGAATCTAAGAGTGCTTTTCATTTGAATGTGCATCTGATTACATTATTGGTAGTCCCCAACTTACAACAGTTCCTTTAGTGACTGTTCAGTTACAACGGCACTGAAAAAAGTGACTTATGACCAATTTTCACACTTAGAACCTTTGTAACAGCCCCAGGATCATGTGATCCAAATACAGATGCTTTTGCAACTGATTCATAATTACGACTGTTGCTGTGCCCCAAAGTCATGTGGTCCCCTTTTGCAACTTTTTGATAAGCAAAATCAATGGGGAAGTCAGATTCACTTAATAACCATGGTACTAACTTATCAACTGCTGTGATTCACTTAACAACTGTAGGCAAGAAGTGTCATAAAATGGGGCAAAACTCACTTAACAAAATGTCTCACTTAAGAACAGAAATTTTCGGCTCAATTGTAGTCTTACGTCGAGGACTACCTGTATTACATCCCTTTTCTCTTATTATAATGAGATGGTGTAAAAGAAAAGAATAAGACCAAAATACATTAAGTGTGTTTTAAAGAAAACACTATTGCTATGACTGTTATAGATATAAGAAGCTAAACTTACTCCAGGAGAGTGAGTAACAATATATGAAAAGCACTTCAACAGAGAATGAGACATACCCAATAAAACAAAAAAAACATGGAAACAACACCAATTATAGAAATCATATGGCAACCACTTCAAATAGTGGCACGTTGTAGAGTGTTTTTAATTTATAATAACCATGCCAAGAAAGTTTCCTGTGCCTCTAAATATTGCCATCTTTTATTCCTCTATCTGGATCGAATAAATGACCATCAGAATAAATGTATGTCTTGGTATTTTCCTAATATTACATTCCTACAGATAAAGTCTACATACAGTGTTATTTAGAGGGCAAAAATTAGCACTGAAACACATCCAGAACAAAACCATTAAAGTAATATCAATGTCAACACTGTCAGTGGTTAGTCAATAAACTCTCCGTACTCACCCTGAAGGGCTGGTCAGGGATAAATGGGAAATATGGAAGAGATGACTGTTCTTCTCCCCATTCTCCAGATATGCAGGAATTCCTGAGGAACTGTTTATCTGAAAATATGGCTTTCAGTTCGATTGCTATATCCACAGGAGGGTCTTCTGAATCTCCACATGTAAGACTGATGTCAAAACTGTAAAAAGCAAGAATATCTCCTCACTCATCCAAAAGAAGCAATGAAATCCAAGATGCAGCCTATGTATAAACAAATGTCTTTCTAACTAGCATTGCCAACAATAATTATAGTTGATGTTTAGGTTTCAAGTATCTTCTCTACTGCCATTTCTATTTAGTTCCTTCACCCCTGCCAAGGAGATACTCTCTACCCAGAAACCACGTGTGAAGCATCCCTCCTTGCGCCCATAAGATTTATTCCCTTATAAATAAATATTACATCTGTATCAGCCTCCTCCCTATAGGTCAAATGAGAAACCAACGTTTCTATATTTACAACTACAGATAAAAATAACTGTCCTCGGGAATGATGGATGTTGGGCAGATACATTCTTCTTGTGGGAACACAGCTTTTTCTGGTGGTTCTTGGACAGAGAAGGAATGCATGGACAGGGATGGAAAAGCCCCACCAGGGGAAAGCAGGCCAGGCCTGTGTCTTGTTACCTCTCTGGGTTGAGATCCACGATGCCCATTACCACGACTTTCTTGCCTGGCCTCATTCCTCCTTTGATGTGCCCACAGAAAGGGACAATCTGGAAAAGGATTGCAGGGAGTCAAAATGAGTAGCCTCTGATTACAGAGTGGAAGGAGAAGAGGGCCAGATCAGACCCGTTTACAATAAAGAGAGGGAGAGAGGGAAAGCAAATGCTTTACCAGTCGTGGAAAATACACTTCGGCTTGAACTGGGGATCCCAAGGAGTTGTTTAGAAGTCTGTCCTCTATTTTCTAAAAGCAAAAACAAAACAAGACGTTCAGACACAGAAGGCACCCTTTGTGTTCAGCCCAGGGACGGATGGAAAGGGGAAGAAAGAGGGGGCGGCGCGGCTGAGCAACAGAGCGCCAATTTCATTTCAAGTCTTGGAGAATCCATCTTTTTCCTCCAGCCCTTTCGCAAAACAAAGGGTGTTGCCTCCCAATTCCCCAGCAAAGTCTTCTAGGTACAATTCACGTCTGACTGCTCAGATCCATGCACCCCTCCCCTCCCCCCGCTCCCCATATAGGCATCTCACACACCTGATCATCCAGGTACAAAAACGCAAAATACACTTATCCACACACACACCCCATACACACACACCGGCAGGGAAAAGGAATAAGAAATCGCGTAGCTAGTTCTCCCCCCACCCAGCGATTCCGCCAGCCTTCCCCACCGCCTTTCAGTCCCCGAGGCGTTTTCTTGACGCCGCTGCAAACAGGTCCCCCTCCTTCTCTCGAGATCCCAATCCGCAGCTCCCCTCTCCCAGCTGGAATCCGTCGCTAGGCGGGATCGCGGCGAGAGCCCACAAGAACCAGGCGCCGCCGACCCCCCTGAAACGCCCGGCTCTCACCTTCCCGCCCGGCACCCGCGAAGAATTTAGGAAAGGGCTCCTTACCACCGCGTCCCGCTCTGCCACCGACCCCGCCATCTTGTTGAGACGGTGCGGCGAGCTAAGCCTCGGTCGGCTGGAGGAGGAAGAGGGGGAGCTGCAGGAGGGCAGAACCCGGCTTAGACGTGCTTTGCCGAGCGCTTGGCCAAGGCGCATCCGGAGCTGAACTGGCAGGGAAGCGGAGAGAGGGAGGGAGCCAGCCAGAGGGGGAGGGACGAGGGCGGGAGCTAATCTCGGCTGTCCCAAGCCCGGGAACCAGGAGGCATTCTCCGCAAATCCCCCAGCCGGCCACGCCGCGCGGAGTTGGGGATGCAGCAGCAGCAGCACAAGAAGAAAAAGAACCACCGGTGCAGTCGAAGATGGAAGGCGCAGAACCGGCCGGCTGGTCGGCCACCCTGTCACTTCAGAGAGCCCTGGCCCGGATTTCAGGAAGCCCAGTGCAGGGCATCAGGCTGAAAGGAGCCCGGGCGGGGTCGGCAGTAGCTCAGGCTGTTGCAGCTTCCTCCGTTCGTACTTTGCCTCCGAGCTGTTTTGCTGCGGGAAAGCAGGAAGGGAGGGGAAAGCCGCCGGCTCTGGAAGGAGAGGGGGGAGCACAATGCAGCCCGCCCGGCCTCGGGAGGTGGCGGCGGTTCTAAATAGACCCGGTTTAAGGAAGGGAGACGGCTTGGCTGGGAGGCGGGGCGGGCGGGGCTCAGTTTGGGCTCCGCCGTTGGTAGAACGGGGTGGGCTTGTCTGCAAGACGCACAGGGATGATCGCTGTGTAATGCCTAGTCCATCTATCTCTCCCACCCGCCCCCCTTAGTTTCCATTTGATTTACCGCCCTATTCAAATGCTGGGGTGTTTTGGAATTTACCGTAAGCTTTTTTTTTTAAAAAATGAATAACCAGTACATGTGTGTAATAATCCTACAATACACTATAATAAAAAAAATACTAATTTAGAACTAGTAGGTAAAAAATCATTGCTTTTTTTGTTGATAATGCAGTCATTGGCCATTTAATGACTTCAGCTCATTCAGCTTGATATGGGAGCATTACCTCCCGTACCTTCTTATGGGAAATTCAGTTTTTTGAATTTTTTTGCTAAAATCACCTCCTTTTCCCTTCAAATGTTTAAGATCTTTACAACTCCGTTTGGTTAACTTTCATTCAAGAAGGCAGACCAGAACAAACTTTCTGCCGCCTTTCGCAAACATTTGGAAACTAAAAATAATGATACTGCCACTCGGTGCTGACTGGGGCCTGTACTCAAAGCAGGTTGTTTTTGCATTACTGTGTGCCTCGGTTGTGCAATTTAAAGGGCTCCATCATTTTGTATAGCTCAGCAACAGGATATTTAAAGGGCCTTTAACCTCACTGTCTAGTGAAACCTTTGGGAAAAACTACATGGGGAGGAACTCGGTGACCACAGGCACCTGCCAACCTCCCTTCCTGCCTGAATTTATTTAAAAAAAAATGAAATGAGAAACTGGAATGCTCGTGTGCCAGGCTGTGGTATTAACTTCATTTACTGAGTGCCACACAGACTAAATAGGCAAAATGGTAATGGTTGTAGCCCAGAGCTTTTTGTCTATGTGCCTGTTTGTCTATCAGAAAGTCACAAATAAGTTGGGGTAGACAGGCAACCTTCTGGGATGCTAGAAAGAATGATAGATCAATCTTTGTAGCAAGATGAAGATGATTAAAAATGTTTTAAATCATCAGTTCACCTCACAAGATTGGCTCATAGAAAACTGATAGTTATTGTGCTAGATATTTGGGGGGACAACATTTGGGATTTGTTTCCAATGTTTCAGGTGTGGCCATTAACCTCAAAAGGTTGCTAATCCCTCCCCAACTCCATGGCTGAGAAGGGATTGGTCGCGTATACCAAAGGGCCTGTGTCTTACTGAGAACTTTAAAATATTTTAATCTGAGACATTTATGCAGCTACTGTTTATTAATTTCTAAGAAACCATTAGCCTACATTATAAGGATCAACAAAAAAAAAGTCCCGCTTTGGTGTAGTTTTGGAGGTCTTTAAGTTGAAAAATGGTGTGGAGATTGTGACTTAAATTAGCATTGTTCCAGTACAACTTGCAACAATTGTACAACTATTAATATGCACATACATTAAGAAAGAAAAAGAAAACACCTATTCTAAGATCATCAATAGATGAAGAATTGAATCAATAAACCTTGATTCAAACTCATAATTTAGACTTTAAGTAAACAGTGCAACTTTGTTTTGCATCTCTTCAAAATCTTGTTATTCTTACTTCAAATTAACCTTAAATGTTTATACAAGCTACATATTTTAAAATGTAGCCACCTGTCCACATAACTTAAGCTAGCATATTGTGCTTAATATGTTCTCAGATAGAGATACCCCCATATGAAGAGTTATATAGTCCTCTAAGAAATATTCCTGTTAATGCTGGGAAGAGCATCGGATGAAGTGGAGTGTGAAATTCATTCTTTCATTCATCCATCAAATTTATACGCTGCCCATCTCACTATCAAAGTGACTGAGCAGCTTACAACAGAATAAAAGCAAATAGGTGCAGAGAAGAAATGCAAAGTGCAGAGAAGAGCAACAAAAATAATTAGGTCCCGCCTTCACCATGAAAGCCAGCTGGATGACCTTAGACTAATCACTCTGTTTGGTTAGTTAACTTCACAGGACTGCTGTGGGGAAAATAGGAAGAGGATGTTGTCTTGGATATGTTTGTCACCTTGAGTTATTTGTAAAATAATGACAGCCTGCACCAAAGTCTTATCGATCAACACTAGTTGTATGAGAAGAAGAGGCAGAGGCAGAATCAAGAGAGGACTGAATCTAGAATTGTTATGTTCCTACAAGTGCTTCAAGTCCACTCCAACCCCTCTTGAATCATGTTAACTCTTCCCTAGCACCAATTTAGTGTTGAGTCTTAGCTGATACTTGTGGATAGGCATGAGCAATAAATCAACTTAATTGGAACTTTATGTGAGGTCCTGATTCTTCGTGTTGGACATTGATCTCCAAAGAGCTGAATGGGGTTGAATTTCATTATTACTTGGATAGGATATTCCCAGGAAATAGGAATATGAACTGGACTGGGCAGTTGAAAAAAACACCCTGGAAGTTAGTGGCAAGTCACTTCCATATTGGTATGAAGAAAGTAACATGGATGTTTTTATGAAGCTCCAGGAGTCCAGCTTCCTCTGAAAATCAGCTAGAACCAAGCTATCTCTTTACATAACACTCCCTGAAAATTCCCCTCTGCTTGAGAATAAGAGAGATTTTCTAAGTACTCTGGATAAGATGTCTCCAAAAGGGAAGCAAAACAGCTCTGAAGTACTCCCAAAGGGTTGCTATGTGGTAGCGCTGAGTCTTGCCAGATTGCAAACCGATAGGAACAAGTTTTCTACCATCTATTGGTAGAGTCAAAGTTGTACATAGACTGTATAAGCAGCCTACTACCACTTCCACATCCGAAGTACCGAAATGCCTGTATGGTGAAAGGATAAGTTGGTTATATCACCATTGGCCAGGGAATGCCCAGTTGGAGGCTCCTTTCATGTCCCTGTTAATGAGACCACCAAAATGGTACCCATTTATCTACTCGTGTTTGTATGCTTTCGAACTGTTAGGTCAGCAGGAGATGGAGCAAATGACGGGAGTTTACCCCAACATGCAGCAGCACTCGGGCTTCAAATCCAGGTTTGGCAATTGGCAATACAGCATCCTAACCATGTGAGCTACTACATGCTCTTATAAGCAGGTTTATTAGCGACAAATGAGTTTAGAAACTTGGGAGACTTGAGTTCTTGTCCTGCATTAGGCACAAAGCCAGCTGGGTGATTGCAGGTTCTAGGGGCCCTCAGCTCTAGGGAAGAGGCAATGGCAAAACACTTCTGAAACCATACCAGGAAAACTGCAAAGACTTGTTGAGTAGTTGCCAGGAGTCAACCCTGAGTCATAGGCACCAAGCCCCCTCCCCCACATACACTATCCTGAAGAAAGGGCTTTACAGTAAGTTCTGGTAAAATCAATGAGACCAGCCAAAAGAAAATGTTCTGAGAAAGGACACATGGAAGGAACTTCTATTTATAGGATTTCTTCCAAGTGAATATCACTGAAAATATAATAGAACAACCAATGGGCTGATAGATAATTTTAAGCCCATAATTAAATATTACTAACCAAACTTGCCTCAAAATTGATCAGCTCTGATTGAAGCCTAAGAGCTGCAGCAGACATGCCGGGTTCCTGGTACAGAACCAAGAAATTTATACTGAATAGATTATACCAGATTTAAGATAAGTCTGGTATAAATCACTAGGTGCTCCAAATAATAATTGTACTGAAGTCCTTTCTTGACAAAAGTCTAATGGCTACAGGTAAGTTCCTCTGGCCTTAGAAACATAGGGCTGGAAGGGACCTTGAAGGTCTTCTAGTCCAAAGATCCCCAGCTTGTGTGGCTTGGTGGCCTAGCTTGGGGGGGGGGAGAGGGGAACCAGGTAGCGTGAGTGGTGCATGCATAGCTCAACTCACACCTTTGGAGCATGATTTCTCACTCCTTCAGGCTTCTCTGCACCCAAAGCTTTTGCAAAGGGATGGAAGGTCAGAAGCAGCGCAAAACTGCTCCCCCGAAGCCTTTTGTCTTTTAGTGCGGAAAAGAAAAGCCTTTGGAGGTGTGGTCTTCAGACTCATGGAGGGTGCCTAACACTCCAAAAGCTGTTCAGGTGTTCTGTGCAGGCAGCCTTGGTGATCAGCAAAGCGGAGCAGGACATGCTCATCCAGTCAGCCTCTGCTCTCACCACTCTGGTTTTGAAGCATCGGGAATAGGTGGCTTGGCGGCCCGGCTGGGAGAGGGGGAGGGGAGCCAGGCCATGCTAGTGTCGGGCCATCACACACACGCACACAGTTCCACTCATACAAGAGAAGCCATTGAGGCACCACTCGCATGAGTAGAGCTCTGTGTGCACGCCGGCACGCCTCTCACATGGCCCGGTTCTGAATAGGTCTGTCAAGGTAATGAAGATTTACTAGCTGATCAGCTGCTGTAAGCTGTAATGCTGTAATACTGTAATGTTATAATGATGTGATCTGTAATGATGTAATGCTGTAATACTATAATGATGCAACAGTAGCAATGAGTCAGCAGGGATATTTGACTGCTACCACTTTAAGAGGCTGTAATATAGGAGAGACCTTGTGAGGGCTTGCCTCTCTCTCCATGTGTGCTTCCATGGTGTAGTTGGTTACCGATTGCTCCTGTATTCAAGACCTGTATAAAAATACTTGCATGTATATTTGCTTCTAGGGATAAAAACCACTTTATGTAAATACAAACCTGTGTGCTATATTTGCTCCTGGGTTGTCTCACCTAGTCACACTGTGTGCACTCTGACAAGGTCACAGTCCGGTAGTGGGCCACAGCCTGGGGGTTGGGGAGCCCTGTTCTAGTCCAACCCCCTGTTCAAAGCAGGAACGTTATATCACCTGTCAAATGGTTGTCCAGTGTTTTTGAAAACCACCTGTGATGGAGCACCCACAACCCAAGAAGGAAAGCTATTCTATTGAATATTCCATCAGCAAAATTCTTATTTCTAAGTTGGATCTCTCTTTAATAAGCTACCACCTGTTACTTCTTGTCCTGTCCTCTGGTGCCTTAGAGAATAAGTCAATCCCTTCTTCTTTATGACAGCCCCTCAAGTATTAGAGGACTGTTTATCACGTCCCCCAAGCCACCTCTTCAATAGGCTAGACATAAATACCTAGCTCCCTCAATTATTCATCACACAATTTAGTCTCCAGACACTTTATCATCTTTGTTGCTCTTCTCTCCACTTTCCAGGGTCGCAACATCTTTTTTTGTGTCATGGTTATCAGAACTCAACACAGTATTACAAGTGTGGTCTCATCAGTGCGGTACTATCACTTCTTGTTGTCTTGAGGCTATTGTTGAAGCTATCCCTCTGTGGTTAGGCCTGCATTGGTTTTCACAGCTGCTCATTCATGCTTAAGTTGTGGTCTAGGACACCAAGTCCCTCTGTTACTATTGAGACAGATACCGCCCATTATATACCTATGCATTTGGTGTTTCCTAAGTGCAGAACCTTGTTTTCTCATCCCTGAATTACATCTTGAATAGGGCCCAGTGCTCAAGTCTGTCAAGATCCTTTTGAATCTTGAGTCTATTTTCCAAAGTGTTAGCAATTACCCCAAGCTTGGTGTCATCTACAAATTTTCTGAGTTCCCCTTCTATCCCCTCACCTAGATCACTTATGATGTGATGATATCCCACTTCCCTCCATGTAGATGTAGTTCCATTGAAGATTTCCGCTGAGTGTGGTTGGTCAGCCAATTGCAAATCATCTGGTGGTAATACTGCCTAGCCCAGGGGTGTCAAACTCAAGGCCCGTGGGCCGGATCCAGCCTGCGGGGTGCTTAAATCTGGCCCGAGAGGCTAGCCTGGAAATAACAAAGGACCGGCCAGCTGTGCCTCTGGCAGCTGTTTTCAGCCTGGATGGCTTCCTGCAGCACTCTGCCAGACAAAACAGGGCTCGGGGGGGGGGTCACAGGTAGTCCCCTGCACCCCATTTTGGCCAGCAAAGTGCTGCAGGAGGCGTCCATCCCATCCCCCCTCCCATGGCCAGTCTGCCAAGAACTACAATGCTGATCCGTCCCACGAAGAAATCCAGTTTGATACCCCTGGTCTAGCCCACATTGTTTTATCTTACAAGTAGATAAAATACTTGTAAAGGAACGCAGTGGCTCACATGATTAGGATGCCAGGTTGATACTTTGTGAAGCATACTATATCCTTAGCATTTCACTGCTCCACTAATTTAGTTATTCTAGCAAAAAACTCAGTAAGGCTTGTCTGGCATGATGTTTTTAACAAACCTATACTGGCTTTTACTATTCACCTTGTTTTTAGGTGCTCACAAATCCTCTTATGTTTTCCAGGTATTGATGTCAAGCTGATTGGGTTGGATCCATTTCTGGATCCATTTTTCCCCTTTTGGTAGATTGGAACATCAGCTCTTTTCCAGTCCTCTGATATTTCCCCTGTGCTACATGAGTTTTGGAAGATTACGTTCAATGGCTCCAAAATTACATCTGCTAGTTTCTTCAAAACCCTGGTATATAAACCACGTGATTTATACTCATCCAGAGTAGATAGGTGTTCTCTTACTAATTCCTTGCCTATTTGTCCTTTATACCAGTTGTCTCCTAGGTATATTTTTATATGTATGCAGTATATATTTATTCTCCCTCAATGTATAAAGCCTTGTATATAATGATGTTGTTATGGTAATTCTTTGGTTTAGAGTGACAATGTCATCAGTATGAGCACTATTTCTACTGTTGACTTGAAATATAACCCCAAAAGGTTTACCTATTCTATTTTGCTCTATCTCAGCTCAGGGTCTGTGGAGGGGATCAGTCCTTCCAAGTTGGAGAGGTTCCCTTCGCCTTAAGTTTGGATAGCAGGGAAATAAGTAAAACCACCAGACCAGCAGCAGAGCAAAGGACAAATACAAGAGACTGAATGTCTTCATATTTGCCCCTCTCCAGCCTGAAAGTAAATGTGGCAAAGTCCATAATCCCCAGCCAGCAGAGAATCATAGGAATGAAATTGGGCAGACCTGGAAGGAATCTGATGGGCATCAAATAATGGAGTGCAGAGGAAGGAAAGGATAACCAATTCAAGAGCTGAAGAAGCTTCTTGGAGGAGAAGTGAAACTTCTTCAAAGAAAAATCAGAAAGTCCAGTTGCCTCTTGAAAAAGCACCTTTGGGACAACCATGACCTGGATGACTGAGA
>JANHFL010000075.1:147165-166576 GCA_032468155.1 Oxyrhabdium leporinum
ACTTTAAGACTTGTGGACTTCAACTCCCAGAATTCCCCAGCCATCCCTGACTGGGGAATTTTGGGAGTTGAAGTCCTCAAGTCTTAAAGTCGCCGACTTTGGAGACCCCGGCAATATAACATCAGATTGGTCTAGCAAGCCAGAAAATCGAAAGGATTATATATACAGATAGATCTGATTTATGACCATAATTGAGCCTGGAGTTATGGTTATAAGCCGTGTCGGTTGTTAAGCAGGCCATCACATGATTTTAATAACATTATTTTCTGGCGATCATTAAAATGAATGCCAGAGTCATTAAGCAAAGCCATTGTCCACAACTGGTCCCCCCCCAAAAAAAAAACGAAGTAAATGCCACTTCCTGGGAAAAAACTACTATAAATTTCAGTCATGTGACCACAAGACACTGCAAGCTGTTATAAGTGCGGGCTGGTTGCCAGTCACACAAAATGGGATTGTGTGACTATAAGGGAGGGCAGCATTCAAGACTTTGAATCCGGAGCATATATACCTTTTGGGAGATCTGTCGTAACTTAGGGCAGTCACTAAGTGGTCATAAGTTGATTACCTGCATTCAAAGATGGAAAGCAAAGCTATTCGCCCAATGGTTGATGCAATCCTTAGCTCGGAGGGGGGAGATGCGTAGAAATGCAGCCATTCTGCTTTATCATCCCATGTCTCTCTAAAGATTTTCTGTCTGCTGAAAGAATGGGGGCTCAGGGGCAACTCTTGCAAGGTTAGGAAGATTACATCGCTGACAAAGCCAGAGAAGACCTTTGATTGCAGAGACACCTTCCAAAACGCCTCTCCTGCAGTTAATAACCATCTGAACGGATTTACAGTGAAAGAAGCAATTTTGATGATTTAAAGGTTAACACCAAGATCTTTAATTATGCTGAGTAAGCAGTTGGCAACCAGCGCAGATCTTTCAGCAAAGGCATTTAAGCAACCCATCTACTACCTTATACCGGTTGAGCCTTATAATGCAGTCAAAGCTTTTTGGGGAAAATTCAGAAGCTGGTTCCTTGCATTGGTCTGCCTTAGCGCACATATTACCTTGTTGTCATTTTGATCAGTGCTAATTAAGTTGCCTGCGTTTATTATTTGTGCTGTGCTTCTAAAATAACTCCATGTAACTTGAAGTAAATAATTCCCTACATTTCCTCTGGCAGCTCGGCTCGAAAGAACACCGCTCAGAACACCCTGTCGATGGGGGATTGATAAGTTTCCTTTTCACAAAGCATGGAAAAGTCGTGATCACAAAAGCTGCCCATGTAGAATATGACCAACTGATCCTTTGCATCTTATTAGATAATGAGTGCATTTGCTTCCTCTGATCAGTCAAATAGCACCTCAAGGCCCTATTGCATACAGGTAGTCCTTGACTTAAAACGGTTCACTTAGTGACCATTCAAAGTTACAACGGCATTGAAAAATAGTGCCCTTATGACCATTTTTCACACTTAGGACCATGGCAGCATCCCCATGGTCACGTAATTTACATTCGGATGCTCGACAACTGACTCACATTTATGACGCTTGCAGTATCCCAGGGTCTCGTGATCCCCCTTTTGCAACTTTCTGGCAAGCAAAGTGAATGGAGAAACTAGATTCATTTAACAACTGGGTTACTCATTTAACAACTGCAGCGATTCGCTTAACAAACGTGGCAAGAAAAGTCATAAAAATGGGACAAAACACAACTTAACAAATTTCCGCCTTAGCAACGTAAATTCTGGGCTCAATTGTGGTGGTAAGTTGAGGACTACCTGTATTTTTAAATACTGCAAATCTTTCTAAAAAACCAGGAAACCCAGTTCACTACGTTACTAAGGGTGTTAAAAGGGAAGCTTTAGAACTGCTAAGAACCCGGTCTGAAAGTGTTTCAGATGCAAAGTCTTGGAGCATGGAAGCACTGAGACAGTCGTATCCATCTGCAACTTTTTAAAGCAGCCGTGTCTTTTCCCAGGGTCGCACAGGGGTCCCCCACACTACAATCATGGAAAAGGCCCACTCCTTTAGTTTAAAGAGTTGCAGCAGTTGATAGGAACATAGTCATGCTTATTCCCAAGTATCTATGGAGATTTTCAGTCATCCTGTTGTCCCAAAAGGTGCTTTTTCAAGATGTGTATTTAAGAGTCTGTAGAGATTCTCAGTCCTCCAGGTCCTGGTTGTCCCAAAGGTGCTTTTTCAAGGGAGGCAACTGGACTTTCTTTTTTTTCTTTTGAGGACATTTCGCTTCTCATCCAAGAAGCTTCTTCAGCTCTGAGTTGGAGCTGTGCTTTTTTTTGACTTTCAGTTGGAAGCTTTGCACAGTCCTTACCATAACCGAGGCAGATTTAATTAAGCCCAGAATTACAGTATCAAGTTGTGCTGGTTGTTAAGCAGGTCACCATGGGACCGTGCTCAATTTAATGACCATTTTTGCAGCAAGCATAAATGTGATTATAAAACTAAGGCCACGGTCATTATGCAGATCCATTATCTACAATGGGTATTTTTTTGCTGGAAACTGAAATTGCAAATCATCATAAATTGTGTGTGTGTGAGAAGGTGTATCAGAACTTCAAATCCAGGTTATAAGTAGTAGCCCTGGAGTGGTTCATAACTTTGAATGGTGGTTAAGCAACTGGTCTAAGTGAGGACTACCTGTATAGTAAGATACCAGTTAATTTGAAAGAGCAGTCGTCAAATGATATGTTGGACTGCCCTTAACTTGAACCTCTAAATAAAAAAGATCCTTGGTTCCTTTTGTTGAGAAAGGTATAGTTTTATTAGGGATCAAGTGTATTGCAGCATTGCGTAGCCAGAACTGAGAATCGTGCGACAAAATACTCAAGTTTTACTCCCCCCCCCCCGCTTAACTGTCTCTCATTGCCTAACCCAATGTAACCAATCAAGTTCATGCTAGCTGTTTGCACAACGATCAGTCCAAGCGCAGTTTGGTATGCAGCTCCCTCCTCCTTCCAATTGGGTGACCTTGAGGCAGCATCTTGAGGAGGTACAATAACTACTTTTGATTTCCCAAGCATCGTCCCTTTCATTCCCCCTTCCCACAGTTTATGGCAATCTGACACCAAATGTGCAGAGTTTCCCAGTATACAGAGGAAACAGATTCATCTCGGTTCTAACTCAGCATTTCAATGAAATACCCCCACATTTCACTGCCAGCTGTAAAATCTGTGTGCACGCAGATTCTGATGACATTCTTAAAAACCTCTTGGAATCACTTTCATATATCTAACTACTGTACAGTTCTGTCCAGTATAGAAGGCCTAATATGTTATGTTAATCTTTTGGGTAACGTTGCAATGCCTTGCTTCATGAATTTGACAAAACAGAAAACAAAACTTTACCCATTAGGAGTATGGGAGCAATCAAAACTCAATACAGAAAAAAAATTCAGCATTTCCTGTGGAAAGCATCTGGATGTTGAATCGTCACTGGTGAAATTTTCTTTATGCCATAATGTATTTTATTTTCGTAGTGGTTTTCTTGACAGCTTCAATGGTTAGACTGTATGTCAAGGAGACGGCCCTTGAACCAACAAAATAAATGAACATTGGACTAGATCAGTAGTTCTTAACTTTAACAACTTTGAAATGTGAAGGCTTCAACTCCCAGCATTCCCCAGCCAGCCGTGCTTCTTAGGGAATTCTGGGAGTTGAAGTCCACGTATGTTAAAAGTTGCTAAAGTGGGGAAAGACTGGTCTAAATAAACAGTGGTAAGATTTGATAGAAGGCACTTTCTTATTTCTCTGTGCGTGTTCCCCATGTTCTGTGTCCTAGGAATATTCATTGTTTCTGCCAAGAGGACTCCATTTGGGGCGTATGGCGGCCTGCTTAAGGACTTCACCGCCACGGATCTTGCAGAGATTG
The DNA here is from genome assembly GCA_032468155.1 of Oxyrhabdium leporinum. Taxonomy (NCBI): domain Eukaryota; kingdom Metazoa; phylum Chordata; class Lepidosauria; order Squamata; family Cyclocoridae; genus Oxyrhabdium; species Oxyrhabdium leporinum. The sequence continues at coordinate 151,045 of JANHFL010000075.1, forward strand.
CGGCGCGCTCAGCCTTGTCTGCTGGCAAAATATCTCCAGAAATCATTGACAGCGTGATTGTGGGTAGCGTCATGCAGGTTGGTACACCTTGGCAGTTGCCAGTCGCTCTGACCAACAGGCCATTCTGTGTCCGGCCTTGCTTAGTTGCTCTGTTACCGAAATCAGAAATTCATTGGAGCCTCTCCTGTTCCATCAGGTCACTTACCAAACAATTTCTCTCTGGAACATTTGGGTGACTGAATTTACTAGCATTGTAGAGGATATTGTCAGTGGGATCATTGTATCCACCAAGCACTCCAAGCAGTGTTTTTTTTCCTTCTTCACAGTTGAGTTTCTGTTTGACTTTTGCATTAACAAGGCAACGATCAGCGTGTTTAAGTGAAAAAAAAAAAAAACTCACTGAGCTCACTCATCTTTTTTGTCCAGGGTAAATTAACAGTCTTGCATAAACAGTGGCAATGAACGAAGGAAAAGGAAGGTCCAGGTAGTCTTCGACTTACAACGGTTCACTTAAGTGACCGAAGTTACAACAGCAGGGGGAAAAAGTAACTTAGGACCATTTTTCACACGGCCATTGTAGCGTTCCCCACGGTCACGTGATCAAAACTTCAGATGCTTGGGAACTGACTCACACTTATGACCGTTGCGGTGGCCTAGGGTCATGTGATCAACTTTTGTGACCTTCTGACAATCAGAATCAATGGGAAAGCCAGATTCGTTTAAGAACCGGGTTACTAATTTAACAACGGCAGCGATTCACTTAACAACTCTGGCAAGAAAGTTCATAGAATGGGGCAAAACTCACTTAAATGTTTCGGTTAGCAACAAAAAAACTGGGGCTCAGTTGTGGTCGTAACTCAAGGATTGCCTGTGTACAAGATTCCTCATTTAGCGACCATGGTCAGTGACTGTTTGCAATTACTGTGCTGAATGAGGAGTTTAATGATCAGTCCTTGAAGCTGCGGTGGTCACATTGTTCTCACATTCGTGTGAGCATGATTTGCATTTATTCACTTCTACTAATAGATAGAAAAGTGATCTTCAAGCACGCAACTTAGTTTTTAAGCAGAATTTGCCAGGTGAATTTTCTCATATATATATATATATTTTCTTGCAGAGTTCTAGAGATGCGGCTTACCTCGCGCGACATGTTGGCTTACGTGTTGGAGTGCCAATCCCAACTCCTGCCTTAACCATCAACAGATTGTGTGGATCAGGCTTCCAGTCTATTGTTAACGGATGTCAGGTACTAATTCCAGTTATTTATTTTGCCACATTCTTGGTCAACCTATTTTCTCTTGCACGACACGTCTATCACGTTACGCAGAGATTGGAATCGTTCGCCTGCTTTTCATTTACATATTTTTTTAAAAAATTGTTTTAAACACTCTATTCTTTCAAAGTAAAAAGAAAAGTGAAATGATCTGGTAGTTTAGATACTAGTGCGTTTCCTATGTATATTGCACGTCTAATATGCTTTTCCTTCCTTACCACTCGAATCAGGAAATTGGCCTTAAAGATTCTGAAGTGGTGCTCTGCGGTGGAACAGAAAACATGAGCCAGACGCCTTTTGCTGTTCGAAATATGCGTTTTGGAACAAAACTAGGAGTTGATCTCCAGGTTAGCGCTTTGCGTCCATCATGTTGGGTTCCCCCAAATTGGCGGTTTCTTTAACTTTATGTTGGGAAGAGTATTTCTGGCCGCTATCCAAGTTTCTGCACTCTTGTTTTGGTGTCAGAGGCAAAAAAGTACAAATGTGACCTGAAAATCTTCTGTAGGGTGGGAAAGGCAATTTACCCATTTCTGCAGGGATTCTCCTAGTCTTCAAGGTATGTTTCCCCCTTTAATAAGTAACTAACATTCAGAACATTGGATTTTAGGATAGGTAACAAATCCCGCAAATACGTTTTTTCAGGTACGTCCATTTTGAGAATTCTATGCTTACTATACTTACAGATCTGGAGAGTAGCAGATGAGAGTTATGGACAGGGATGTAATGTGTTATGCTAAACCCTTTTGGTTGATAGTCTATGTCAGTGTTTTTCAACCGTGGGCACTTTAAGATGGGTGGACTTCAACTCCCAGAATCCCACGGTTGAGAAACTGGTGTATATTTAACATGATTCTGTTGCCTCTTTCCTGGCAGCTGGAAGACATATTGTGGGTCGGTCTAACCGATGCACATATCCAGACTCCTATGGGTGTCACAGCTGAAAATCTTGCTGCAAAATACAATATTACAAGGGAAGAGTGTGACCGCTATGCCTTCAAGACACAACAGAGGTGGAAAGCTGGTTAGTAAACACATTTTAATAATATGTAAGAGCACTGTTCTTCTTCCAGTGGAGACTTAATTCTCACAGCAGCAGTTGAGCTGATGCCTGGGTTGTGTTTCTTGAAACTCAAGTTGAGGATTACGTTGATGGGATTATCTTTTATGAGGAAAACTAGGCATCAGATAAGAAGGGAGCAGAAACATTTTTCCTTGGCTTCGATATGTGAGGGGAATACCAGAGGTGGGATTCAGCCGGTTCACACAGGTTCAGACGAACTGGTGTCTCCCAACAATCAGCTGGCGAGAGAACTGGTAGCTCCAACAATCAGCTGGGGGTCCCCACCCGCCCCTGCGCTTTACTGTCCTTTATCCTCTCAGCTGATTCATGCGCCTCATGTCCTTCACTTACAACTACAATTGAGCCAAAAAAAATTGTTGCTGACTAAGACAGTTGGTAAGTGAGTTTTGCCCCATTTTACGACCTTTCTTGCTAAGTGAAATCAGTCCAGCTGTTGTTCATTACACAGTTGTTAAGCGAATCTGGGTTCCTGATCGACTTTGCTTGGCAGAAGGTCACAAAAAGGGATCACATGAACCCGGGACACTGCAACCATCATAAATGTGAGCCAGTTGCCAAGCAGCTGAATTTTGATCATATGACCATGGGGATGCTGCAATGGACATTAGTGTGAAAAATGGTCACCCTCACAAGTCACTTTTTTTAGGGTCAATGTAATTTTGAACAGTCACTAAACGAATGGTTATAAGTATATGACTACCTGTATTATGCAAATATATTAAAGCATCCAAACTGATAGGAAGACTAGTTGCAAATGAAAGCCATCACAGCTAAAGAACTGCAGCTGTGATCTCACAGTTTGTGTATATTTATTATTTAATATTCTGCCTTTATAATAATATAGTGGATAGTGGATATGGCAGTACCTGAGAAAGCAGAATAGAAGAGAAAGAATTGGAGAAAATTACAAAATATAAAGACCTAGAGGAAGAACAATAATAAATAAATAAATAAATAAACTGCGGCAAAAGAAAGCAAAGATAGTACTAATAGTAATAAACACCTTGGGTACATTCCTAAAACATCTGAAGCATCACTTAAACACCATCAATCAATTACAAAAAGCAGCTCTACTTGGAACAGATTATATCCCGGAGCAGCATTTGAACACTATTGGCATTGACAAAATCACCATCAGTCAACTATAAAAGGCAACTTTACTCAGAACAGCTTACTTGCAATGATACATTTAACATCACCAAACAACAACTGCCATTCCAGGTCCTTGGGAAAGACTGGATAGCTGGATGCCAAATCCTATCTAAATATCTGACTGGCTTTATGACCAACCATAATAATTATAAATAATAATTTGCAAAGAGTGTTAATTATATTTGATATATAAAATAGGGAAGACATACAATAAGGGAAGTCCATTCTCTATGCACTTAATTTAACTCTATAGGAGAAGATGTCAATTAATTCTTACAACACTTTGTCTGAAATTGACAGGCCTAAATCCCAAATCTATTATTCGTTGCTACTGCTGTAAAAAAAGGTAGCATGCAATTTGAGAACTTTCCAGAGTTGTGGAAGTTTCTATCAAACCAAAAGTCCACATTATTAAAATCTACATTATTACACTTTTGCTAAACGTAAAATCCCCATTAAGAAAATTAACTAAACATTGTTCAACCTCTGTCTTAAATTACATGGACAGATGGAGAGCCTCCAAACATGCAGACTGTGTCCTATTAGTAATAACACAAGCAAATGTTAGTAACTTTTCCATTTTTGGTAATATAAATTCCAGCTGTTGAATTCAAATGTTTCTAATCAGCTTGCCTAATGAATAGCTGTTGGCATTCAGAAATTTGCAATGCTCCTCATTCTGTTTAAACAGAACTTCTTGTATTCAGGCTCAAGGCTTGAAAAGTTTATAACCATCCCTTCTTAATATACATACATTTCCTACAAAAAAACAACAACAACACCCTGCCAGAAAATTCAATTGTTATATAAAATTCTGTTGAGCTTCTTAATATCATACTGGGTGGGAACATGTGTCCATGAAAAAGGAAGCAAAGCCAGTTCATACCAACACTTTTGCAAATTCCTGCTATAGTAATAAATTCAGGGAATCTTTACCAGTTTGCCTCAGTTATATTATAGTAAAAATGTGCTTTGTTAGGTCCTGGGCTGTGTATAATTAACCTTATCAGCAAAATAGCTTATCTCCTTAAGCAGCATTTGCTTCTGCTTGTAATCAAACTTAAATACATATTAATGTTGAAAATAGGCAGGATGACACAAAGCTATTTACATTATAATTCAACAAAATCTCTTCTGTCAGAAGATCAAGATGAATCTAAAGTCAAACTAAGAAAATGTAAAATACTATTGCCTCTCTATCTTTTTAAATAATTCTGAATCCCCCCCCCCCCCACATAAACCACTGTTAATGCCCTTTGCTATAAGCCCCATAATACCAGTTGTTATCTTTTATTGCTGGGATTTCATAGAAAACTTTTCCCAGTCACTTTATGAAGGCTGACCTCTTTCTGGCTAAAACTAAGCTTTGTGTGATAAAATGTCTGCCTGAACACACACACAGCAGATTCATCCCAAACAGACTTAAGCTGAAAATGGGCTTTCTGCTTAGTTCATAATAAGCAAAGTATAGCAGGAAGAAAGAATATGTTTAGGCAGAAAAAAGAATGATTTGAAAAAAATCCTCAAGCCGGGAGTTAAATACTTCTGATATTCCAGCAAAGTTCTGTGTTGTTTCAACAGAGACACATAATTTTCCATTCACACAGGGTGGCCCAATGGCCTCACCACTCTTTTAGGAAATTTTGCTAGGGTCCTCTTTCTTCCTGGCTCAAGGATACCATGACTAATTCCCCATGCTGAAAGTACAGCACTTCTTGGTGTATTTTTACATAGAGTTTAAAAAAAGGAAAAGTTGGGAAACAACAACTACACCTGTTGAAATTACTTCTATGTAAATTAGATTTTCTGACTCAAGAGGTTTTAAAAGCATTGTTTTAAAGTCTATTATTTACATTTCAGAGATCACTCTCTTTTTAATGGTTTCCTCTTTAAAAAAAAACAGTAATGTTATTTAAATAGTTTCTCACCGGTCAGTGGAAAAAGAATTTTTTGTAATATCCATGACATATTTGAAAGAAACAACATGACCTGGTTTTTAATCCTGTGTGATATTTACATTCTTATTTTGAGACTGTGTACTCCTTTTTTATTTGTTAATCTAATTATATTACAAAATAAAAACATGGCTTTATTGTGACAATAAACACTTTTCCCTCTAACAGTTGTATATTTTCATATATTCTCTGTTCCACATTTGTTGAGGCATGATTGGTTTGTCAATTGTTTCTTCTTCAACCATTTGAGTTTCACCTTTAGAATTTGTAAAGGTAAATTCAATAATAGACATCCATATTGATGGTGTAACTAGGGAAAGCCTAGGCTGGGAACTGCAGTAGGGAAAAGCAATTCCTTTTCTTCCTCTCTATTTTGCTTCACAGTTTTATCACTGTGGTAAGAGTTTGAAAGTTCCTTTGAAGGGTTCCCTTCCATTACTCCTATCAATGTTCTCATTCAATCAATCTATAAATATGGTCCAAATATTTGAAAGACTATGAACTCCCTTTGGAAACTTCCCACAAAAGTAGCCTACTCTTTCATCTTATTTACCACAGCTGTTTCCTTTTCCTTATAAATGGATGACTTATAAATAATAAATCCAGCACTGTCTCTCAGAACTTCACCTAAATCCAGTTTGCCCCTCAGTGATCCTTTGAAATCTGGAATTTTCAAACCCAGTTTAACTTTTGATATCTGCCAATATCTGCTAGATGCTGCCCCCTACTGAGACAGCCAGAAACAATTTAATGTGGGCAGAAGAAGGAAGCAGGAAGGCCACTACTGGAGTGGGGAGGGGTGACTGCCAATGCAGTTGGGAGCATGACGGCTTTATGGAGATTAAAGGACAGAAGAAACCTACATTTGGGGTATCTGTGTACGAATGACTGGACAGGGTAAGATGATTCTGGAGGAGCCTGCATGAGTGTTCTTATATGTGTGTACCTGCATGAGTGTTCTTATATGGAGGTATGAGATTTGGGACAATAAGAATGAAGAGTGGGGGGAGAGAGAAGAAGGAAAGATACCAATGAAGAAAAATGCTTGTTGCTTAGTTTGAAATAACAGGTCCCTGGTGGTCTCTGAACTTGATTGCTTTTCTACAGATGCTTCACTACTTAGTTTGTGTAATGAAATATCTGCAAGAAAACAACCAAGCTCAGAGAGCACCAAAGACCCCTCAAGAAGAAAAGAGATTGAGTTTGAGAAAATAATCTTGAGCCCAAGTAGGGCTTGTTCTTTGCCTTTGAGTATATACAGAATATCTGCCTTTTCCTCTGCTAAGCCATGAATTCCCAATCGTGGGCCAGGTATGTCTTGCTACAAAAGCAATCAATTACATACATCCATTTTCTTCCAACTATAGAGTCAATTATTTGCAACAGAAAGGAAGTGTTATAAGAAAAATAGTAAAGAGTTGCAAAGACAGCACAATACAATAAAATTAAAAATATTCTTCTAGAAACAGAACTGCTGTCCAAATTCCTTTTATTGTTTCCATTTCTAGCTGGTTTTCAAAAAGTCTGGCTTCTCTGCTGTAGGCAAGCCTGAATCAAACTGTGAGCACAAGCAGAGATTTACCAAAATAAGAAGGGGAAGGTTTGTTCCATAATGAAGTTAAACATTAAGGAGAGGAAAAGGCTAATGGCGATGGGAGCTCCAGTCTGTGAGGTCAAGTCTGTTTGGGCTGGGTACCCCTGGTTTAAATTAGCACTGTTCTGAAAGGGAAGATAATCAGCATGGCCTTTTTGAGCACCTACAGTAAACGAGTTTCAACTGGAGCGCCTAAAAGCTTTTTCTTTGCATTACCCGAATTTATTACTTGGAAACTAAATATTTGTTCTAAGTACCTCTGGAGGTGTTCAAGTACACATGCAGCTCCCTCTGCTCCTGCCTTCTTCAGGGAGAGGGAGAGGGAAAGGGAGAGGAGAAGAGAGCTTAGATAAAATTCTTTATTATGGCATGTTCTCAAATCCTTTGATAAACACAAGACATTTTTCACCAGCATCTTCTTCTGTGGTGAATGTTTATGACTACTGCAAGACCCTTTTTTTCAAAAGCATTACAATGCCTTTTTCACTTATAGAACCATATACTTTAGGAGACATGAACCTATTGTCCCCATTTTTCATTTGGGAAACTGAGGCAGTATTGTCCTTTTCATTATTTTTTATCCTATCTTTCATCCTAGCATGAAACAATGCCAGAGACGATCACCTCGATAACTGAATTGGACATCCAGTTATGAGGCCATTGCCGTACTCCATAGAGGTTTTATATATGATTACATAGATTGTGTGTATATATTTACTTCTCTTCTGTCATGTTCTCGTCATATGCTAAATAATAATAATAATAATAATAGTCCCACAACTTAAAACACCATCTGTGTTCTCTGCCTTTTCTTTCCACTCAACAACCTTACAGGGACAGGTTAAGATGGTGATTGACCCAATGTATCTCAGCAAGAAACCTGTGAAAGGATGGTCTCCATTGCATCTCTATCTCTCCACTTATGGTCTCCTTACCTCCGAAATAGTTTTGTGATAGGGCTGAAGATTTTTTTTAATTATCAGGGAGATTTTATTTGCACCTTGACAAAACTGAGGCTTAAAATGGCCCTAACTACCAACACTATTCCCTTTTGGCATGAAACAGGAAGCGTACAAGTTAAATATATTATGACTAGTTGTAGGAATTATACATGCAGGCTGGTACGGTGGCATATCACCAGCTGGACTATGATAACCTTGTTCTCCTCTCTAATTACAGGCTGGGGCAAAGCAACAGCTGAACCATATGATAACCTTGGTCTCCTCTCTAATTGCAGGCTGGGGCAAAGCAACAGCTGAACCATATGGTAACCTTGGTCTCCTATTCTCTTATCTCTCACTCATCCCCTGATTATTTCTGCCCTTGAAGTAAACCAGGCACACACTGATACCAGTAGGTGAAGTCATTGTATAATAAGCAGGTATCTAGTTCCACTTAGTATTCACTGATGGACAGCACCTCAGCCAATTGTATAGCACCTCATTGTATAAGCATGTATCTTCACTGACCTATCAGGATGTTACAAGTGTGTATTCCCTTGCATGAATAAAAGGGGGCTTTTGAATTGTTTCTGGGCTCTCATCCCGAGATACAAAGTCTGTGTGTCTTACTTTCATGAGAGACCACCACATGTATGAATATAATTACTGCATAGGAAATACTAATGATCTGGTGGTCATTTCGAAAAATCCTCTCTTAGCGAGCACTTAGAAGCCAAGAGGAACATACATGCCGAATTTCAAGTTTGTAGGCGTTACAGTTCTGGAGATTTTGTGAGTGGTATTTGGCTTTTATATAGAGAGATATAAACAATAGAATAGAGTGGAACAGAATAGAAGCCAAAGTTGGACTTAAAACAAGCAGGATAGGAAGAGGACTGATGACGCTGAACTTTCTCCATTTCTGTTCTCTGGACGCCCCCTAGTACTACAACTCCCATTACACCCTGGTAAGCTCCTCCACTGGTTAATTGTTCTCACCATTAAGAAATTTCTCCTTAGTTTTAGTATTCTATTCTATCCTATCCTATTCTATTGCTCTGTCCTCACTACACGTCAGTCTGTGTGCAGGTCAACAGCAGTTAAACCCACCTATCCTTCAATAAAAGACTGGATGCTTTATTGAAAGAACAGGATATGGTGAAACTGGGGAAAATAGGAATACATACAATGAAAACCCATTACAATATAGGCAGTATTGAGTTACTGCTGAACATAACAATTAATAAATCCAATCTAAATCTCAACAGTGATGCTGTGTGTGGGGGATGTGGGTTTGTCCTTGGATGACCATGTGCCATAGATTAAGATGGATTCTTCTTTATGCTGCCACCTCTTCCAAATGCTAAAAGAAATGGAGTCTAGCTTCCCAACGTGCACTTGTGTTCAGAGTGCAGGCTGATGGGTAAAGGGGTTGGGTCAACTAGCAATATAATTGGAATTTGTCCCTCTAGCCACTAGATGGGGCAAGAGAGCAACAACAGTATATAAAGATTATACGTTGGGGAATGACATCTATTCTATTCCATTCCATTCCACTCCACAGAATATCATAGGGAAGGTGATCATGGCTTACACAATTCTGTTTATTCTAGGTAGAGACCCATCATGGCATTTAAATACGATTTCAAAGGCCTTTATGGCTTCTCTACCAAGTGCTGGGTTGGGGGTTATTTCTTGATTGCTACTTCCTTTACTCTTGATGTTTGATCCTAAAAGGCACGAGCTGCTCACTACTTTGACACCTTCATTGTCAGTTCCAAAGGAGTTTGTTCTACCAGCAGTCGATCTTTTTTATGTTTAATTCTAGACTCCACTGATGCACAGCTTGTTTTATTTGCCTGTTTGTTGTCTGGAAATAATAGGCCTGGCAATTGAAGCAATTGTTGTCATTAAAAATAAAGCAGAATTGGAAAAAAAAGAACAGTTGAATTGTTTGATGAGAAGCGAGGTATTTGGTCACACTAAAGCTCTTCCCGCAGTCCGAACACAGGTTTGGTCTCTCTCTGGTGTGGATCCTCGGATGGTAAATGAGAGATTTGATTTTTCTGAAGCTCTTTCAGCACTCGGAGCCCTGAAAGGGTTTCTCTCTAGCGTGGAGTTTCCAAGGAGTTTTAAGGTTTGATGTATAGCTTTCTCACACACCACACTGGATTATTATTATTTTTCTTTAATGAGAAATGAACCTCTGGAGATGCCAATTCCTGCAACCTTGTCATGGGCTGGGGATGAGATGCCAGTTCACAGAGGACACAGGAGAAGAGAATTAACCACGGATCAGGGTGAGGAGATAAAGGTCATCTTCATTACTGAGATTAATGAATCCCAACCCCCCAAAAAATATCACACTATATTTATATTATTTGATGGGATATTTCTATGGAAAATAAGCTACTTGTTTCTAGACTGACAGAAATAGGCAAGAAAAATATTTAATGTATATTTAATGTAATATGGTATATGAATCATACTGAAATATCACAGTAAAGAAGAACATGAATGTGCTTAAAACAATTTACATTTATAGATAAAACAACTATACATATAGTAACCTTAGTCGCATACATTGTAACCTGACATTAACTGAATTTTGGGTCACATGAGAGGTAACCTGATATCCATTTACAATTCACACTAAACCGAATATTACATTATTCAATGTTGCACTTCTCACGACCTGCACGACATCCAATAAATGTACATACTAAGTAATCTGTGCTGCAATTAATACCAAGTGGGTGATTTATCACTGTCTCTGCAATTATAACCAAGTGTATCCTCATGGTCAGGGAATTGCACAGCAAAGACACTGTCAAAAATCAGCAGCTTTACATAAATAAATATATTTACATTACGTAAGAGAGGCAAAGAGGAGCATTGTCAGGTAAATTAACATAGCAGGAACATCCTTTATAATACCTGGGTAAGGCCACACTTGGAATACTGCAACCAGTTTTGGTCGCCACGATGTAAAAAAGAGGTTGAGACTATAGAAAGAATGCAGAGAAAAGCAACAAAGATGATTAGGGGACTGAAGGCTAAAACATATGAAGAACGGTTGCTGGAATTGGGTATGTCTAGTTTAATGAAAAGAAGGAGCAGGGATGACATGATAGCAGTGTTCCGGTATCTCAGGGGCTGCCACAAAGAAGAGGGAGTCAAGCTATTCTCCAAAGCCCCCTGAGGGCAGGACAAGAAGCAACGGATGGAAACTGATCAAGGAGAGAAGCAACCTAGAACTAAGGAGAAATTTCCTTACAGGGAGAACAATTAACCAGTGGATCAATTTGCCTCCAGTAGTTGTGAATGCTCCAACACTTGAAGTTTTTAAGAAGCGACTGGACGACCACTTGTCTGTAATGGTATAGGGTTTCTTGCCTAAACAGGGGGTTGGACTAGAAGACCTCCAAGATCCGGTCCAGTTCAGTCCAGTCCATACCACCATAGGAAAGATGACAGGGCACATGGGGCAAAAAGGCAGAAAACAAGGAAACTCTCCCTTTACTCTCACAAGAAATCACAGCTCAGATTCCCTCATGCAGTGGCCAGCTCCCTTTAACCAGTTAGCTATAAGTGTGTGTTCTTACTCAAATTCGATCCCTCACTGCTCCAACAGCTAATTTTTAAATATCTTGACGCTCATTCTGCACCTCATCTCATCTTTTACAAACTTATCTCTCAATCTTCAACTCTCCCTATTGATCAACAAAGATCCTGATCCAAAAAAACAAAAATAGTTCACGACATAAATATCATCACCCTTTCCATTCAGTCTGAATCCCCCTCGTAAAAATTAAACATTACAAAACAATGGTAATAAAACTGAAAGCTATTAAACATTACCTGAAATAATAACTCCTTATGTCCAAAAATGGAAACAAAAAAAAATAAATTAACAAGAAAGACTTCATTTGGCTTCTCCCACCTCCACCTCGCCCTTCCTTTTCTCTTTTCTCGCCCGGATAAAATTTCTCTCCAGGGAAACCCAAGTGGTGCGGGGACTGCAGGACCCTCTTTCAGGGTGACAAACCACACAGGTGTCTGGAAGGTAGAAAATCTGTCAGGAACAATGTGGGAAAAGCGCGCTGCAGAGAAATTAAGAACTTGCTGTAGGACAGTGCAAATAATTTTCTTAAGGCTGTACAATGGCCTGAAACGTTGAAAAAAGTCCCACTACAGAAGATGATGGACTTTCATACAATTCCCATGGAAACCACCCTTCCATGAAACCTTCAAAAGTTTTACTTTATAATCCTAGAAGATAATTTTCTGTTCCAGTTAACAGCTGGCAACCCGGATTTCTTGGGGTCCCTTCCACTGTGAATATGAGAGGACCGAAGGCAGATAAGGGAGTAAAAGAGGCCCTGAGATCTAAGTAGCATCTGCAGGATATTATCCCCCTCTGGATCGCAACCTTTTAAAAATAATACCCAGGCCAGGGAGCCTTTTTTTCTTACTTCACTGCAACTATGAACTGTTTTGTATTCTTTGAAAAGATTTCAGGAGAAAACGTTAAGATTTCTGTGGGGGACTTACAAATGTATCACAACTGACTCATTTCAAGGAACAGATTTTCCACACATCAGGCTCTAATGAGGTTTGTCACTCGGAAAGTGTGTCCAGTAGTCTGAGCACCCGGAGGATTTATCTGGAGGTCATTTTTGCCTGCAGACCAAGTAGACATTTTCCAGAAAAAATATTTCCCCCTCCCCCCAATTTCTCTTTCTTGTGGATTCTTTACAGCCTCCAGAAATATCGGTGAAGTCAGTATTTTGCACTGTTCCAAGCATTTATACAATTACGCCTTTTTGAGTGCTTCAGGATTTATCAAGGTTTCCTTACAGGTAGTTCTCGATTTATAAAATCACTTTGTTCAGGAAAACTAGGAAAAAACATATTCCCCATACCAAACAATTGTAGAATTTCCTCTCTATCACTGTGTGAAGTTCCCAATTAATGGTAATGTGTGACTTTCGGAAAAAAAAAAATTTCCCTATGTTCGCAACTGAAGGGGTTTATTTCTGCTATTGAGTTTTTGATGCATTTTAGCTTTAATTTTCAGTGAACTGTTTTCTCATCCTCTGCACACTTGTAAAGTCAGTCTCCTGGGTGATTTCGGGTGTGCCTGTGAAATGCTGCAGGTTGGGCAAAACATTTCCCACAGTCCAAACATTTATACGGTTTCTCTCCAGTGTGTATTCGTTGATGTATCACAAGAGTACTTTTTTGAGAAAAACATTTGTTGCACTCCAAGCATTTATGGGGCTTTTCTCCTGTATGGATTCGGCTGTGACTTTTAAGCGAAGATGACTTACCAAATGTTCTCCCACACTCTAAACATTTGTAATTTTTTTCCCCTGTGTGAATTTTAACATGAGTTCGAAGGCTTGATGTGGTACGATAAAATTGTCCACATTCATTGCATTGATATGGCTTCTCCCCTGTGTGGGTTTTATGATGACTCCAAAGGTCTCCATTTTGAGCAAAACATTTTCCACATTCTACGCATCTGTATGGCTTCACTCCTGTGTGGACCCTCTGATGCCTTCCAAGGTTGTGTTTTTCAGAAAAGCATTTCCCACACTTCACACATTTGTACGGCTTCTCCCCTGTGTGGATTCTCTCATGATTCTGAACCTCTCTTGGACTAAGAAAACTTTTCCCACACTCCCCACACTTATAGGGTTTCTCTCCTTTGTGCCTCTTCTGGTGCCTCTGAAGTTCAGAAGAATTTACAAATCGTCTCTCACATTCTGGGCATTCATAGGGTCTCTCTCCAGTGTGAAGTCTCTGATGTTGCACCAGGTTTGATTTCCAGGTAAAACATTTCCCACATTCGAGGCACTTTTCATTTTTCTCCCCTGTGTGTGTTTTCTCATGACTCCGAAGAGATGAACTTTGGGTGAAACATTTTCCACACTCCAAGCATTTGTAAGGTTTGATTCCTGCATGAATCTGTTCATGGATCCAAAGGTGTGCGTTCTGAGCAAACCTCTTCCCACATTGTCCACAGCTGTAAGGTTTCTCCCCTGTGTGAATTCTCTCGTGATTTCTGAGATTGGCTTTCTTATGGAAAAATTTCCCACACTCTAGACATTGATAAGGTTTCTCTCCAGTATGGATTTTCTGATGTTTAAGAAGTTCTGACTTTCGATCAAAGCATAAATCACATTGCAGACATTTATAGGCTTTTAGTCTGGAGGGCCTTTTGAGATCTTTGGCATCTGTTCCAGAGAAGGATTTCTCACTCGCCAAACCTTGAATAGATCCACTTCCCACGTGGACCTTCCTGTGGGTCAAAAGGAGGGACCAGCAAGCAAAGGATTTCCCACACTCTGAGCAGTCATGGGTTGTTTTGTGGTTTTGCAAAGTGCTGCTTGTGCCTGATGAAAGATCCAAGATTTTCTCCATGCTTTCTGGCAGCTGCTGCCTTACACTAAGTGTCGACTGCCTGTTGACAGTTGTCTTGTAAATCACAACCTTTTACACGCTGTTAGAATGAAAAAGAAATGAATAATAATATTTCCTTTCGAGCAAGGTGTAGAATCACAAAATCTGAGACCTGGAAGGGACCATGAAGGTCTTCCAGTGCAACCCCCTGCCCAGGACCTCAGAACACCACAGACAAAACCTCCAGTAATGGAGCCTCCACATCTCTTGGAGGCAAAATCTTCTGCTGTTGTAGTTGTTAAGTGTTTTTGTCTGTCATTAAGTGGAGGAAGCCCCAAGCAAGAAATGCAGAGGTGCCTCGAGGGGGAGGGGGAGACCCTGGAGATTCAGTGTAAGCCATGCATGAATTAGGAGAGCTGCAGTGTGGAAGACTCCCCCGCAATGGGGCAGTGCCTTAAATGGAGGCCTGGGGCCTTCAGCACTCTCAGCCATTTGCCACTGATCCCAGGCCGGGACTTCAGCCCATTGTCAATGGTGCCACTGAAAAAATGTGGCCTTAATCCCCAGGCTGGTGGCCTTTGCAGCCTTGCACCATTCTCCAAGCTGCATGTTCCATGCCGTTTCTAAGCAACCTTTCCCAAAGCATCTCTAAGCTTCTCCAGGACTCCCTCAAATCAAACGTGGACTGTGCCGGGAGTCACATGGCCTCTCCTTTTGGGAAATCCATGCTTCTTACCTAGGACGCCATCCACTTAATGACCAGTGAGATTACTTAACAACTGCAACACTGAGTGCAGAATTACACTTCTTGGGCAAAGCCCTCCTGTGATATCTCACTTAATGACCACTTTGCTAAACGAGCAAGATTCCAAACCCAAGCAACGCAAAAGATTAAGGCTTCGTAGAAGCAAAAGAGGAGGAAAGAGAGTTCAGGGTAGTATAAGCAACCCATTCCTTCCCCCCTTTTCTTACTTTTTCTGAGTTTTGCAGTTATAAGCTCCCTCCCATCATGACTTATTGATCCTGGCCTCCTTGTGACACATTTCCTGTTCCTCTATAGAGAAAGGAGGAAAGAAGGAAGCAAGCAGGGAGGGAGGGAGGAAAGAAAGAAGCAAGCAGGGAGGGAGG
>JANHFL010000081.1:0-12589 GCA_032468155.1 Oxyrhabdium leporinum
TGCAATGTAGTGAGCTCTGTGTCTTCTGCTAAATGGTAGTGGGTTAATCCTATTATGTCCTGAATGGTCATGTCCTGCTCTTGGAATTTGGGTGGAGGAGAATTTAATTTTTAATCCCATCGCTGGAGGCTAAGGTGTTTTGATTCTGAATACCCTTGTCCAATCTTTCTTAATGGGCACAAAATACCTGCTGGGGGTTATTAAGAAAAACTGAGTCTGCTTTAGTAAGAGGTAATCAAGAGGTGTGTAGGAGCATCCTGTCTTTCTTTCAACCACCTTTTTGATAATAATCCTCCTCTTCTGGAGCAACCATGGTTTTTCACCCTTTAGGTAAATCCTGAGGAAAGCTCTAATGAGCTATCTCTTTCCATTTGGCTCCTCCCTACCCCTATGGATGAATAATATAAAAATAAATAAGAGCATTATAGCATTATAATTATTTCCAAAAATAAAGTATAACAAAACTTTAATAGGCCATTTGGTGAAAGGGTGTAATTTTTAGGCTAATTAAACCCAAATTTACCTAATTGATACGATTTGTGTAATTATGTTACTGATGTTTTCACATCGTTTGCTTTTTTTTGTATAACTATGTGACATTTTAAATTAATTTGCATTGATTTACATCATTTTCATGGTTACATATCTGTGCAATCAATTCACACGAAGGAGTTGCACAATTAAGCAAATATCATCAGTGATATCAATGATGTAAATTACATGAATTATACAGACTGCTTAAGAAAGAGTGGATTCCTTGAGGACAAAGTATGTAGTAAAAATTGTTCTTGTATCTGAGGCACACTGAATAGAAATTCAAAGAATTGTGGTGATATTGTAAGCTCAAAAATGTCACTGAAAAAATAATAATAAAGAAGTAATAATACTATTTCTTTTTCTTTACTCCTTTTATTCTATTTCTTTTGCACTTTTTCATTCATTAGTTTTTGCTTTTTCTTTTCAAATCAAAATTGGTATTGCTTTTATGCTATTGAAAACTTACTTAATAAAAATTAAATAAGTTAATAAAGATACATAATAATTATATATAACAACTTAGAGTTTATGGATATTCTCAATCATCCAAGTCATGGTTATTCCACAGGCACTTTCCCTAAATACAACTGGACTTTCTTGTTTTTTTTTTAGCTTTGAAAACATTTCACTTCTTATCCAAAAAGCTTTCTCGCTTCTTTTTCAATGAGAAATGAAACATTTTCAAAAGAAAAAAAAATCAAAAAAAAATCCAGCTGCCTTTTGGGACAGCTTAACTGAGAGGATTCAACTAAAAACTTTCAAACATAGCCAATAATAATTGTCTTTTGCAGGGGAAGAAAACATTTGAGAAATCACAAAAGAGAGTTTGACACAACATTAATATGTACATTCATTTCTACAACTCCCCCTGTGTGTCTCCCCGCCATGTGTGTCTATGTGTATGTGAGTGTATTGTTTTGTTTTTGAAGCAAATAGTCCAAACTCAGGAAGTATTGTGTCAATCAAGGTATATTGGAGATGGATTTCTTATTACTTTTACCGCTGTCTGTTGTTTTACTTTGGAGACAGAATGTCAAAAGAGTGTCCATTTGATCTGTGAAATATAATAGGGGCACTTAAAGATAATAATAGTTGATCTTCTGAGCCTTTTTCAAACAGGCCTCTCTATAAAAAAATGAGCTTTGCTAATAGACTGAACTAATGCAATGATATCAAAGAATTTATTTCTTTACTTCCATTGCCATTATAACATATTGTGATCCCATTTGTCTCTTTTATGTATTTCACTCCTTGTGTTCTATATCCATATACCAAGATGGGAAGACTCTAGAACAAAAGGACAGTCCATGACCTGCAAACCACCTTAGTCCCACTTCCATCCTGACTCCAAAATTACCCTCCTGAAATGTGGTGGCAAAATCCATGAAATTTCAGTGATGCTATTATTAAAAATAAATCAAGTTGAGATGAGACCATGATGCTTCTCTGATATTTTTCATTCCCACCCTGATCCCGGAGCCCTAATCCCACTCCAGTATATATATATTTTCAACTGAGATTTGAGTGGGGGATATAAAAGTGAGTAAAAATCAATGGATATCCCAAAAGTTTCTTGTAAGGTCCCCAAACTACTACTTTTGGTGTTGTCATTATATCATCCATTAGCCTCTTGTGGTTCACTGAAAGATTGAATACCTTCCTTGCAGCCAAATGAGAACAAAATTTATATCTGCAGGATATACCTAAAAATCAGAAAAGTACTGTGATTCATAAAGTAATGAAGATGGTCCTTTATAGTAACACTACCACTCCTATGTAAAAGGCAAAGTTAGCAAGCAGTCCAAACATTTTTTTTATAAATACGTTTTTCTATTTAAAGCATCATTTTAGCCATATACTTTTGAATTTGAATTCTTAAACTGAGGATATTGCAATGTGTTTGATCCAGTTTTGCCTCTTTGCTGCTCTTTTCTGCATTCCGTTCCAGAAGAATCATTATAGATAAGCAAACTTACCAGAAAACTGTATTGCTGAGATTGTTTCATGTTTTTCCAGAATAACAAGCAGATGAAAATATAGTCTTTTTTATTATTTTTATGTAACTGAAAAGAACAAGTATGTTGTTAAGAATCCATCTGTTTCTCTACTGCTGCAAATAAAATGCATGATTTTTTTCTTTCAACTTTCAATCTTGATTCAATTAATTATATGTATTCAACCACAAATAATGGTTTCTTTAAATTCTGCGACAGAATTTGGAATTCATTCAAATTTTACTGCTATTTAAAAGAAAAAAGATCACATGTAATTACAATAAGCACTGGAAGTTGAAAATAAAGGCAGCTGGCAGTTTAGGCAGAAAACTCAATCTCACTATATCAACTGTGGCAAAATTAAACACTCAGCGTTTTAGATAGCCATGCTTAATGGTTAATGTTGCCCAATCAACTATAAAATTGGACAATTTCATAAATGTTCTACTTTAGAAAGGTCAAACTATACCTTTGAACAGAAATTCAAGCGATCATATCACACCCAAATGACAAAAAGTATATTAAGCATAATATTTTTACCATATCTTCACCATTAAAGAGGACTGATTCCCTATTTATTCATGACTTCTAAGATAATAGTTGTTTTTAATATATGCCATCCAACTGTTAATGTTTTTTATTAAATTATTGAATTATTCTTCATGAGTCATAGCTACATTCCTTAGGCAATCTGTGCTGCTGAAACCCAATTCATGTATATCTGAAAATAGAACATTCATCAGTAAAATCATGTTTTTCATTCACGCAGTTTCCAGATAATTATTTTTATTATTTGTTGTTGTGTTTATATTTTTTTTTCTTTTTACGATCCTGTAATCCCTTTATTTGAGGTGGAGTTGGGGCGACAGAATGAAGTTGAGCATTTACTACCTGATTCCTATGCGGAGTTCTCAGCAGGTATTTTCTCTTTGCTCCCTGATACAGAAACATTTGTCGCTGCCTAGGATTGAACTCTCAACCTTCTGAGTGGGAGACAAGCACCTTCACCTCTAGGCTACCACGCCACTCTTGTTGTGTTTATCATTTGTCCCTCTGCAAAGATAAACCGATTCGGAGCTCGCTACAAGTAAAATAATACAAATTCTAATTTTCTTTCCAAATAATGTCTTATTTAAAGTGTAGCTTTAAAATGAATGTCCTGTTTGTACTGAAAACTAACTGAGCATATATATGCTGTTATATAAGGTTGCTCAGAAAAATCTGATCATTTTTTTCTCTAAATCCCTGGTAATAGTAATAAAAGTAGCTTTACTTAGAACAGCTTACATCCTGCAACAATATCTTAAACACCATCAGACAACATCATCTCCCTATCCCAGATCCTTGGGTAGGACATGAGAGGCAGATAAAAATGCCAAATCCAATCTAAACGTCTGGCTGGCTCTATGACCAACCAATTTGGTATACTGGTTGATCTTGCCAGAAACCAGGAGACTGTTAGTCTAGTTCCACTTTAAACACAAAGTTACCTAGGTGACTTTGAGCCAGTCTCTCATTCTCTCTCACCACTTCCAAAAATCCTTTTCAAGAAACCTTCAGGAACTAGTCCAAGCAGTTGTCAGAAGTCAACATTGAGTCAAAAGTACAATAAGAAAATAAAAATCTAAATTTGGTTAATTTTAATATAGGCTTTCTTACATCTGTAAACAAAACTGGAACTTGTGTGGCCTCCAGACTTGTGAACACAGTCTTCCTCAATTTTCAATCAATTCTTCAATCTTCCCCTTATATGAGGAAACTTTTTGGTCATTTCACACTTGACTCTTAATTAGAAGTCTGAAGATTAAGGAAGCAAAAAATAATACTTAGGTTGAATAAATTATTTTAAGTTGATGTATAACCACTCTATATAAACTTAAATTAAATGAAAGAAGATTTGGTTTGTATCTTCCCATTCTCTGTAAAATTTTCATATTGCCTCTTCTCAATCATATCTTGATATAATAGATATTCTGGGGAATATAACTGATATACCCCTTTTACAGAGAATCAATGGAGGAGTACTTGGTGCTCTCTAAGCTTGTTTGTTTTCTTGCTGCATTTCATTACCCAAACTAGGTAACATCATCAATGCATTATTATTATTATTATTATTATTTAAATTTATATACCGCCCCATTCCAAGGACTCGGGGCGGTTTACATATAAAATATAAAAATATAAAAATTCCTTTAAAACCCCGCTTTCAAAATCAACCCCCAAAAATTTAAAACCCATTTAAAAACCCCTCAGTCAGTCACCAATCCATAGCACAGATGATGTTACCTTGTTTGGGAAATGAAACATCTGCAAAAAAACAAAAACAAAAACGCTCAGAGAGC
The DNA here is from genome assembly GCA_032468155.1 of Oxyrhabdium leporinum. NCBI lineage: Eukaryota > Metazoa > Chordata > Lepidosauria > Squamata > Cyclocoridae > Oxyrhabdium > Oxyrhabdium leporinum. Next base: position 4,874 of record JANHFL010000081.1, read on the forward strand.
ACCAAGGACCCCTCATTCCATCCCTGAGCTACAAATATTATCCTTTGTTAGGTAATAATCTACAAAGTCAGAATGTACGTTGATGAGCTGAACATGACAAAAAATATTTGCCAGTTTTAACAGGCAACAAGACTACAAATGTCATAATACCAATGTCAGCCTCTTTTTCCTTGGCCTGCCACTGTGTTATAACAATCCAGGTTAGACTTAGAATAACTTTATTGTCACTTTGAGTATACACTAACATGAAAATGAAATTTTATTGCATACAGCTGTCAAAGGGTTTCCACTTCTAATATACACTACATAAAATAACAAATAAATGCAAAATTATGCATATACCCACATAAATGACACAGAGAAACAACAGTCTAGTTCGGATGTATACATGTATATGGTGAGAGAAACAAATCTTGTGAGTTTACCAGGTGGATGGCATAGGGAACAAAGCTGTTACAGAATTTTCTAGTCCTGCTAGAAATACTTTGAAACCTCCTCCCAGAGGGGAGCAACAGAAATAGACTGTGAAGTGGGTGTGTGGGGTCTCTAACAATACTTTAAGCTCTAAGAACATAGCACTTAGAAGCAGTATTTTGAATGACAGGAATTGAGCTTCTTATAATCTTCTTGGCTGTCCTGACTGCTCTTTAATGGACTTTCTATCTGAGATGCTGCTGCCATGAAACCAAACAGTGACGCAGTTTGTTAAAATGCTCTCAGTTGTGCCTCTGTAAAAAGTGGCCAGGACAGAAGGAGAAAGATGTGATCCCCTCATACAACACAGGAAATGCAGACACTGCTTTGCACGCTTCACTAAGGATGACATGTGGAGGAACCAGTTCAGACTGTTAGTTACCTGCACCCCCAGATACTTAATACTGTTGACCACCTCTACAGCTGGCTTTTGAGTTCAACAATCCAACACAATGATGTGCATGCAATTTCTTGCTCTTCTGATAAGCACCCCTCTGCCTATACTTGTTTTATGTAGCACATGCTTTCTGTTCTAAAACGTCCTATAGCACTATAGGCCACCTACCAGCTCCCAGCTTGCCAGCAGTTCTGGTACCTATCTACAATGAGATAATTAGTAATGAAGTGAAATTTCAGATTAGGAATCCTAATTGCTATCATATTTTTTTTTCTGTTTTGTTTTTATGTTGGAGTAGGACACATTCTGTGTGGATTCAGCACTGTTTCTTTTATGCTTAAGCCATCTGATGGCCGGTTTGCAAATTGCTGTGCTGTTTTTTTCAAGTCTACTATTACAGCTTTAAAAGAGCTACAGAGGTAATACTTTTTTTAAAAAAAAAATACTGCACTCTACTTTTGATGGTCTTCTATGAAACTATGCGGGGTTAGGGTCCTATAAATGATCAGTTATCCCTCTTTTTATTCATTCTATGAAAACATGTAGCTGCTGCAGGCATTTTGATTTTTTTGCTATTTATAACTATTTTTTTAAAATCCAATCTTGCGTCTCAATGCAGTTTGAAACAAATTGGTTTGCCTCAGAATTTTGAAGTGCAAAATTGAATTGAATGAAACCACCTCTGAATATTGAATTTCCAATTTAAATCAGTTTAGCACTGATTCAGAGAGACCTAGTGTTTATTCCTATAATAGAAAAGGATTTTGAAGGTTGATTTTCAAAGGGAATGTGTTACTCTGGAGTTGGAATAAAAAAACCCAAACTAAATTATTAATATTGTAAAAGCAACAATCAATTCATTAATCCCAATCTGATACTTGTTCTATGTATGTAAATTTAAATTAAGTAAACATGTTTATAAAAAGTAATTCTACTAGGAGAAGAAGAAAATATTTGTAGCTTAGAATACAAATGTAACTGTGGAGTCCTTAGTACTCTCTGAGCTTGGATGTTTTCTTGCAAACATTTCAGGGCTAGCAGTGATAGTCTTACCTAGTTGGGTAATAAAACATCTACAAGAAAGCAACTAAGCTCAGGCAGCATCAAAGACTCCAATGCGAGTTCTATTAGTTTATTTATTATTTAGAAACTATGTTAACAGGGCCCAATGAGAAAACTCGATATATGAACAGTCCTATTTGTGTGTCTAAACAGAAGTTGAGGAGAGAGCATAGGATGCCCTATTTAAAAGATTTAAATAATGTAAAAATGTTTAAACAATGAGAAATGCTGTTTTAGTGAGTGCTGTTACTAGAATACTATCTCTCCTTTATTGTTTGTTTTTTCCCCATGTTCCCAATGGCCAACAAATATTATTTATAGTGCAGATAAAATAAAAAAGTTAAAAAAGTATAACATTACAATGAAAAAGTCATTATTGAGTGTATGACAAGCAGTGAGAATGTTTGTTCTTTTCCATGAGATTTTGGAATGAACAAGGCCTATGATTACTTAACAGGAAGTGATGTGCACAGTACACTCATTAGAAAAAAAGACATTTGATTCATTTGTCCTCATGTCTAGACATCAGCTGAAAAATCAGTAGCTCATCAGATATTTCTAAACATCTCCCACTGTTATTCACTACAGTATTTGAACATATTGGATCACAGTTTAAGGTTGATCCATTCAGTGTGGAAGGTCACTGATTCCCAAAATCTCAATACAGCAATTCTAAGTAGAAACTGCTCGATTTGCCCTAAGATTTAATCAGCCACTCACTGTTTCTTTTGGCTTTGTTTATCAGGAATTTTACAGACAATGTTCTTCATTTGTCATTGTCTTATGTTTTCTCATCATTTGATTTTAACTTTGAAAATTAACTATTTTATAGAATAATCTAAAAGAGTTAAAATGGAATTACTGCACAATTCCTTTTTATTAATAAAACTAAGAACTTGTCTTCCTGGAACCACTGTAAGAATAATGAAAAATAATCACCTGAACTAGCTAGCTAAATTCAAATTCCAACAATAAAAATAGAGGGGGGGGGGAATGGATGGATGGATGGATGGATGGATGGATGGATGGAAGGATGGAGGAAGGGAGGGAAGGAAGGAAGGAAGGAAATGAGATGTAAATTGATTGGAGGACTTTTATTAAGAAAACTCTATTAAAATATTTAGCAAATAGATTTAATCAAAGTTGGCTATAGTGTGATTTAAAAAAAAAATAATTTGCCCATCTCCAAACTCTAGGAAATGTAGAGCACGTTATGATGGATTGCCTCATCTATTACTGCTTAATTTTGGCACAGGAATGTAATAATCATAAGACTATAGCAATAAAGAGGTTTTTATATTCATAGCCAATTAAAATATGCCTACCCAATGGAAGATTTACCATTCTATGAAGCAATATATCCCCCTTTTTGGATTTTCTAAATGTTTGTGTATCATTTGCCACTGAATGTTTCTGTAGACTCATGTGAGATGTTCTGATAAATAAAGTGAAAGAAAACTAATTATACCAAATTTTTTATTTGCTTCACTTACTTCATAAATAAAGTCATCCAACATATAATATACCTATGAAAAAATGGAATTACCACCTTACAGAGCCGTGGTGGTGCATTGGTTAGAATGCTGTACTACAAAGCTAACTCACTGCTCATTCCAGGAGTTTGATTCTGAGCAGCTCAAGGTTTACTCAGCCTTCCAACTTTCTGAGGTCAGTAAATGAAGAGCGAGATTGTGGGGGGGCATTATGCTGACTCTGTGAACCACTTACAGAGGGCTGTAAAGCACTGTGAAGCGGTATATAAGTCTAAGTGCTATTGCTATTGCTACATTCAGTAATTGTTTCCAGTATCTTTAGCTGCACGGACAGCAACCAAACATTTCCCATAATGGGTCAACATGTAATTTTGTTAGTCTGTTTTTCCAGTGCTGTTTGAATCCAGGAACCTTTGAAGATTTTCAAGTATGAATGGTTACCATTACCCTCTCAATTTTTTATTGTTGCTAATAAGTTTTTGTTGTAGTATTTTAGTATTTGGTTTCTACTAGAGATAACAACATGTGCATAACCCAAAGGTTTCTGCTTTAGACTTTAGTCTACAGAACACCTAAATGTCTAAATGGTCATCTTGGCATTTTTTTGTGAATCCTGTAATGAGCATAAGTAAGCAATATCTTCCTCTGTGTTTCTCTTTCTTGTAGCCCTTTTATCTACTGCTTTTCTGAAGACAGAATTGCTTGACAGTAGAATGTCAGCACACCCTCAACTTATTATGCAAAGGAATCATTAAACCAACTCAGGGTACCTAAAATTCAAATTCAAATGCATTGTTTCATTCCTTGTGCAGTTAAAAAGCCATCCAGATGGGATACTTGAATGGTTCATTTGCCAGCAAATTCCATATCTATCTGTCTGTCTGTCTGTCTGTCTGTCTGTCTATGTCTATGTCTATGTCTATGTCTATGTCTATGTCTATGTCTATGTCTATGTATGTATGAATATATATATTCAAAATTTCTCAATTTTAATGCGAACGGTCAGAAGCAAAGCTAGCCAGATACAGCCCAGTACCACAAGAAGACATCTTTTGAACTGAGTGTAACAGTGAATTTGACAAGAACGTGTCAATTTCATTTTCTTGTTCAAAAGGCAGCAAGAATGGGGGAACATGGTGGTGCATCTGTGCATGTTTTCTTAAAATGCTCAGCAACTTCTTCACCAAACTAGGGAGTTGGACTATTTGACCTGTATAACCCTTACAAACTGATGCAAATGGAAACCATATTCCTCGGAGATCTGTCCTGGAAAAAAATAAGTATTTATTTTCCTAACATGAATGGAAAAGATAATGCAGCAGGCAAATATACCAAATACATTTCTGATAACCATCATCAAATCAAAGTTCTATACAAGATTATTGCTCAAACTTGAAACTGCATAGTCATTTCTTCAACTGGTTTCAATTCTAGACAGTATCACTATATCGAAGTGCCTTGCCTCTCTGATTGTGAATCAGTAATGTCCCAGGGTTTTAGATATGGATCTGTAATCTTTTTCAAGCAGACATTAGAAGGTCTTCTGACACTTCTTTTGAGTAGCATCTAACAGGCTCTAGAGTCAAGTTCATTATGATGAGAAGAACCAAAGTCTATGAAGTTTATATAGGGCATTTGATAGCCAAATCTGGCCCTAGGTTATGTCCCAGTTTACCTTCCCAATAAGCAACCAAGTCAGAAGATCATTTAAAAGCAAGTTATTAAGGTATCCTGATAAAGTAAGATCTTCCTATGAAAGGGGAGAACCTAGAGACCCATCTTACATTCCTTTTTATAGTTAACACAACAAAGAAAATGTAAGAGGAAAGTTGATTGGACAGGATAAAAGTAACTTCTCCTTTGCATAGGAAATTAGTTACATATAGTCAAACATGTTATATATTTGCATCCCATAATGTCACACATGTTCATTAAAATGAAGTCTGACATCAGAAGGGGTGTAAATTGTAGGGCAAAAGGTTGTTTAGAGTTGACAAAAGAAATAACCTGACCCCAATCTGTACTAACAATTTTTTTTCTTATCTGGAGCTAATCTCCAGGAAGTTTATCTTTTCAGTTTAGGAATGTTAAAAACTATTCCTACATTCTAGTCTGTAAAGTGCCTGAACATCATTTTAAAAGAGAGAACATGTCAAATTAAAATACAAAATAACTATGTTAGTTAACAATTTAAAAATCCATGTCATGTGCCCCTCCCACTGCCGACCTGAATCAGTCCTTATTATACCATCCTTTAACTGAAGTGACTGAACTCAGGAAAACAATTCCTTTGTCATGCTAGCAATTTTGCATCCTTTTTCACTTAGTTACTCTATCAGGGGAAAATATATATATATATATATATAAGTGCCACCTGCATGCAGTTCTGATAACATTTGGCAGCTGGTACTCCATGACGATATTCAATCCTCTTTCCATTCTGCTTAAATGGATATATTTTCATTCCTTTTGTGCAAATAGAAACCAAACCCAATTCTTATCTACTCTGCCATGGAAAGGACCATATTCCTGATGTCTGCCACATTGTTTTAAAGTGTGTCAGGGGAAGAAAAGATCTTGCAGAGATCCTAATACAGCAGAAACAAAAAAAGATGGATTAGTTTTACAACCTCTGCTTTTGACAGCTAAGTGCTCAAAGTTGTATCCATCAAGTTAATTTCTTTCTACATTCACTTTTTAAAAAAAAAAAAAAAATCCCAACCATTTATGAAGACATTTATTAAATCTGATTAGTTTGCATATTAAACAAACAAGTTAAAATCCTCACCCATCTCTACCTTTTTCTGTCAGACAATGCAGGAGATTCCACTTACAGTGTGTAATTGGCATAGCCTGTTAAAGGGAGAACAGTTTTCTTTCTTTCTTATTAATCATTTAAACTGAAAGGAGACAATCAATGATAGTTAACTGGGCAATTATTCACAGCACTTATTCATTTAATATTTGTTCTCAAGGAATCACAATAAAATAACACTGAATCACATGTAGAATCTAGAAGCAAAACCTATATGCTTACATATGCTTTTGGTGGTTGCCATCTGAAGCTGAGAAAGCAATGCACTGACCCCTGACCAAATCTGCAGTGTTTATTTTATGTATATGTAGATCACAGTAACAGTGTGAAAAAGATACAGGAGTCCTCGACTTACTACACTTCACTTAGTGACCGTTCAACGTTACAACAGCACTGAAAAAAGTGACTTATGACCATTTTCACACTTATGAATGCTGCAGCATCCCCATGGTCACACAATTTACATTTGGATGCTTGACAGCTGGTTCATATTAAGGGCGGTTGCAGTGTCCCAGGGTCATGTGATCACCTTTTGCAAACTTCTGACAAGCAAAGTCAATGGGGAAGCCAGATTCACTTAACAGTCGTGTTACTAATTTAACAATTGCAATGATTCACTTAACAAATGTGGCAAAAAAAGTTATAAAATGGGGCAAAACTCACTTAATGAATATCTCACTTAGCAAGATAAATTTCGCATTCAATTAGGGTCGTAAGTTGAGGACTACTTATATTTCATAAATGCCAATTTATGATCTAAAAGTATGATGCAGCCTTGGGGATTGCTAGCTTTTTGAATTTTGATTTTTTTTTTAAACTTGGAAGTAATCTTTAAACTGTTTTAATTCTGCTTATAATTTAGGATAGGATACTTTCATTCACAGCAATTTTTGTTTCTTTTCTCAAATGTTCATTACTTGCAACCAATCACATTCAACCTTAGACATTTTACCAGGGTTGTATGTCTTGAAATGTCTTCATTCATTTTCACATCTTAATCTATTTGTTCTGGTTTTCCATCACTTTTCTACAACTTGTAATATCTCACTCCATTTTCCTCTGAAATACAACAGCCATTGTATCTGAAAACAGTATTTATCTAACAACAGAGACTTTGAGTGAGACACATAGTTTAAAACCCAACAATTGAAACAACTCAGGATGACCCAGGTAAATGGCACCTTCAAAATCTTATAGACACATCAGCAACAAGACTGGCCTAACCTCCTGGCCTGTGGAAATCCTATTGCTCATTGCATATCATGTTATATATATCAACCATTCATCACAAATTGTTCAGGTTCTCAACCCACAGCCCACAACCTAGTATCATCAGCATGAAGAAATACTCACACTGCTGACATCAACACAAGAATAATTTCCACTTTTATTTATTTATTTTATTTATTTTCACATTTATATACCGCCCCATTCCGAAGACTCGGGGCGGTTTACAACTTATAAGCAATACTCTT
>JANHFL010000082.1:78894-90231 GCA_032468155.1 Oxyrhabdium leporinum
TAGAATAGAATAGAATAGAATAGAATAGAATAGAATAGAATAGAATAGAATAGAATAACAGAGTTGGAAGGGATCTTCGAGGTGTGCTCAGGCAGGAGACCCTATACCATTTCAGACAGAGATCCTTTTCTCTTTTTAAACTTTCCCGGAGCTCAATATTTAATTTAATATTTTCCTCTCTCTTTATTGCCATTTGCTTTCTGCCTTCCTTCATTTTTCAACATTCAGTAGACAGTCATTTTGCTGGTCTTTTTTTCCTTTTTGTATACTTTTGTAAGGTACTATTTTAATATGGTAATATCATAAATTTCAGTCCAGAGATCTTCAAGCCTTCTGTTTTTTAAATATCACCTACTTCATCTATTCTTTCTTTTATCCCAGTAAAATAACGATTATGAGAATGAACTACTTTGGTTCTGCTAATTGAATAGAGCTTCTCCACCTTTGCTTGCAATAAATTTGCGTGTGTCTATGTGTGTGAATGTGTTGTCCATTTGGTGAAATCCATCTGTAGCATCATCTTTAAGATTTTTTGAAAAATATTTATTATGAAAATTTAATTTTCTTGGCAGAACTCTTTTTGGCACGGAGCCAATTTTTCCTAGTCTTTTCCTAGATGCCATTTTGTATTTTATTATTTATTACATTTTATACAGCCACTCATCTAATCAGTGAAACTTATCAGAAAACAAAAGACATAGTCAAAACATACCAAAAAAAAGCTCAAATGGAAGCCCCTCAACAAAAATTTAAAGTATTCCAATAACTTACATCCATATCAACTGCAAAACTATCACCTTCACAATGGTTGGGGGAATAGCAAGTCTTCATAGTCTTCTAAAGATCAATATTTCTTAGAGTGAAGCTGTTTAAAAGGGTAGGTGCCATGACAGATGCTCACCAGATGTCACTGCCTCACCAATTCATGCTCATTCTGTCAGACCTCCTGGGCAGAAAGTATTGGAGAGATGTACTCTTGCAAGTAACTTGGAACTATGCCATGCAGAGTTTTAAAGATGACAATCAGCACCTGGGATCCAGTCCAGCTTATGTGGCAATGGTATTACAGCTACATACTATGGTGTCCACAATAGTGCTCATGCCACTACATTTTGGACCAGCTGTAACTTTCAAATGCTTTTCAAGGGTAGCCCCATATAGAACGTTTGCAATAGCACAAACAGTGAGGAAGCTAAGTTTTGGGTGAATGTGAGCAGTGCTTTCTGATCTAGAGATAGGCACAACTGGTACACAAGATATATTTGGGCAAATGCCTTTCTGGCCAGAGCTGCCAGCTGCTCCGCTAACAGGAGCTGCAAGCCCAGGAAGACACCAGATTGCACACAGTTTTGCTAACCCTAACCCTAACCCATTCAATATTAACAGTAGAAAACCAGCAGATACGGAGGTTCCTAATAGTCCCATAGTCACTCAGTTTTGTCAGGGTTAAGCTGGAGCCAGTTCCTTGTCATCCAGAGCCACACAGACTCCAGGCACTTGGATAGCATCATTTGAACATCCTGTTGCAAAGATGTACAAATGAGCAAATCAGCATACCGATGACACATAATCCAATGCTGACGGATAGCTTCACCTGGTAGTGTCATGTAGATATTAAAAAATTTAGAAATGGATCTCCCCCCTCTGAACTGGAACCAACCTCAGAAGGAGGAGAACCACTGAAGAAAGGTGCCTCCCACTTATAACCCCTTGAGACAACCCAGAAAGATATTGTGATAGATGGTGTCAGATATCACTGAGAGATCAAGAAGGGTAAGATGAATACACTACCACCATCCTGCCAGATTACATTCAGGAAATGCAACCGATGCTTCCTATTCTGATACTGATTGCAAAGAGTCCAGATTTCAACTTTAGCGCTTCCATCTTCTATAATTATTTCTGGTGAAAAGATTACAAAGTGTTGGAAGTCACTGTAAAATTGTTCTGCTTCCCATACACCTATGGTTACTTCAAGAACTTGGATCATTGTAATATTGATTAGCTTAGCTTGGACTTGAATTAGAATCATTTGGTGATTTGGAGGGCGGTGATTAATCAAAGCACTGACTTTGACTTCTTTTGTAAATACTATAATGAAGGCCAGTCTATTTCTTCTATGATTTTCTTTGTCCTTGTTACAAGATCTGATGTGCCTCTGATGTGAAATGATTTGTTATGCTGCCTCTTCTTCAAAAACTGTTTCCCCAGAACAATGTCATTTCTTAATAACTTGAAATGGAATGCTACGTCTTAATCTTTTAAGAAAAATATTTCGAAATATAAAAGAGATAGTAAGATTGCCTAAGTCTTGCATGCTTTCCTCTTCCCTTTTCCCACAGAGCCTCAAGATGACCAAAACTAATCCAAACCTGTGGTTGTGAAAAATCTTAACTGTGGCTACCAATAACTTTATAAATGTTTATTAAGGTTTGCTTGCACGGGATTCTAGGGGAAGCATTGTAACTTTCACATTACAGCTGGTTTCAGGAAATTACTGCATGATAACAAACTAAGATATGAAAGATTTTGGATAATTTGTTAAACAGTTATTTTAAATTGTAAATGAATTTTTAGATATTAGTAAGGTTAATATAATAGAGAAGGGGTGTTTCACATATTATTTTAGAGATTAAAGGTTTTCTTTTTCATAGCATAATATTAATAGATATACAAAATCTGAAGCGACGATGAAGATCCAAATTAAGCATGTATTTGCATTATATATGTTTTGTTCTACAAAAAAGGCTCTTTTTTTTGCAGGAATACTATATGGTTATTTCATACCAGGCAGTTTTTTCCTCATAATATTTAATATTTAATAATATTTAATTATTATTCTTATGAAAAGTAATTAAACATGAAACATTTGCTACTTTATCCTTCAGAAAGAATGAAAGCAGCTGATTAAATGGGAGATGAAGCTAAGGACATGCAAACTTTTATAATAATATCAAGTTTTTTAAAACAAATAGTGATAGATTTTGTACTCAGTGGGAACTGCTGGGAAAAAGAGACTCCATAATTATCAGAATTGGTAATAATAACAATGCAGACTACAAAATGTGCAAACCAGCAAGTTAGGTGCTTAACTGAAACCCATACATTATGGAATACTAAATGCACATTATTTATTTTGACACAAATCATTAAGATGAATTGTCATTAAGTATAAACAAGCACAATCCATTAAATAAGCCACCAAGTGGTACATATGGCAAAGACAAGGAGCTCTGCTATACCCCTGCTGTCCTTCTCACTTTGTTTCCTATTTCACTGTTTTCCATATTTCAGAGTTTAAATCTTGATGACAAGCTTCTCTTTTCTTCCCCACTCATCGTATCTTTAGAAGAGCTGGATATAATTTGATTACTTCCAAAAATGATATGGACATGCTGGAATTCATGATCACTGATGTTGCTTCCCAAGACATCCTTTATTCTTTTTATGCAAAAATATTTTATAGACAGAGAATAGTTGCCAAGCATACTATACTATAACATATTGTAGTTAAAAAAGCTTAATTTTGTGTTTATGTGTGAATGCAAAGCAAATTGTGCTTAATTTCCCATTAAAGCTGTAGACCATTAAATGTATGGTTTACAATCAGATTAAAACCTTTATTAGGGCCTTTAGGCCAAAGAAAATATTTACAATTCACTAGCTGCAGCTCTCAGAAGGCAGCTTGTGGAAAATACTGTCCAGTCCTTAGAGGATTGAGGAACTTTCTTGAATGGAATGGGACGTGGCACAGGAGATGGAAGTTGAAAGGAGGAATTGGCAACGTAAAGCCTTTCCACCCAGTTTGATGAGGTCTTGTGCCCCCATCCCTATCATATGGTGCTAGATAGGATAGTCTTCTGGCTCTCTGAAAAACTTTCCCAGGACTTGGCAGGGATTGTAAAAAGGCAGGGAAAAGGAAGCCACAGAAAGGCCACCTTTCTCAGTCTTCTTAACGCTCAGCTTCTCTTCAGAACATTTACTTTTGCACTCTGAAACAATAGATAGAGGTGATAGTAAAGCCCTTAGTATTGACCTCTCTCTCAATTCTAGTAAATCTTCTTCAAGCAGATAAGAGAGAACTGGATCTTCTTTAAGCAAATTAAACACTGCTTTTCTCCCTCAACATTCTTTTTTCTTACCAAGATCAAATACTTTTTAATCTGTTGACTAGAGGTTTTATGACAAGCTATGAGGAGCTATCCTAGCTATTGCCACTGAAGCTTGCTTCTCTTTAAGTAGATATTGCATCTTCAGGATGTCTATAAGACTCCTCATATTTTTAAAAAGACATGAACAAACTGAAGCTTGTCACCAGAATTGCAAGGAAGATAATAAAAAGACATGACAGAAAAGAGGAGTGGCTTGGAGGGACTGGGAATAAATATTTAGCCTTGAGAAACCTGCAAGGAGATATGAGAGTTGCCTTCCAGAACACAGAATACAGAATAACAGAGTTGGGAAGGACTTTGGAAGTCTTCTAGTCCAACCCCCTGCTCATGCAGGAAATCCTATACCATTTGAGATCTGAAAGGTAACATAATGAAATGAAATGAAATGTATCTGAAGGGCTATCTCATAAAAGGTTGCTCAGAAACAATGATTTAAAATTACAATGCAATAGATTGCTGTTGGTCATTGTAAAAATTATATTCATACCGGTATTAAGAATTGTCCAGCAATGCCTCTGGGGTGATGAACATTCTTTCAATGGAGGTGTTTTCACTAAAGGTGAATGGCCATCTGTCAGGGAAACTATAGTAATGGTCAGTGCATTATCCTGATGACCTCCAGGATTTATTCCAATCTTTTCAATCTGTGATTATAAAGCTTCAACATTATTCCTTTTGTGTGTATAATTCTTTAAATATGAATGAAAGATGACATTCAATGCTCATATATAGGAAACCTATACATTGTCCATATTAATGCAAAAGTAAACTGAAGGGACAATTAAGGCACTTACATGCAGTACATACAGTAGTAAGCAAACTCAATCTGTCTTTCTGAAGATGCACTGACAGACACATGAAAAGCAAGATCAGAATAGTCTGACCAGTGACAAATTGGTTGCCCTAAATATCCTCACTGATTGCTATAATCTGAGCCAGTCAGTGCACAATTAGTTACATTGTACTGTTCCTTTCCTGTTAGAACAGCAGCCAAAATAAAATAGAACTGTTATGAAAGAAAAATTTCAAAGATTGGAACGAAAACAGAATAAATGATTTTGGTTGGTAGCTCTCTCTTGCTGCTAACAAAGGATGTAGCTAACTAATGGCAATTTAATGTAAAAATAGGTTCCATTATTAATTTTCTTGTAGGTTTATTCGTGCCTTTTCCAGAAAATATCTATAGTTAATAATGTCTGGTAAAATAGGGAATTTACAAATATAGTTGATAGATTTTATTTCAAGGATGGAATCAAATAATATTTTAAGAACACACAGCTGAAAGTTCCTCTTTACTTTTATCAAAAGTATCATATTTATAAGCATTCTAACATGCAACTTATATAGAACAAGATTAAGAAATAAAATATAAGAAACAATGCAGATATAACATCTGATCTTCTTTATAGCATTTACAAACTTACTATCTCTCTTCCATCTTTAAAATTAATCATTTCCTCAAGTTCCACCACCTTTGCAATACATTCTTCCACTGTGCATATTTCAGTATTTTTTTAATCTTTGTGTTTACAGTAGTCTTGTGGCAGTTACCATATATAAAATCATGCAAATCATACCAAAACTCTTTTCTAATTGGCTATCCATAAGTCCCAGAAAAAAAATCATCTGAATATCGGTCTTTAAAAATCTTTTGTGTCATCGTATGTATTTTATCCCATTTTTTTTGCATTTTCACAAATTCAGCATGCATGATAAAATTCCCTTATTTTTTTTCATATTTCTAATATAGTTTAGGAGTACTTTTACATATCTTAGATAATTTGTCTGGTGTCATATACCAATGGTATATCATTTTATAAAAGTTATTTCATGAACTGTAACACAATGTGAATTTTAGTCCTTTTAGCCACAGTCTTTCCCATTTGTCCAAATGTATGTTAGAACCCAAATTCTACCTCATTTTATAATGCACTCTTTAACTTATTCTTCCCCATTTCAAATCTCAACAAAAGCTTATCATTTTAGCAATCATGTGTTTATTTTTAAACAATTCAATTCTAAATTCCACCTGATGTTCTTCAACATCAGTTAACTTTTTATCTGTATTAAATCTCTCCATTGTACACATAATTGTACCATTTAAATCTAAATCCCTATGCAGGTCTCTTGATTTCATCCACTCCCTATTTTTTTCCCCAATTTCTTGCACTAGCAAGTCCTGATATCTTAAGCATTTCTCTCTGCCTGTTGTTTCTTTATTGTAAAATGCTTTTTGTGCTAAAACCAATAACTGTATTTTTTAGCAGACCCTGAATTTATTCCATATTCTTAATATGGCAAATGTAATTAATGATTTTTGAAATCTAGATTAATTTAATCATATCACAAAACCCATGTCAGTCAAACCTCAGGTTCTAATTGTAATATGCTTTTATTTTTCAACAGTACTCACTCTTTCAGTAGTAATTTCAACTTGTGAATTTCCAGATATCATGGAAGTACAACTTCTACATCCTTACCCATTGACTGAAACTGTTGAGAATTTCAGTTCAATAACATCTGGAAGGACAGTCTTTCACATTTGTATCTCAGATTAGATAATTTTTATTTTTCTTATTTTAAAAAAAAGTCAGATTGTAGGTACTGAAGCAAACAGTGATTGACCAGAATACAAAAAGCATGACCATTTCTACATTTTCTTTTTCTCCTTACAAAGTAGGTCATCACAATATTGACAAATCACTGTGTAGAAGTCTGACCTGATAAAAGTTTTTCAAACTTAGGCTGATAAGGACATTAAATAATGTGTAAAGTTGCAAGTTCTTTCAGCAACTATTATTAGAAGATTGGTTTTATATAGGCTAACCCTACAATGTTTGAGAGTGTTCCTTTAGTCATATTCTGTCACTCTGCACTCTGATTTTCTTTCTAGCATACATCTGAACTTTAAGCACTAGATGGTATTTTATTTTATTAAGTAATTAGGACAAGCAACTTATTAATTGCTGTCCACCAATTAACACCTTTACTGCAGAAATAGCTGACTATACTGTCTTCCACTTTCTGAAAACAACTACATTTCACTTTAAGGTACATTAATTTCTAAATTTCTACTTATAGATATAAATTTACATCTGCAAATTTTATATAAAACAATGTCCTCTGTTGTTATCCATGTTGTTAATGTATAAGAGATCACACCAGATACTATTTGTCTTTAAATAAGGAGATATCCTGACTTTTACCATA
Organism: Oxyrhabdium leporinum; assembly: GCA_032468155.1. Lineage (NCBI taxonomy): Eukaryota > Metazoa > Chordata > Lepidosauria > Squamata > Cyclocoridae > Oxyrhabdium > Oxyrhabdium leporinum. Next base: position 86,277 of record JANHFL010000082.1, read on the forward strand.
TAAGTACTTGTTCTGTATTAATCAAAAAGAAATATTCCTGAGTCAGATTTTATAATGTGTAAAATAATAAATGACAAGATCAAGAATGTTTAGGTGAAGAAAGACCAATGGATAAGCATGTTTTAAGACCCTGGAAAAAATAGCCATCAATAGCAATAAACATCACCTGACTGTTATCTGCTGAATATAATCTCTGAAAATACATACTGTGGATATGCATGCTGCAAAATTTAGCCCAATCCCTGTTTTTTTAAAACTGATCTTGGATATGTTTGATGATAGGTACAACTCCATCTAAGTTATCTTTCAATTAGATAATGGCAAAGTTGCAGTTAAGAGAGAGAAAACTCTCATCGGGTTTGTGAGTACTAGTGTAGCAGAGTGGATAAAAATACTTGTAATCTCTAATGACAGAGAATTTTTCTTCACTCTCATTTCAGACCAATTTTCTAAATGTTATAGGCAAATAACAATAGTAATAAAATGATCATAATAATAAGCATAATTTCTTCTCCTTTAGCATATTGTAGTTCTGAATGTCTCTTTCACTGGAATGGAGGATTGTCATGGTGATTTATAAGAAAATTATATGCACAATGGATTTAAAGTGGCTTACAAAAGTTTGTATCAGTCTCAATCTCAGAGTGTATGTTTGCATTTCCAATTGCTATTCTTTTTCTTCTTCTTAAATAAGGTGGCCACATTTTTCCCATTTACTCCATATTCTGAGATACAAGAAATGTAAATCAATCAATAGTTGTATTGTTCTTGTTTTTTAATAAAGCTATTTCCACCAAACTAATTTCCAAATAAACATTTAGTCCTTAAGTAGCTTGATATAAAAGGTAAAAGTAAAGGTAAAACTAAAGGTTCCCCTCACACATACGTGCTAGTTGTTCCCAACTTAGGGGGTGGTGCTCATCTCTGTTTCTAAGCCAAAGAGGCAGCACTGTTCAATGATAATTCCGTGGTCATGTGGCTGGCATGACTAAATGCCAAAGGCGCACTGAACGCTGTTACCTTCCCACCGAGCTGGTCCCTATTTTTCTACTTGCATTTTTACATGCTTTCGAACTTCTAGGTTGGCAGAATCTGGGGCAAGTAACGGGAGCTCACTCCGTTATACAGCACTAGGTATTCAAACTGTCAACCTGCCAACCTTTCTGGTCAACAAGCTCAGTATCTTAGCCACTGAGCCACTGTGCCCCCTTTGATATAGAAGAGAGAGTTGCAATTCAGCAGATGAAAATTACATTTTAAAGTAAAAAAATGAATTATGTTTGTGTCAGTATTTTTTGCTTTCATGCTGGAAAGAAAAATTCTAAATATATGAACCTGTTTTGTTAAGCAATTCCAACTTTTAAGCAGTTCTTAAGGGCAGCATCAACTACACCAATTGCAACAATTTGTAGAATATTATTAGAGCATGAATAAACATGAACAAATTATGTCCGGAGCAGAACAGGTGAAACAATAACAGCAGCAGCAACCAAAAAAAAATGTTCCCTTAGTCCTTGGCTTTTGTTATGTTATGAGCATAATAATAGAGGTGTGGTGTAAAAAGGATATAAACTTCTTAAAAAATCAGAATATAATGGAATTCAATCCCATCTGCCTTTGTTGACCTAGCCAGGGATCAAGGCTTGTGGAAACTTTAGTCCAAAATAGACTTCAAAGCTAAGAAATGCTACTTCAATGTAGACCTTGGGAGATTCTGCCTAGGGAATGATCAGACTAAAGACAGCATGGCCTGCAGCTGAATAATTTCTTGGGCTGTAAGGGAGATGGTGGGCATATTGTGTTTTCAGACTTACGAGATTTTGTTAATTTAGCTTTACAGTAAAGTAGAATTAGCTTATCTTGTGTTTCCTGTCTGGTCTAGCTGGTAAAGCTGACAATCAGCTATCAAGAAAGTAATAGATATCTATGAGCTCTAGAATGTCTTATGAAGAATGTTTTCAGTTATTGTGATGATAACTGAGCTTTTATTCAAAAGCGCTTGTGATTCTTTTGCCTATCTTTATTATCCGAAAGAACTGGGAGAACAGGATACTTTTCTATGTTTTGAATTAGATGTTGAAAAATTTCAATAAAGATTAGGTGGCCTACTCTTTTTCAAGGAAATTGCTTCAAAGTGATTACTTCAGTTTGCTCTTATTAATTTCCCCTCCTTCAATGTGAGGAGATGGTTCATATCCTGAGGAGCAGGCAACAGATGAGAATTACTTTCTTTTTATCTCTATCACTGCAAAGATGTATGAGATACTTAACATATTTCTTAAGGAAGAAACGCCACTATGGGTGTCACATTCCATGTGGAGACAAGAATTTGTGAAAAGAGGTAAATACTAGACAAAGTAGTATCAATGGATGTTATATTCATGTAAAATGAAATCTGTAAGAAAAGATGTGTCCTTTTCATGTTAATACTTCTGCCTTTGGATTTACTAGTAATAGCTGTGGTAAGCAACAGTATTGCATAATTAATACATAATCAACTGTGGCTTCTTCTGAATTTGGTCAGGTTTAACCACAAATAGCCATGCTTAATTACACTCCAATATTTCAATATTGTAATGTGGTTCTGTTGTTCTATTGAAAAGTTTCTGGAAAATGCAATTGATTGAAAATGTGAAGGCTTTGATACTAATTGATCCAAGTAGCAGGGACCACATAACACTTTAGCTGAAAATCTATACTCGTTACCAGTTGCTTTTCATAGGTAATTTAAGATGACCTCTAAAACTTCAAGGATCTTAAAGTGTGATTACTGTACATGAGGAATTGCCTCTCCTATTGGAAATCTGTCTGACCATAAAGTTTGTAAGAAAACTCAGAGTTACAGAGGCACATCTATGAAGTACATGAAGACCTTTTTTCATCGTTGATCTTAGGCTATAGAACACACTTTCTTGGAAATTCTGTTTTGCTCCTATTCTCTCAATATTTAGAAAGTGGGTTAATAAACTACCTCTTTCAGTAGAATCTTAATAGGTGAATGATTTTACCTTTTGCTTCTAAACTTTTATCTTTGTTTTCAAATCGCCCATTCTATTTGCTATGTTTTCAGGATTTAACAACAGTGTAACTTCCATTTAATCCATTCTTAGTACAAATCATGCATAGTCCAAATATAAGGAAAAAGGATAAGTGAGTGTTATCAGCATACACACACACACATACACGCATGCACGCACGCACACACGCACACATGCACATACACACACACACATAATGTTGGAAAAAATTTTATTTTAAAATCTTTATACAAACATATCGTTGTGTGAACAGTATGGTATCTGGGTATCATACCTTCAATACAAATAAGTTGCTATTCATCATATTTATATCATTTAACTAAATTATATAAATCTAACACTGTTACATATCTTCATAACAAATTATCATCCATCATTATTTAGTTCCACCAAAGGTCAAATTACACAATACGTCCATATGTCATTTTTATGCTATTCACTCTATTTTGAATCTTTAGTATAGGTAAAATATTATTAATCCTCTCTATTACATTTATGATATCAAAATCTTCCTTCATTACTTATTCAACTATGGACTTATTTTTATTTCAATCGCCATGTCATACATTTTCATACAAATTGACTATTATTAATGACCTTTATTAAATTGAATTATAAAGTTATTTTTATTTCAGTCGCCATGTTCAACACATATTTTTAATACCAATAAGCTATTGTTAATCCTCTCTATTACATTTAGCATACATTTACATCTATTACATTTAGAAATATACATTTCTTCATATTAAATTTATAATTCAATGATACCATCATTCAAATTTTATTTTTTCTACATTGTTATCTATTCCCCTTCTAATCCCATCTCTCTATTTCTCTCTCTTTTTTTAATTGTGTCCCTGCTACCTTAAACCTATTCTCTTTTTTAACCATCATCTCTTAACCGCCTTAAAGTTTTA
>JANHFL010000082.1:98765-114326 GCA_032468155.1 Oxyrhabdium leporinum
AAAACATCAAGAAACATATATATATATATATATGTGTGTGTGTGTGTGTGTTTGTGTGTGTGTGTGTGTGATACACACACAAACACACACTATACACACACACACATTATTAAAATATTTGCTAAGGAGAATTTTGTATGTAAGCTGTGGGATCACAACTAGATTTAGAAAATGAGGTAGGTTAGCGTATGATTGCCCATATGTTGTGACAATTAGAGAAGACAGATATGGAATTCTCAGCCCTCTGTTCCTCAATGTCTTTTGGGTTAAAGGTACAGTTTTAAAATTATGTAGTATGTGTATTGAGTATATTAGTGTAAGAGAAAAGCAGGCAGAGCAGGGAGGGTGGAGAATGGTGTTAACTGAGCCATCGGGCTAGAGTCATTACATTCCCACAAACAGTCCAAGTCCAACCTCTCTTGAATTCTATTGACTCTTATCTGGTGCCAATTTAGTGTTGAACTTTAATTGATAAATTGTTGTCTATAGGCTTGAGCAATACATCTTTTCAACTGCAATTTAGCGTATAGTTCTGATTCTTAATTTAGCGTATGGTTCTGATTCTTTGTGCCTGACAGTTAGAAGCCTATGACAGATTTGCTCTTATTTAGTGATATTAAAAAGTAGCATGCTTTTTCCCCATCTACACTATTTCTCTGTTGCTGCATACTTTTCTGAATACAGCCCTAAGCACAGATTCCTGTCCCTTCCTATTTGGAACGATTCAAATTCCCCATAGGTTAATTTGTAGGTTATCAGGCAGTAAATGGGGTTAAAACAAGGAGTGGGTGGGGCTAGTGCAAAATTGTATGGGCACCCTTGTTTCTCTTTCTCAATTCTCTTCCCACAAACAGCAGATTGGGGGTGAGTCACCACAGCCAGCTCACCCTTGCTGATTCACCCCAGCAAACTCACTGTGGGACAACTCACCACAGTCAACTTGCCCATGGGACAACTCACTTCAGGAGAAGTCAGCGTGGGATAACTCATGAGAGAGACAAGTAGAATTGCAGCTCACCCCAGCCTTGAGAACTACTAACTTGAGAAAGTTCAAACCTAAAGCAAGACAATGCCCACTGCAATTCTCTTTGTCCCTCCCTTGAGTTATCCCACAATGAATTGTTATGCAGCGAGTTGTGCCATGGCAAGTTCATCAGGGTGAGTAAGTTGGGGCAAGACAACCATGGCGAGTCAGCTGCATCAAGTTGTCCTAGGCCTGATTTCAGGAAACAGTTAACTCTCTCTTACTAGAGACCTGAACTGATTTCTTGCGGATGGTGTTTGAAATTAGCTTGTAACTGCTTGTGAATCTATAGGTTGCCTACTTCTGGTCTTGATGAAGGAAATGCAATAGCTCTGGAAACTTTATATTAATCAACGATACTGGACTGGCCTTCCCAAACCAAGCTGGTGATAAATGAGCTTAATAATATCTTTGGCTGCAGGTCTGTTGTGTTGGAAGAGGGGAGATTCCTGCACAATCCAGGTTCCAATTTGAGCTAGGCTGCACCTAAGGACAAGTAAATCTTTCTTCCCTTCCTCCCCTTTGATTTGCTGAGATAATCATAGTTTTCTGAGCAATATGTATTTTCTTAATAAAAAAGAATCAAACCATGACTTTATTTCATAGCTTATCTATTTACTGAACAGTGTTGGAAATACAATATTTTTGCCACATGGATTTTCTATTTTGAATTACATTGAGGAAGGCAATAGAACTATAATATCTGTTTTTCAAAAGTCTGCCACTAACTGCTCAAATAAGTTGATAAAAGGTTCTATCAAGTGACTGATTTTAGTGCTTCCAGGTAAACTGAACAGGAAACATGACTAGATGAGCTCTCTATTTCATTGTAAGGGTACATTAATAGAATCCTGAAAAAGGTTCAATTGACTACTTTGTTCATATTCTTCTAACCTGGTGCTCAAAGGTGGATTAAGCCTGAAGTGGCCAATGTTTCCAGTCAATCACTTCCATAGTCTGCCAACTTTCAAATGGGTTGAAATTACAACTTCCAGAATACGCATTTCATTGGACTAACTGGAGATTCTGCAAATACTAATCAGATCAGATCAGAGAAAATTGAGTTATAAGCTTTAGCATTTGTACAGTAAAAAAAAAAATACTCTATGGGGTTTTTTTCCATGTTGGTGAGAGAAAGGGTCAAGAAGTCCAGAGAAAGGATTATTATTTTTCACTGGGAAGAATGAATATGTTTTACAGTTCTGTAGGCTTTCACTGTGAGTGTGTATCTATGAATTCAACATGGTTACGTTTTTAAGTGTAGCACCGTTTTAGTCTTCTGTGTACATAGTAAAGCCTTTACTGCTAGATGGCTCATGACAAATACTTTATCTGTGCTGATAGGGAAAAATTAAATGGAATGGAATTTTCGTTAAAAGGACAGCATTTTTCTAGCAATTTTAACAAAATGCTTTCATCTGTGTAACCATGGCAACAGATCAGAGAAGCTCTCTCAAAGTGCCTCTCTGAATGTAATTATGAAGAAAACGGGAAAGAGGAGGGTAGTAGGGAATTTGGAACAGAGATAGCAGCTGGAAAACCCTCCAGGGCTTGAGCAGAGGTAGGCTATGACAGATTCAACAGAATTGCTTTTGATTCATTTTCTTTTGAGTAAGATGTTGAAACACTTGCCTGTTAATTATTTTCCTTGATCCCAGCAAAATGGCCAGCAGCCTCTCCACACCAATGACAATGATGTAGTGTCCAGCAAAGCTATCCCTAGTGGTGAGAGGACTAGTCTCCAAATAAATGAGAAAGAACCACAACATCATTCAAATTAGTACTCATTCACACACCATATTTGCCCCAGTGCAAGAAAAAGAATGCACAAAATGTATTCATTGATTTGTGATATTTCTAAACCATTCAACTCTTAAATGACTGTGCTGAACTTCTGCTTGCCACACTGGAATTAGAAAAGGGCCTTGACAAAGACAATTTGAGGGAACAGATAAAGAGAATATGAGAAAGCAGCTGTTAGAACTTTCTGTGAAGAAGTTAAGACATTTGGGAGAAAGAAGAAATAATATGAAATTGATTTATTGGACCAAGGTTGAAGTAATAGCTTACTGTTTCTGATAATGTTCAATGTGTTTTTTTTTTAACTGGGACTAGATGATGATGGTGTCTTAACAATTTTGTTCATTTGAATAGAGGAAATGGGGGATATGCTTAAGTGGAAATGGAGACGTAAATATAAAAGGAATTCAAATTCAAGTTTTTAATTTATAGTTCTAATTTATAGTAATCCTTATTAGACTTTTCCTGATCAAAATGGAGAGATGAGGTTTTAGAGAAGGGTTTATAGAGAAAGGGGTGAGGTGTTGGACTTTACTGTAAGGGATAGTAATAAATTACTAGGAATAAAGGGGGAGGCTTCTTTCTCTTCCCCCCCCCTCCCTTCTTTTTCTTTTCTTTTTTTGTGTAATTTTTAATTTATTTTCTTTTTCAATTTTCAATTTCTTTAATTTTTTAAGTTGACTCAGTTTCCAGGATAGGAGAAAAGCATTTTAAAGTTGGCCCTATGAATTGCTCTTTGTTTCCTCACTATAAACAGAGATATATGTTTACCCTATTGTGATAGTTACTTTTGGAAATTAGTACAATCTCACGTTTAAGTTGTTGTGTTTTGATTAGGAAGTCCCCGGATCAAGAAATCACTCTTGGGGGCCAGGGGCTGGGGCATGAGAAACAATCAAGTATCATTGTAGCATCATAATGCAAATTCCAACCCATTTTTATATGCATTTTATATACATGTACACACCCAAGAGATTTGTAGCAGGATGCTGCATTGGTGCTTTCATCATTCTGAAGAAAACAAAAGGAACCTGCGGTTGCTTCTGCACATTTTTATTTAATTATGGAGCTGGCTAGATTATTTTGGTCCCAACATATTTCACAGGATTGTTGAGAAAAAGTCAGAAGAAAGGCAGAACATATAAACAATAAATGCATGAATAAATATTATTTGTTCACCTTGAAAATGTAGATAAGATATTTGGAGATCATTTTTTTTTCTTAGATTTTTTTCCCTATAGGAGTAAATAGTATCACTAAAGGGGATTTCTTAGAAGACATTTGTAATTCAAGGAAAGTAAAGATGCTATTGGGTTTTTTTTTAATCCTCACTGGAATGACTTTTGTAAAAGCAACAATTTCTGGGTGAAAGCTCCAAATCATTTTTCCAATTGTCTTGAAAATCTTGAACCTTCTGTGTTGATCAGATCATTGCTATTATCATTATCAGATGAAATAATGAAATATAGTTTGATATATTTGCACTAAAATACACTGAATTTATAGATAGGTAAGGACATGTATCTGTTTAATCCCAGATGAATGCTTGTTAATAAAATCAAGGCAATTCTTTTAAAATGTTCTTGTTTAAGGTTTATTTAAACTATGGCCAATTTTCTATGTCAATAATACCAGAACTGAAACATTTGGCTTCAGTTTTGATTTTGAAAAATTCAGTAGTAAGTACTGTATATTCTAGCTTGAATCCAATTATCAGATTTATGTCTACTATTTCTCTTTTTTAACAGAACTTGGCCCATATGCTGTTTACTTTATGACTTGACCAGTGTTGAGTTGATCTGTTTGTTATTAATTGGCCTTGAGATCTTTCTTCTGACCACAATTGTCTGTTTAGTTTTCATGTTATAAATGTACATGTGTCTTTAGTTATTCTTTTCAGTACAGTGCACACTGGAATTCTGTGGCTATTAACTTCAGTTAATTGACTTTTTATCCTGTTGCCTCTATAGAAAATCAGTGAACTAAATTCTTACCTTGTAAAGTACTTTGTTATTCATAGATTGGTACTTCCTATGGATATGAGGTAAATAGTCTGAACTCTGGTGTCCCTGTTGCTCATAGTAACTACATAGAAAATAGACATAAAAGGAGACCTTTCTAAGACTTCACTAAATATCCATTCTTTCAATCTTACACATTAAAGTATCAGTAAGAGCTTACTGTTGTATCTGATACATATGGCTAGCTTTTGCCTTCTTTTAAGGTATGTGGATTTTTATGAAATTTGAAATGTGTTTCATGGAACGTTTAAACCTAAAAGATTTCTTGTGGTTATCTAATTTCTGCAAATATGGATCCATTGGAGATCTAACAGCATAACCTAGCAGTTTGAATTCTTGTCACAGGCTAAGGCAATCTTCCCCAATGTATTATTTTCCAGATTTTAATTACTTAAAATCTGGCAAACTTAACTCCAGGCAAGATGGCATATAAATTGAATGAATAAATAAGATATATATCCATCTTTTCTTCTCCTAACCTCCAACTAGAACTTGCTTCAAGTTTTGACTAATACAGATAAAAAGGAAATTATAATAGAAGTATACAAACAAATCAATTAAATATACTTAAATAATCAAAATTTAATGATATTCACCAGTTAAAATATCTTAAAGCAAAACAATACACTACATTGCTAAAAAGATTATCCAAACAATAAAGATAATTGTAAGTACAAAAGGGGAACACCAAGTTGTTGGAGTTTGGTCATTAGCATGATGATTACAAGATAGAGTGGTTGAGGATTAGCTAACACAGAAATATAAGCAAATCAGATTTTCTGTTTTTATGTGTTGTCAGTATAGAGATGGGAAAATGTTTGGAGACACCAGAAATGGCACAGAAATGGTTAGAATGCAGTATTGCAGGCTAATTCTGGCAACTGCCAGCAGTTTGATCCTTACCATTTCAGGGTTAACTCAGCCTTCCATCCTTCCGAGGTCAGTAAAATGAGGACTCAGATTGTTGGGGGAAATATGCTGACTCTGTAAACCACTTAGAGAGTGGTTTGTAAAGCACTATGAAGCGGTGTATAAATCTAAGTGCTATTGATATTTTCTGGATTTTCTGAAAAATGGACAGAAAATGAAAGTTGTGCTTGCCTGCCAGACAAGGCCCTATTGTGAATTGCATGTGTCAAAACTCTCATTTTCTTTTCCTGATTTTTGCTTCAAATGTTAAAGTGCATGTCTTCAGCATATGACTCTGAAAGATGAGAGACACTGTACTATCAATGAAGAACAACCAACCAAATACGACTCATTTTTTTAATCAGGCTGGTTGCTTTGTATTTGTCAGAGCTTTGCTTAGGGCATGGCAATAAATCTCTTCTTATAAAACTCAACCAGCATTCAGGAGTTAGCAGAGGAAATACCAAGGACAAGCTTCAAATAAATAATTTGCTTTTGTTGCATATAAAAGAAGCCCTAAATAATGATGATCACCTAATGCAGATGTAGCAATCCAGTCTACGAGTAGGGGAAGGACTGACAGAGCCAAGGAGAAGGTAAACAGAGAAATTGAAAGTTGCTACATAGCCACAAACAAGTCCCCCTTAATTGCCATTTAAACTTACTTAGCTCTTACCAGGTGCTCTTACCAAGTGCTGATAATTAGTTAAGATTTCTGTGCATAGACCTTCAGCAATAAAACACTTAAATTGAACCTGCCTGTATGGACCTGGCTTTTTGCATCTGACATAATCTTCAAAAATTTCAAATGGAGTACAACAAAAAATCCAGCATGGCATTTGACCCATGAGCAGGAGCAACAGCTGATGAAGCAACAATAATGGCTGCTGTTGTATGATGTCAAGATGGTGTAGAGAACAAAGAACACAATTTGTCAGCAGCATTGCTCCAACTAGTGCAACAGATGCAGAATTTGAGGCAGACCGCACTCTCGGTAGGTCCAGCACATGCAGCAGTTCCAAGGGTGCATCCTGTGTTATAAAGAAGTAATGGAAGCTTGCCAGAAGGATTTTGAGGAGAATTGGAAAGGATAAGAATCTTCATAGCGCAATGTGAGTTATTTATGGGAACCTGAGTAGCAGAATTTCTGATCAACTGGTCACAGGTGTCCTTTGTACTGACAGTCTGAACAGCTCAATGGGCATTCCCCATTACCAAAACCAATACCCAATTATGGATAAATATTGAAACTTCATGGTTAAATGCAGACTGCAGTCACCCTTCTTAGTATCTTAAAATAATCCATCTAGTCATAGTGATTTAAATTTCATTTAAATTAGTGAAATGTTCTTCTACTTGGCTTTCCTAAGTTCCTCCTTCTTCTATTAGCTAGTGAAAGCAATGGGGTTAAGTTTGGGGGCAAATGTCAAGATTTCAATAACATTTTTAGTAAGATAAAGAATAAATTGGATACTAGCCTTAATCATCACATGGAATATTCTCTGCAAAGAGAAATAACACTGAGAGGTCCTTGGTGCTCTCTGAGCTTGGTGGTTCAATCAAACTCAGAGAGCACAGAGGCCCCCTGATTTCAATCCTGAGCTACAAATATTCTCCTTTATTGGTAGAAATGACACTAAGCTGATTCAGTTTGGCAAATGCTGCCTGGTAAGACATGAATGCAACCAAAGTCTTTCATTACACTGAATGAAAACTAATAGAATCAGGATCATTTTTCTATGCAGCACTAGAGACAGCTGCAAATAATATAAAACGTATAATCTTTACATACAAAGATATACTGTATTTACCAAGTACCAGATCTTTTTTAGCCATCCTACAGTTTAGGGCACTCCTACAGGAGAGTGCTTTAAGGAAATAAGCTTTGGATTCCACATTTCTTCTTTTCCTTCCCTTCCCTCTCAGAACTTAAGAGTTGACTTTCATATTCAAATTAAATGGATCTCTCTGTGTGTGTGTGTGTGTGTGTGTTTGAGAAAATAGATTTTTGTTGTTTTAGTATCCTAGCTAGACACAGTTATTTGGAAGGAACAAAAGTAATCTAGTTTGACTCATATTACACAAAGATAAAAGTCTTAAGTGAATGATACCATATTAGTACCATGCTGCATCGTGAGAGAATGTACTCAAGATGAACATCTATGACCACAAGGCAGTAACACAAACAAGAAAAAAGACAACATTCTTATTCATCTGGGTATGAAGATGATTATGCTGCACTATCCATGAGTTATTTGCTGATATCAGGTACTTCAAGGTAACTGAAATAAATGAGCTCAGGAAAAAAACTCTTTTAGGAACATCACTTGTCAATGTTCTTAGTTAAGGTGATCGATCAAAATTTGTGTATGAAATATATTTATTATAATTGCTTATATTCTCTTTTAAGATAATTCTCCCAAACCTGTTTACAAGTAAAAAAGAAACTAGGTAAAAACTAAATATTATTTTAAAATAAACACTCTATTAAAATTCTTCTTACATGACTGCTGATAGTAATGGGTCAGGTAGGTGTGGGAAAACCAGAACAAGCTGAATCAAGCTTTTCAAGAGGGGAATATTTGGGGATGTGAAATGTTTATCTTATACCATGGAGAAGACATTGAAGATCATTTGGAACATGGGAAACTCTCTGTCATCTCAGCCATCCTCAATAGAAGCCCTACATTAGAAAAGTACAAATAGCAGTCACCTCCCAAGTGAATTATTGCAATTGATTTAAATATTAAATAAATATTTTGTACAAAACTGAAATAAACCAAATATTCCAATGTTTTAAAATAAAATGTTTTAAAATGCCACTAAAGTTATACATTGCAGCCATATATTTACTTGCATAGCCTTGATTTGCAAATTGTTATTTAACAGGTGTTCCCTCAGGACCTCGCAATGTAATCTCTATTGTCAATGAGACTTCAATTATATTAGAATGGCACCCACCTCGGGATACAGGAGGTCGTGATGATGTGACCTATAACATAGTCTGCAAAAAGTGTCGGTCAGATCGCCGTAGCTGCTCTCGCTGCGATGACAATGTGGAGTTTGTACCAAGACAACTGGGCCTTACAGGAACTCGAGTCTTCATCAGCAACTTGTGGGCTCATACGCCATACACCTTTGAGATCCAAGCTGTCAATGGGGTTTCTACTAAAAGCCCATTCCCACCACAGCATGCCTCAGTGAACATCACCACCAACCAAGCAGGTAAGATACAGTTCAGAAACCACCAGTATGATTTTCTTCATGAACATAGAGAAAGAAAATTGAAAAATTATTTGACACTGTATCTAGTGTTTTGAATATAATCTTGATTTTAGAATCATTAAATATTGCAATCAAATTCTAGAATAATCTTTAAATCTTGGTACTTGTTATTTCTTTTCCTTCTCTTTTAAGCAGTAGGAGATGGGAGTAGATCTCTTGTCAGGTTTTGCTCTAACTGGCAAATTTATGGCACTCATCATATAGCTCTGATAGTCTTAGTGGCAGAATAATACTTAACAGCTCCTGAAAACGTTGCCTTCTTCCAGTAGTGAATGAATGAGGAGAAGCAACAGCAATGCTGCAGTGTGCAGCAAGCAGGTAACTGAATTTTTAGTGTTTTAATGACCAATAATACTCTCATGCAGGTAGTCCTCAGCTTATAACAATTCGTTTAGTTACCATTCAAAGTTACGGTGGCACGGTAAAAAGTGACCTATGACCATTTTTCATGCTTACGACTGTTGTAGCATCCCCGTGGTCATGTGATCAAAATTTGGATGCTTAGCAACTGGTTCACATTTATGACAGTTGCAGTGTCCCAGGGCCATGTGAACAGCTTTTGCGACCTTTCTGATAAACAAGGTCAATGGGGAATCCAGATTCACTTAACAACCATGGTACTAACTTAACAGCTGCAATGATTCACTTAACAGCTGTGGCTAGAAAGATCATAAAATGGGGCAAAACTCACTGAATACATTTCTCACTGAACAACATAAATTTTGGGCTCAGTTATGGTAATAAATCTAGGACTACCTGTACATTAATCTGGGGCAGTATAACACATATTATATTTTGGTTGGATTCTACAGCTACTGCAACTAAGTGAAACTCTAGAAGAGGCATGCGAGTAGAACAGCAGTCATGTCAGGCCATTAAAACCCATATGCTGCTCATCTCAGTTTCTTGGATTGTTCACATGGTCACACTCAGTACTCACATTCTTTAGCTGGTGGAAGAACTTCATGTTCCTAAAGGGCAAAAACAAAATTGGGTTGATGAGGTAGTCACACTAGAAACATGATCTGGGTGGAAAACATCTGGATCCACATAACAGCTGAATAATAGCTATACAACTAACATTCTTAGCAGCAAAAGCAAAACCACAGCAACGTATAGAGAGAACCAGAATTTCTTCTGGACTTTGTCATCTCTTTTTTCCTTGATTTTTTTAAACTAGAGATAATCTTGAATGACTCAATTGCTGACTGTTCCTTGGGAGAGAATTGGAGTGCGGGGGAGGTATCCTGATGCTGATGGATCTGCAATGTTTGTGCATGTATTCTTGGTGGGGCATAGAAAAGTTAACAGGTAGTGACCCTGGCCAAAAGCTTAATGAAGAGAAGGATTAACTGTTGAAGCACTGGGAGATGACAATAGACCACAATCTATTTTGGTTTGGTTATAACAAGAGGATGAAAATTCTTCTTTTGTAAAATATATGTAAAATAGGAAGCCTTTATTAATGCCACCCCTGAATTCAAACCAACAGCCACAAGAATTTTAAAAAAAGTCTTGGTATCAATATTTGAGCATTCTATTTCCCAGAAGTAGGAATTTTGTCAGCTCAACATATCAGAGTGAATTGGGCACCAAAGATACAACTGAGATCTAAGCAGAAGTGTAATTCTTGGCAGTGATGCCCCTTTGTCCATCCTTTCTGTTTCCTTTTCATTCTCTTCATTTCTTAGCCTGGTCATCTTCTCTTCTATTGCTCTATTCTCCAGCCTCATCTCCATTCTTTGGTTGGCTAAACTTGCAATCCATGGAGCAATCTGAAAATGTCTGCCTTTCCTCTCTTTGTATAGACCTGTTGTTTTTAGGTGGTATGTCCTTTGCTCTTTTTTGTTCCTGTCAGCCAGTGTCCCAACTCCCTAATTGTCCATTTGCTCTTTTTCTTCCCGATTAGTCCTGTCGCAAAGCTGTGATTATTAAAAAATGATACATTTGCATTGTATCTGGCTTTTCTCTGCACTTATCCAGATAAAGTGCAGTTGCTTTCGGCATATTAAGGATGCACCCTGTGTTTGAAAGGCCTCAAAGATACAGCACATATTTGGCAATTAGAAATGAGGCATTAGCATTCAGCACATTTTAAGCAAGTAGAAATGATGTGCTGAGTACTGCGGGCATTTAAAGGGAGAGTAATAGGAATGCAAAGTGGACTAGATAGTGTAGGTTTGACATTGACTCACACATTGATGCCTAACATTTTGATTTGCTGTCCTCTTCCCCCCCCCCCCCTGCTAATCTGAAAATGCGGCATATTTCTAACTGCAAGCTGTATTGCTTATGCAAGAAATAACAGAAAAGCATATTATAGGCAGCTGTATCTTCACATATTATGGCATGCATTCACAGTCCACATAGTCATTATTAAATTCTTGAAGGAAAGAATCAGGGTAACAGACTTTAAATAAGGACAAATGATGGAGAAAATTGCATGTTCTAAGTTCACGCTCAAAAAGTATTTATGTCAGTTCTCTTCTCTTTAATTAATCTAATTAAGCAGTTTTAACAGAAACAAACTTGAATGCTTTTCTCAGGTTAGTAAGAATTGACCTATATCCTTAGCTTAGCCATCTGTCTACTCATTTACCCATATATTTCTTTTTCATTTCTTGGAAACAGTTATCTCTCCATCTGTCCTTTTTGCCTTCCATAAAATTCTCCATCCAATACATTCCTATTTAATTGATTGTATCTGCAGGGCTCTCTTCAGTTCTTCAGCTTTTACTGAAGTGATAGGCCTGAAGGACTCTCTAAATGGATTTGAGGTCTTCTGCACCACTGACAATTTTATCCATTTGCCTGCTAGGCTATTGTTTTATGAAATGTTGCTAACTGGGCCTTTTCTCAAATGTACATCCTAATTTCCTATGTGAACAAGCTTGCAGGCATACAGTGGATGTCATTATTCCTTTTCCAGCTGCTGTAGGTCAATTGTATATCAGCAACATGGTTTCTATACTTCCTGTTTCAAGTTTCAAACACACACATGCATACAGAATTGCTTGGTAATGGTAAGCAATTTACTCAAGGCTGAGAAGACAAGCAAAGGAACATAAATCAGACTATGTGAAGACAAGGTTTGCCTGAATAGTTTCACTTTCTACAGGAACAGACAGAAGACTAGTCAGGATTCAGTCTGAAGTTCAGAGAACCAAGGAAGATTTATCAGTCTTTCCAAGGTTCATAGTTTTAGGGTCAGATCTGCTTCTTAAATAAATCTGCAGCCAGTTGTTTTAATAAAGTCAGGTATGTCTTTGCTTCATTGAATGCCTTTGCTTTGCTTTCAAGTGCTTGAAACCCTTGGACTCTACTTGTCAACATCTGCTCCAGTTATTCTAATGCTGCCTCTGTTTGAGGAGCCTCCAGTGATTCTTGGCTTGATGTTTCCTAAAGATGTTGGGAAATACTCAGCTAGACAAAGGGGAGGATTCAAGCAAGGAACTAGTGCTGAGTCCTTGCCACTGCTACAAGAGACTTAAGCCTAATCAGTTCCATGGAATATTATTTGTTAGTTCTCAAGGCAAGGCAGTCTGGGGAAATTCCTGTACTATAGATAAAACAAATAAAACAGTCAACTTGAACCTTTCACGTATGGATCTGGTTGCTTGTGCCTGACAAAATGTGATATTTGACTGGTTCATCTGGAACAGCTTTTTCAGATTCAGAGTCCTAAACCACGATGTATAAAATATCTCAGATAAACCTTCCTTTTCACTTTGCAACAGACATACCTATTTTCTTTTGAATTTCAACCATTTGAAACTTTAAATTTTTCCTCCCCAAAAAGTAGGATATAGGAGAATGTCTATAGAATAATTAAACCTCCTGTGATTAAAAAAAAACATTAATTATCAGAAGTAGTTTTATGGATTAACACATAATCAGGAAATTTCAGGAGTCCATATGTCGAACTGTCCATTCCTGGAGTCTCCTGAATATCCCAACTACCTAGCTCCTGCTGCTTGTTGCAGCATTTATCTGCTCACCAATTCCCTTCATATAACCAAGAGGAAGAGCAGTAACTTGCAAAACCTGTTAATATAGTAGAGATTTAAAGACAGGGAACACAGTGGTACATTTTAGCTTTCACTCTTAATTTGATTATTCTGGGTAGATTAATCCTGGAGTTGAGCTTCCAGTTGTCAGATTACAGTCGGATGCTTATGTCTGGGAATCTTTAAAGCAAGGCAGCTTGTATTAGGCAAGAAATATTATCGATGTTCTTGAGCTCCTAGGTATATTGCGAGACCATACTGTTTACCTCACATTTTCATCTGAACCCTCCCCTTGAGTCAGAGAGACATGCCTTATGCTGCCACTTAAAGACAAGGACAAAAACATCACACTAAATCACGGGAAAGCAATCTGTAGCCTCAAAGCAATGCACAAATACCTTCTTCTGGCCTTTGGCACCTCTCTTGATCCCAGCTGCTGAAAGTTGATATCGCAATGTCCCATCACTTTGAGCTGAAACATAGATAAATGTTGTGAAAGTTCAAAACTGACATATCACATTTTAAAAAAAGAAACACACCTCTCCAGCCATATGTCTGACATGAGAGACAGTTCATTCAAGTTTGTGGCCTTCAGCACTCTTCAACTGTTAAGCACAACCTTTAACCACAAAAAAGTTTTCTTACCTCTGCAGTAATAGATAATATAGTTTGTTAGTCTGTTTAATGGAATATGTATAGCAGGTCATAATCTCGTTATCTAAGAGTTATGCACATATATAATTTGGTTATAAATGAACTTTCAATGATTTTATATATTATGCTCTGTGTAAGACAGAGATTACTGTTATTAGATGGTCTCTTTTCTGAAGAAAGTAGAACAAAAATTTCTGATCTTGCATATTATGGGATATAGTTTCTCCCATGGTTTTCCTGTAAGACATTCTGATGCTGTTTACATTTCAATTGTTTTGAATTAATTTGCTTGATGAATTTTTACCAACAGATCTGTTATGATGATAATGAATTCTATAAATACATTTGAGGAATCCCACAAGTATATTTTTCTTAATAGTGGTATATCAGTCATTTTGCTGATGTAACAAATGTCTGTCAGATTTGGTAGCCTCTCAGATGACTTGTCTTTAGATCTTACAAAATTTAGTATACACCTGCTGTAAGTTTCTGACCATGGAACTGAGATAGTTCTGGTAGGCTTTGTTCTCTTTTTGTAAATTAGACATGACATTTTTGTATGGCTTGATTAGTTGACTTTTACAACAGAATAGTTGATATCCCCCTCAGAATACTAGACTGAGATCATGTCTTGGAGAAAAAAGTGGATATATAACAAAGAGAGGAGAGAGTGATTACAACTGAGACTTTTACCCTATTTTTTTTTTCAATTTTGATCTGGCTCTCTTCCCATCCCTATCTTGCCAAACAGGCAAGGGTTTTTGGGTTTCTTGGTTTATCAGCAACCTAAAAAGATCATTTAACCAAGGCCATGCTTCTTTGGCTATCTGACAGCTCTGACCTCACCTTTTGTAAAGCCCTAAACTTTACACTTCTTATTACTTAAAAAAGTGATGCTGTACAGGATAAATGAAGTTCACTTCAACAATGTCCTTGTATAGAAACCAGGAACTAGAACACAAAAACAAGATATCTGCTGTGTTTGTATCCTACTAAAATCCTTATTGAAATCAAGATTTTTGTGCTAATGACTGCATCAAATCATAGGTTAAAGGTGAGACTGTCAAGTTTGATTAATTGTTTAATCTGACCATTTCCCAGTTAAGCAAATTGACTATTGTATGGGGACATTATTATAGAAAAATTGGCAGAGCTTCCTAAAATATTCCATCAACTCCTTGTTGCCCAATTTGTTGCATACACTCTAATGCAATAAGAAGCTTCTTGATTCTGATCCCTCTGCTTATTGTTTGTCTGTATGATTTTTGGAAGGGATTTCTACTTCAGTATAATTCTTTCCTTCATGCAATAACGCAAAGCAATCCATCTGAATAAGCAAGGATGGGGAAGCCTCAGTATTGCTGCCCATCCACCTGCATACCAATTTGATGTTGATCATCTTTGCAGCATTATCCATGTTAAATAGGCAGGGACACCAGGGGGGTTTGTGAATGTGGCAATTAACAAAACAGCAATCAAGCTAAGTGTTTAATTTTGGAAAATTATCATCTTCTCTGAACGGATGTGGAAAGATTAAAAAAAAATTAAAAACTCAGGATTAAATGTGCTGTGCAAACAAAGGCAGGGCTGGACTGTCAACATCACCCACTAGAAAAAATAAGCAGTCACCCCACTCAGTGAATTCCTGAATACACAGGAGCTGCCTCTTCCAAAACAGAACGACTATAACAGCATAAAATAAGATTTGGGTAAATATAAACAATCAGACGAATGTCTTCCTGTATAATTTGTAGTGCATAGGCTTAGTTTGTGTTACGTATTATGTTACACACTAACAAGTGGTCAGCATAAAAATCTTTAACTGGCTAAAAAAAAAAATCCTACTCCCCCGCCCCGCCCC
>JANHFL010000082.1:121405-158467 GCA_032468155.1 Oxyrhabdium leporinum
CTCTCTCTCTCTCTCTCTCTCTCTCTCTCTCTCTCTCTCTCTCTCTCTCTCTCTCTCTCTTTCTTTCTTTCTCTCTCAATTAGCATGGGTCTCTTCATTTAATTTTATACCCAAACCATGCTGGAAAGTAGGTTAGACATGAAACAATGACTGAATCCCCCCTCCTCAAAGACCTGGTGAATTCCTATGGCTGAAATTCACTGGAAAGTCCCAGTCCAACAGTTTAGTAACCAAACCATACTGGGTCAAGAACTGATACCCAGAGAAAGAAGAATGGAATCTAAGCTGAGAGGGAAGTAAGTGCAGAAAAGGCATGAGAAATAAAGAAGCCTTTGACAAGAATATTATGGAGGAGGCAGTAGATAGAAAAAAAATACAAAGAAAGAAGTGACTCGAAGGGTTAGAAAATAAATCTTGGAGGAGGTAACTTAACATACTTTGTTCACACTCTTTATTTGAAGTAAAGAGAGCGAATGAAAGATGTTAAGGTCATAGGGCAGCCATTGATAAAAAATGAAGGAAGAAAAGCAGAGGAAGAGATATTTCGCTATTGCTGAAGAAATGGTGAACTCAAAAGGGAAACATGCATACAAAAACAGGGAAGTTGACGGGTGAAAGGGCAGTGAGAATCCAGTTCTGAAAGAAAGATTGAGAAGACCCTTACATGGGGCCTGGTCAATATGCAGAGTTATATTGATATGTTTATATAGGACTTCAAAGTAGCCTGCCATGGAATTCAAGTTTTAAAGATATATTTTATTGAAAACCTCCCCTGTCAAAATATCATTGAAATCTATTGATATTTATTTTTATGCTGCTCTTGTTAATTTTAGTGGAGCTAGCACAGTTTATATGAAGTCTTTTGAGGGTCCTTGGCAATAATAACTTGTTTTCCTCAATTTATTTATTTGTGTGTACTCTTTTCTGAAACATTATGCCCAGAGTCATTTCCAACACAGAAAGCTAACAGTAATAACAAAGGATGTTAGTCCCTGTGTTAATTGTTCTCTTTATGTCATGAAATACTTTGGTTTATTATTGTATTGAAGTGCACTATGTTGTATTACATGCCTCCTCCCCCTCCTCCATTCTTACTGACCTCTTATTCTTGTCCATATCCTGGTGTTTTACTTTTATTTCTTCAGAGTGTCTCACTACCTTCCCCTGAAGTGATGTTTCACTTTTCTTGCAATTCCTATTCCCTCCTTTCTCCATAGCACCTTCCACAGTTCTTATTATGCACCAGGTAAGTGCTACCATGAGGAGCATCACACTGTCATGGCCTCAGCCAGAACAGCCCAATGGCATCATCCTGGACTATGAAATCCGTTATTACGAGAAGCTGAGCCGGATCTGCATCCCTGAGATTAGCAGCGCCATGGGCTCAAGACCAGCTACCGTAAGCCTGAATGCATTTCAGAGAAGGGAATTGGCTGGGCTGGTAATGGGAGATGATGGAATTAAAACTTCCAGCTATTTTTAAGATATCATGGAATGCATGGTTTTGATTTAATTCCAAAATTAGATTGTAGATTTTCTGTGTTCACTCCAGCCTAAGGTTCTGGATAACACTGTGAAAATCTTATTTTATTTTAAATAGATTATCCTTCTTATGTCCTCTTTTCCACTTAGCAATTATCCTTCTTATGTCCTCTTTTCCACTTAGCAGAAAGGAACTCATGAGATAAACCTGACTTAGATATATTTTTTTTAAAAAATATAGGTGGTTGGGTTCTTTCTTTGTCGAGTCTTCCACTTTCTAGATTAATGAATTTTACCTGTTATTTGCCTTGTGATAAACACCGGCAGATTGGGAATTCCTGTCACAAACTACAAAATCTTTGCAACAGTAATTAATTAAAGCTGGGGCCTGCCCATTGGTTCCTACTTGTCTGCATTTTATATATTTATTTCAGTCTCTGTGTTCTTGAATAAGGATTGTTTTAACAACTGAAAGCTTGCTAGGAATGCCAGTCTGCATCCTCGACTTATTTTGATGATGCTTGGATAGTATTTTGTGCACTGTATAGCACTCCTTAATGTCTATACTTATCTTTCAAAAGCTATCTTGTAAGCTCCTGCTATCCTACAGATGACTCCTGTTTTATTACCTTGTAAGAGCTAGATAGATATAATCCGACACAGTTGGCTGTAGATTGAACTAGTTTTGCCCACAAGGCCCTGGGGTATGGTAAATGATATCCAATGCCAGATTGTCAGGAAGCAAGCATCAGCTGCTATGCTTCTGTACAGGCCTGCCAACCATGCCTGATGTTTAGGATTAGACAATCATCCAGAGAGACAAAGTAATGTCACAGGCACAATATTGTACTTGGTTGCATTTGTCACACTTGCAGCAGATCATCCCACCTCAATATTCAATGACATGGGTTGAAATGAAACAGTCCAGGAGGAAGAAATGGCAATTGGAGCATATATGTAATGATCTTAAAATAAAAGAACATTTGGATATTTATTTTTCTTCCAGCTACATCTATAGATTCCATAGAGTGAAGCCTCCTACTTCATAGGATCATGTTGCACAGATCACTGTGTGAATGCCAGTGATTTAACTGGAATTCTTTTTAGGCCATAATGCCCACCTTCCAGCATATGATGGATCATATCCAGGAATAAATAGGAAAAGTAGATAGAATCAAAGTTTTGAGTCAAAAGCAAGATTTTTCAGCCAAATGTAGCAAAAAAAAATTCTGCATGCTAAAAAGCTTGAGAAAGGATGCTAGTTTTGTTATGCCTTATCTTTGTGCTGGAACTGTGATGGCTGTTTTATATCATTTCCATAGTCAGGTCATGCCAAGTGTAGAAGATAAGTATTGAAATATAGCTATGGTTTCTCTCATTCTGGACATTTAGAAGAATGAATAGCTAGAATAAACATATCCGCTGAATATTCATATTAGTTACCTGAGAATTAAAGGCCATTACATTGTATTCTTTTTGCAGAAAAACATGTAGATATTACTCATTTACTTACACAGTAGGCACACCTCCACTGCAAGTTGCATAAGTACCACACTTTTCTCATTCATTATTATTTGTAGTTATTTTCATTTATACATTATTACAGAAATAAGAATCAAAATTGATTTGAGTAATAATGATATGTAAAACCGTGTCTTCCTTGGCCTTTGCTCAGAAATGTGAAATCTTCAGCTTTCCCAATCAGGAAGCCTCCAGATGACTTGTCACAATTCCCATTAAACATGTGAATTGCTAAGTTACAGCTTTAGAATGTCTCCAAAGCCCAATTTCAATTTGTTTTAGATAGTTAAAAAATAGCCCTCTGGTTATCCTCATTCCATCCCATTCATTAAGCAGATGGAAAGCAAAAAACAAGTTGGTACTTGGGATTGATTTTTTTTTTTACCAGCATTGTAGTTGATACTGCAAATAATGTTGCTTCTTTCCTCATACCTCTCCTTCATTTGTTCTTTACTGAAGGACCACAGTGAGTACAACTCCTCTATGGCCAAAAGTCAGACCAATACTGCACGAATCGATGGGCTCCGGCCTGGGATGGTTTATGTAGTGCAGGTGCGGGCTCGGACTGTGGCTGGCTATGGGAAATACAGTGGAAAAATGTGCTTCCAAACTCTGACAGATGGTGAGTGCCTTTGAAAAGTGAGGGAAGTTGGTTGCACTCCCTGTCAAATTCCCACACTGTAATTGAATTAAATCAACTTGTCTGTTCAAACCCTTCTGTGATGGGGTAGCATGGCAAGATCAAGTGATTTACAGATAAGTGTAATTTATTGTCAGTTGGAGGGCTAATCTGGCTGAAATTCCGCCACCTCTTCCTCCTCACTAGTCAAGATTTTCTTTCTTTCTGTCTGCAAAAGAAAAACAAGACCCATCACTACTTCTTAGGAAGAGCTAAGGCCAAGTCTGTGTTGGAACACCAAAGTACATAATAGTCAGTTATTCAAGGATCTGGATGTGAACAGAAAAACATTTTTTTTTAAAAAGTTGAGTGCAGATTTCAAAGGGTGTAGAATGGATGGACTTAAATTTGTACCAATATATGGAGTCTATTTATGATGGTCATTCTCGGCTCTCTTTTTTAAAAAAAAAAAGTACAGATAACATGCCTTTTTTCATGCTCTGCTGCCCAGAAAAGGAGTATATATTAAAAATGCTTTGTGTTTAAGGATTAGTTGAATTTGAAATGTTGCATTTTAAAAGATTATATTGAAAATAGCTGAGCTCTTTAAAAACACTAGGGGAAATATCTAAGAAGTCCCCTTATATTAGAGAAGTATGAATACAAATCTTTTTAAAAATATTGAAAGATGTTGGGCCTGAATATTTCACAATAATGCTGTGTGTCAGAATTAAAAGACTTAGTAGCTACTTTCTGCATTTATGGTCCATGTATGTGTAGTGTCTCAGTAATGTATAAGTAAGAAAAATCATTTTTGAAAACATACAGAACGAAAGAGAAAACGTTTAGATACATCAATAAGTCAGCAATTGGTCACGTTATCCTGCTCCTATAGACCTTTGAAATACAGTGATTTTATAGGTTTTTACAGGAATGTTTCAAGTGAACTATTTGCAAAGTCATCAAAATCGTTCTTTAAGCATACATAATTCATTTCTGGAGACTTACAAGATAATTGGGAACACCAAAATACAAAAAACAAAATTTTGTAATACACTGTAAGAGCTGAAGCTGGCAAGGTAGGAAGCTACAATTCTCGGACTATGTAGAATCATTATGTAAACCTGTTGTTCATATAGTTTTAAAGAAAGCCATTGTTGGAATATTGGAATTGAATACTGTTGACTCAGAAAGCCAGAAAGAAAAGTCTTGGATTTAAACCCTAACATATATAGGCAAAGCTCTGAATTGCTGTGAACTGCAGTAGGCAGATTTTCTCTACAATAAAACAACATATCTACCCATGTAAGTCTGTGAAATTTCTGTTGTTACCTAGCAACAGATTATGGGATAGAAGAGAGTGGGAATGCATTGAGATGCCTAGGAGAGACATTTGATGCACGCTAAATGTCATTGAAGCCTGCAGGTACATTGGAGTATAATGCTCTTCATCCACACTTACCTGCCTAGAGGCCAGTAGCTTAGGAAATAATATCTTAGAAAATTCTTATTCAGATTTACTCAGGGAAAAGATGATTTGTGAATCATCTTGATAAACTTCATTACAGTTTTCTGAATTTGGGGTAGGCAGATGTTTTTAATTGTTATTAATTACATACACACAGAGAGATACACATGCATACCACTTGCCTAAAATATAGCTTTTTCAAAGGTTTAATAAGCACTGAAAACAATAAAATGGCCACATGATAAAAATAGCAAAAATAATAATAATCTACAAGAATCAAATATTAACAAATAAAGTTCACCCACTATTTTCCTCTAAATTTAAGAGGGAGAGGGGTGTTCTTTGCCTGGAGCTGAAAGGATTTTGGAGCAGATGTCAAACAAGTCTCTGTGATGACAACATTCTAGATATGACATTCTCCATCTAAAAAAGTTGTTTGCTTGTTCCGATTCATCCTACTACTGCAAGCATTGAGTTCTTATTTATTGTAAACCTATGTTGATTATGTGCCACCAAGTCATTATTGGCTGTTAGTGACAGCATAGTTAAGTTTCATCTAGGACAATCTGTCCCTTATCTAGTCTTTTATTACTTCCAATAGTGCATTCATCACCACTGTAACCGAGTCTATCCATCTTGAAGCTGGTCATGCTTTTCTTTTCTTTCTTTCCTTCCATCTTTCCCAGAATTACATTCTTCTCTACTAGAAGTGAGGTCTTTGTCTAAAGTAGAATAATTTGAGCCTAATCATCAGTGGCTTGAGTGAGAGCTCTGGGTTGATTTTGTTCAGCGATCCATTCATTTGTTTTCTTGGCTGTCTACCATATTCTCAGGACTCTGCCAACATCAAAGTTCAAAAGCATCAATATTCATCCTATCCTGATTCTTCAGAGCTCTGATTGCTATTAGTATAGACACATCACTGCATTTGAATAGTTTTCCAAGATCTTCATAACTGCTGTACCAAGTGGTAATATGTGACGCATTTCTGAACTGCTTCTTCTCTTACTGATGATGGTTGATCCTGAAAGGCAGAAGCAATCCACCACTTGGATACTTTCATTGTCTGTTCTAAGATTGGTTGCTTAGCCCCAATTTTTTATGGTGTACCTTGAGTTTTATCATGAGACCTTGCAGAAACTTTGTATTTTCAGCCATTGGTAGTTCAAGTTATTGAAATTTCTTCCTCCAATTTTAGAACTATGTTAATCATCCAATCTAGTTTCCCTTAATATATATAGGTATGTACACAGCAAATAGATTGAATAAATAAGGGAACGGTATACAGCCTTTTTGCATTCATTTCCAACTCTGGAGTCAATTTATTTCTCCATGTTCTGTCTGTCCTGTGGCTGCCTAACCTGTATTTAAGTTTTTCACAAGGAAAATGAGATGTCCTGGGATCCCCATTTTTCTAAGCAGATTTCATAGCTTAATATGATCAAAGTCTTTTCTTTGATCAATGAAGTGCATATTTAACTCCTTGGGGTATTATTTGGCTTTCTCAATTATCCTGTGTACATCAGCAATATTGTCTTGTGTTTCTTTGCCTTTCCTATAACCAGCTTGAGCATCTGGCATTTCTTTTTTCATGTAGGACTTAAATCTGCATTGTTGATCCTAAGCATTATTTTGCTAGCATGCCAAATGAAAGATATTGCACAAGAGTTGGCATACACACTATTAAGTCTACCATTTGGGTGGGTTTGGTATGTAGACTGATCTCTTCCAATTTGTTAGTTACCATGTCATTCTCCAGATTTGCTTACACAGTTTGTTACTTGACTGATTCTTTTTCTATTTCTTTCCATGTTTCCATAGGTATGCCATTAGTCCTTTAGCCTTTCAATTTGATAAGGAGTGCTGATCATCTAGTATTAGAGGTCCCTGTAAGCAGGAATTATCTTCTAAGTTATCTTGGATGTTGACATCTCTACTGTATACAACAGCTCTTTTTTGTGAGAAAGGGTCAGGGAGGATGCAACACAGGGAGGATTCCAGGAGTGCATAAATGGTCAGGGAGGGTGAATGAGGATGCAAGGGTGCATGCAAGAGGTGCCTGTTTGGGTGGATACAAGAGGATGCCATATGGATTGGGAAAGGTGAGGAGAGAGTGTGAGAGAGATGCCATACATATTGGGGAAAGTGTAAAGGTGTGACATAAGTCAGGGAGAGTGCAAGGAGGTGAGTGACTGACATGGTGTGAGTGGAGTGGAGCAGAAGGAGGATGCATAGGTAGGAGAGACTTATAGTACTCCAGTGACTTGCGATCTTCCCTGCCAGCTTCCCCATTTACTATTTGGGAAAGCCAGCAGAGAAGGTTGCAAATGGCAATCATGTGATCACATGGTGCTTGTCAACTGGTTGTAGGTGCAGATGGATTGCCAGGCATTCAGATCACATGACCACAGGGTGCAGAAAAACCCAGAATTCATTTACTGCCTTTGCAACTTAGAATGGTCACTGACCCAATGGTCATAGGTTGAGGACTACCTGTATTTCAATATACTTCTATTTATTATTATTCATTTGTGCCCTGCCTTTATTGTTTTACAAATAACTCCAACATATGTTCCTCTTCCTATTTTCCCCACAACAAAAATACCGTGAGGTGAGTTGGGCTGAGATAGATTGCCTGGCCCAAGGTCACCCAGCAGGCTTTCATAGCTAAGATGGTCAGAATTCACCATCTCCCAATTTTTAGCCTGGTACCTTACCAAACGAGACAAAAAATTTATTTGATCTCCTGGCATCTGTTAGTACAACAGTTCTCAACCAGCAGCCATATTATCCCGTGGGACCTTGGGTATTTTAATGAGGACACAGATGAAAAACATGAAATGGGGGCCATGACATGTGTCAGCGGGTCATAGAAAAGCCAAATACTGCAAATACTACTTTGTTGATGCCAAAAAATGTATCAGATTATTATGTAATGTGTGTTTCTGGTAATGAGACCTGAATGTAGAGTGGGGTGAGGGCCACAGAAGAAAAA
Organism: Oxyrhabdium leporinum; assembly: GCA_032468155.1. NCBI lineage: Eukaryota > Metazoa > Chordata > Lepidosauria > Squamata > Cyclocoridae > Oxyrhabdium > Oxyrhabdium leporinum. The sequence continues at coordinate 129,491 of JANHFL010000082.1, forward strand.
CAAGGCTGAAAAGGTGCCTTGTTGTTTTTTTTTTAAAAAGTCATGAAATGCAGCATTATACCAATTTGAGGTTGGAACCTCTGACTGAGTTCAGATGTTTTTTTAAAATAAACTTTCCTCTTTTTCCATGATGTTTCTATGTTCAGTGCCTTTACAGATGTTATTGTAATATTGGTTCATGTCTCATGTAACCATTCTCTGAAACTCTTTGTTAAGTTCCTTTAGGACATTTTTGTCTTTCTTAGCTTTGGCTTGTCTTCTTGACAATTTCTATGGTTATATTCTGACATCAAATTTGCTTTCTTCTGTTTCTTCATTTTTAGCAGTCTCTTTTTACATTCATCCTTAACAACATTAAATTCATTCCACAGGAAACCTAGGGTTATACAGATATTGCTGCACATTGTACAGATTTTGTCATGAACTGGATGCTTCTCAAAAATATTCTAAAGCTAGATCTGAATGTAATTCATTACTATAACCAGTATCCTTGAGTATAAATACAGCATGATGGAACAATTAATGTGACTTCTAATGTATTACTTTATTAATTTATTTAATTACTATATAATTACTTCATTAATTCATTATGTACTTTATTAATTTATTTGGTTCTTTTTATTAGTATTTATGGTTTTATGGTTTTATATTCTGTAAGCCTCCTCGAGTTGCCATGGGCGAATAGGTGGCAATATACATTTAATTAATTAATTAATTAATAAACAAACAAATAAATAATTGCAAATTAATTCAAAAGTATGTGGATGGGAAAAAAACCCAAGTATATATTGACCCCTATTGGCCTCTTTAAGTTTTTTTTAGCAAATGCATAAACCTGTTAACAAATGAATAAACCTGTTTTAACCTCTTAATTAATCTATACTAATGTCCCGCATCATAATATCGTAACTCAGGTGGTTCCCCTCTCGATTACTTTTACATAGTTTTGCTACATAAGCCTAATCGTAACCCTAAGTCCACTGTCTTTGACCAATGTTTAACTGAAGAAAGAAATGGGAAGCATGTGTGCATCAATTGCTAACTGAAGAGATGAGCCCTTTTTAAAATATCTTTCCATTTTCCTTAGACAATTAGACAGGCAAAGAGAATATTCTGCCCGAAACATAAGCAACTAATTGAAATCTAACAAGAATGGATACTGTATTATTAAATAATAATTGACTGTTAGATGGGAATTTGTTCAAAATTTATGCATCAGGCAGGAGATAAAGCAGATACCAGTAATTAGCTTCAAATGAGAATAAGAAAATTAAAAGGAGGTGTGAAATTTTCTGTTTGTATGAATTTATTTTAAGCTGTTAAGTATTCATGCCAGAATTATTAGAAGATAAGCAGTAATGTTAATCAAATTAATTTATTGTCTAGCAGTCCATTGTGGTAAGGTGGGTGCAAATAGACAGCCCTTTATCTGAATAATTTCTTGAGGAAGCCAGACAGTGTTACAAGGGATATTATTTCCTAGAGTTTTATAGTAAGTATTAGTCCTGAATTTCAGGGCAAGCAGAAGCCATAAATTGTTCAATTCAAATATAATGGCAAACTAAAACTGCCCAAAATGTAGAAATTAATCAGTACTTGTGATGAAAAGACAGAAGGATAGAAATGTAAATTATGATTGATATTACTAGCAGAATAAACATTTATAAAGCATTATCTACAATCCCACCGATGCCTTCAATTTAGAACAAAATATATGTAGCTCAAGGAGGAGTCCTTGGTGCTCTCTGAGCTTGGTTGTTTGCTTGCAGATGTTTCATTACCCAGCTAGGTAGCATCATGAATTCTAATGAGTGTAGGTTTGCTGCCTGCTTATTTATATATATCCCATATTTACTGATGATGTTACCTAGCTGGGTAATTAAATGTCCAAGCAAATAACCAAGCTCAAAGGACATCAAGAATTTCAGAAGCTTCAGGCAGAGGCCTCGCAATTATGGCTTCCAAGGCTGACAAATTGTAGAATCTGTTGTTTGGGTTGTGTTTTCTTAGCTTTAATGCTAAATATAGTTGGAAGAGAAGGAGGAGGAGGTGGTTGCAATCAGACCTGAGTTCCATTAACAGCTACAAAATTATTTTCAGGATATGAGAGGATCTACCATAATAGTTTTGGTAGTGAATACTATGGCTTAAAAAGGGGACTACAGATTAAAATTCCTGATTTGCCATGCAACTCCCTGGGGTGCCTTGAACCAAACACTGCTTGTTAGCTTATCTCATTTCACAAACAGTAGGGTAAAATGCAATTACCTATGTATGCCATCCTGGAAGAATAGGAGGGTACCAGTCTCATCAATAAATAATCAGGATGTATTATTAACTGTGGAAGGTATATATCAGCAGGCAGGAAAATTACAAAACTGCTTATTTTTTCCCTCCTCCCAGATGACTACAAGTCAGAACTGAGAGAACAACTGCCATTGATTGCTGGTTCTGCTGCAGCAGGGGTCGTCTTCATTGTCTCCTTGGTGGCTATTTCAATTGTTTGCAGCAGGTATTATTTGCCCCATTAGCCTTTTCTTTCCATTCCAAAGAGGAACTTTCCCAGAGGATATAGTAGGAATGAATAAATGTTCAGCAGGGTACTTTTGGCAAAACTAATGATCTGCTGTGATTGCACAGAAAATATCCCACAAATGAGTGGATGTGCCCGTGGACGTAGATTGTTCTTTGATGAAAAAAAAACCATATGTACCAAAAAACACTTATATGTCAGAAAGCTCCAGGTATGCACCGCTGTGGAGAATACCAAATCAAAAGAAACAAAATTACCTAGATAACTGCCTTTGTTTGATGGGCCCATGTTTAGGAAGCTTGTCTCTCAAGACCAACTGCCTTCTAATGTTTGCCCTCAGCTTAATCTTGTCCAAACGATTCTCTTCGGTGTCCCGCAGAGGATATTTATGGTGTGTTAGTCTTCTGTTGGCTACTATGGTGCAATAAATGGGTTTTTGATATTTTCATTGCCTTTCTGCTTCTTGATCCTATATTATCCACCCACACAAAAGGTTATTTATTGTGATTGTTTTTACCAGATTGTAAGTCTGTTTTATTTAGTTTTAATTGTAAGTGTAATTGCAAACCACTGAAATTGTACCTGATGTAGGGTGGTTACTAATAATGCAAGAAATTACAAAACAGTTTTAGTAAACCATATTAAATTTTGAAGGACAGTATCAGAAAATAGCTTCATTAACCGTTGGTCAAAAACAGGCCACAGTGGTAGTTTTCTGCAAAGTGTGTTTCAGGAGCATTTATTGGGAAGCCCTCGATGTACAACAATTCATTTATTGACCGCTCAAATTACAACCACACTGAAAAAAGCAACACGATCATGTTTCACACTTATGACCTTTGCAGCATCCTCATGATCATGTAATCAAAATTCAGATATTTGGCAATTGGTTCATATTTATGACGGTTGCAGTTACTGGGATCAAGCGATCGCCTTTTGCGAGCGTCTTGCAAGCAAAGTCAATGAGGAAGTCAGATTCACTTAATAATCATGTTACTAATTTAACAACTGCAATGATTCACTTAACAACTGTGGCAAGAAAGATTATAAAATTGGACAACGCTCACTTAGCAACATAAATTTTGGGCTCAATTGTGGTCATAAGTCAAGGACTTACCTGTATTAAATTAGTTAAGAGGGTGTATGTGACCACAGTTCTATCCCTTTGTACACATGTTCATGTTGCATGAGCCTACACAGGAATGGGGCTCCAGTCAGTCATTCATGCTTGTCATTTGACTGGCTTTAGTCCGTCCCCTTGCACATGCCCCTGATACATTTCTGGAATGGGTTCTCTAAAGTAAGACCTATTTTAATTTGTGATCAGCTAACCAACTTTACAATGCTAATACGCCTACTAAGAACCCAGGGTGGATTTGTAGATTATGCTGAGCCATGATGTGGTTTGTATTGCTTTGATTTACAGATTATATGCTGCCGGCTGCTATGAATTGTAGACTTGTAAGATGATGACAGTGTGAAACTTCCTTTGGTGTGCCCCTCAAAGTCTATTGAAATGTTTTGTTCAATGTATATATTCATATGTGAGAAGGAGATTAAGTAATTTTTATTTAAATTTAAATTAAATACAGTTTATGTGAAATATATTAAATACATACAAACTGTACTTAAGTAAATTAATTTAATTAAATCCAAAAGAGTTATGCCTTGGTTCTGCTTACATTTTGCCACCCAAGGGCCAAAGGCAGCCTTAGCCTGAAAAATGTAAACATTCTGCCTCTTATTGTGTGCAAATTTAGCCATTGTGATTTATTCAATGTTATAGTTAAAACTAACTTTTCATTACATCTGAAATAAGCCCTTTAATGGGATGTGCACTTATTAAGGGAAGAAGATAATCCTGTGTATATTGTATTGCTATCTTCCAGGGAAAATAAAGGTATCTAAAATTCCAGTGAAGACAGAACAGATGGATTAGATCAGCCACAGCAAAAGACAACAGGATATAGAATCATGGATTGGTTTAAATTAATCCTGTTGCCTGAAATTATCCCATAAGAGTAATAAATACTGTTTTAGTAATTACTAATTGATCCTGACGTGGACAGCTACGATTTGGGATGTGATCACCTTCTCCCCCTATGTGAGAGCTATCTAGATGCAAAAGGACCTTACCGTTATATTACAGACTTCTCTTAAGATGGTTCAGTATACTTTCTGCTGATGGTTCCTTCTCTCAGCCAGAAGCTGATGACAAAGCACAGAACTGATTTTTCTTCCCCTAGAGAAGCAAGCTGAGTCTTATCCTCATCAGACTCGTCTGATGGCAATTGATAGAGCTATAATTACAAAGTACTTGGTCTATAGCAGCAGTTATCAATTCAGAGCCATATGGCCCCCTAGGATATTTCAAGGAGGCCACATGTGAAAAGCATAATGGGGGGTGGGCACAGAATGAGCCAAGGGGGGGGCACAGAAAAGGAAAGTATATTATAATGCAAATACTGTCTGGTTGATCCAAAACAAAGCACCCATTGCTCTCTCATGTCTGAATCTGGTAATAGGCCATGGACAAGAGGGGGAATAGGAGAGTATATGCAGGGGACATGTATGCAGGGGGCCTAGGAAAAAAACAATATTGGAAGGGGGCACAGGGATTAGAGAAGTGGCATATTTATACAATCACTGCCTCCAAATGCTTTCCAAAGTGTGCACAGTCTTAGAATTTGGACAGAATTTGAACTGATGTTTACTTTTCATTTTCCTAGGAAGCGAGCATATAGCAAAGAGGCAGTATACAGTGATAAATTACAGCATTACAGTACCGGTAGAGGTGAGTACAAGAAACCTCTGGAAGGGTATAGATGGGCCAGGAAAGTTGTAAGTACTTTGTTGTTAAGCTTTGACAAAAGTCATATTTTTTAATCTCCTGGTTTGGAGTTGAGATGAAACCTGAAAAATACTGGGGGGAGGGGGGGCTTGCAGGGAAGACAAGAAAGAAGGAAAAAATGGATGCTAGGCAAAGAACAGATATATTATCTTAAGGTTGCTATAGTTCCTTTATGTTAGAAACAGTTTTTAAATTCTGGCCAAAAAGGATGCTTACAAGCCTTTTGAGCAGAGAGCAAAGTAAGAGCAAACATAGTACTATCAGAATTTGCTTTGCAGATGCTCAACAGAACTAATTAACAACAGAGAACATGGAAACTGGGTAAATGAAAGGATTCACAAAAAGCCCTGAAGGAAATCCTTAACCTCAGAAAATAGGTCTTCTCTCCTGGCATTTGTTTAGCTAGATATTTGAAGTAGTTTTTAGAACATTTTTTATCCAGCTTCATTTAGGCAAAATGAAAAGCCAAGATATACAGCACTTGTTGCCCATATGCTCCTGAGCTAGTTGTTTATTTGAAATAAGTGGTTGTCTTCAGTCTTTCTACAAATATCCCTGCAAAACAGAACTTCACACAGCTCACCTGAAATGGGAGCTTGTTACACAGTAGTTGTATTTGTGTCGGTCATCATTTGATTGGCAGACAAAAGCAAGGTCTTGGAAGAAAGTATAAGCAAAACTTTGTATTTTATTCAGTCTAAAAATGTTTTGTCCAAATGCATTGATTTATCAGGGACAGTGAAATGTTGGAAAATGTTCTTATCTCCTGTTTCATAAACAGGTCACATTCCTATTGCTTCCTGAATTCAATCTGGGTCATGGCAAACAGCTAATCAGTTTTTATACAATCACGGTTCTTTTTGAAATATTAGGAAAGTGAGTAGGATAATCACAAGCCTAACCACCAAATAGTTACAGCCTACCTACACATGCTTTATTTGGGTACAGGGTATGTAGAACCAGCTGCAAACAATTATATTTGATAGTTCCCAGGTGTTTGGGGAAAATCTCTAACACAAATGTGCATAATTCTTTGGGGTTCTATAGATTACAGCCATCAGCAATACCTAAGTAAACCTCAGTCAAATCAGGAAATGAGATAAAAGGTAGGAAACCAAATTGGGAGCAGCTGAAATCCAATTTGCACTGTAGAGGCAAAATCTCTCAGACATTTTATTTCTTTAAAAAGACAATGTGAGCCTAAAATGTAGGGGAGAATATCCTCATTATTATTCAAATCGATGGACCAGAATATGCTACTGTATCATGATAGTAAAGGTTAATCAAATGAATACTAAAGTAAAACAGAATTAAAGCTTCATAGAAGCTTTTGTATGACCTTCAAATTGGTTTCAGTGTATTCCTAAGATTTTGAATGTAGTTATCTGTAAATTCTGCTTGAAATTATATAGGCCAACATAGTTCGCTGTTGGGAGTCTAATGATTTTAAACAAACTAAAATTGCTTTAATAATACAAATATGAATAAAAATAATAGCTTCTTATCCAAGTCTATAATTAATGTGGTAAATAGGAAAATACTGTAGTACCTAACCATTTCCTTCTTTCAGATTATTACTATAGGCACTTTTTAAAATTGACAAAAATGCATAGCTTAAAAGCTTTATATCAGTTTACCTGAAGTATTAGCTTTCTCACTATTTCTGTGATCAAAATATTTTTGTAGATCATGCTTGATGTTTTAAATTTGTTTTTAACTAAGCTGAAGCAATATTATATAACTATGTTTCTAAAGTAAACATAAAACTGAATATGGCAAGAGATATGTGGGTCCAAAGTGAATGATATGGAGATAAAATGGTGCTGATAAATGTCTGCAACGGAGTTTTGATGCAATCAGCTAGGAAACATTGGGCATTACAGCGGACAATTAATGGGTTGTTCCTCTGAAATTCTGTGCTATAACTGTGATATTTCCAAGAAATAATTCCAAAGAGAATGCCATAGCACATGTCATACATTCTTTGGCAGAACATACTTTAAATTATATTTTGATGCAACCTCAGGCAAGAAATCGTTTAAAAGGATGTGATGACTGGACAACTTTTATTCCTCATTACCATTACCTACTTTCAGTATTTGTCCTATTTGGAGCAAAGAAAATCGGGTGTGACAGATTTGTGGCTGGTTTTCAGCCTGGTTACTTACTTTTCTGAATTAATAATGAGAATTTTTTACAAGAACCTGCAGCATGGAACAGTCTATGTTAATGCTTTACAGTCTATGTTAACCCTAACCCGTGGACATTTTGTAATGTCATATTCTTTCCCCAAAGTAACAATGGCTAATAGAATATGTTTTAACTAAAGTATAAGGGAAAAGAAAACAGCCAGATCACCTTCATCAATATTAGTGAAATTGTCATGCATAAAAGCCATAATCTTTGGCCATGTGGTGATTGCTTAACTCTATTAGCTTTAGTCAGATATCCCATGATCAGTAAGGAAATTATATAAAACAAGATCACTTTCACCTTGATAGTTAACTGATGGATGGCCAGTAAGGAATAGATTTTCACAATAATTTTATAATTAAATTCATACTGGGAAGTTTTCAGCTATTACTCATATTCATTTCTAAAGTTTAGGAAATTTAGGCCCATCCAGAATCTGAATGAAAACCTTTTTTTTTTCTGAGAAGCACTGCGATAATATTTCGATATATGCAGTACTGTATCACCATGCATCAGTACAAAAATAATAATAATGAGGGTGTCTGTTGATACTAGCATGGAAAATGTAGTACACATACGAATTATGAACTTTTTTCATTGACAATCTTTGTGCTAGGTTATAATCATACATCACCTTTATACATTTTACATTCTGATATATTTGCATGCTAAATGTATCAGTATAAAGAAAAATAAGATGTATAGCTCTTCATTCACAGAATGGTGGCATGGAAGAAGCCAAGTTAAAAAGCTACAGTGATTTCCAGAGGTAGTTACATGAACTATTAAAAACTATTTAATATTAAAACTATTATATATATAAAAAATCTGGGGAGGAAATATTATGTTTATGATCAAAATTCTTGCTTATATTTTCATTTTCTAGAAGGTATTTTGTTGAAAGTTGGAGAGTTATAAACAAAAGAACATTGAGAGGTACAGATTTCACGATCTAAAGAGACTAAAGATTTTTTCCTGCTTTTAAATATTTGCTGAAATAAAGCATTTTGCAAATTCCAGTAGGAATATTTATAGAAGACAATGAAAATATTACAGACAGTTATTGTTTTGTTATCAGTTATTGTTAAGTACCCATAAAAACAGGATATTGCCCTTAAAAAGCCCTACATAATCTAAAATTGAAGAAATACATCTTTCTGTTGATTACCATCTGTTGGTGATACAGAAGTCTGCAATCTTTGAAGTACCAAAATGTTTTCCTTTGGCAGAATGGAGAAGCTGCTAATTCTCAGCATGATAAAAGAACAAAGCTTGTGCTATCAGCTAGAAATATGCATCAGTCTATTCTCTATCATTAGTACCAGAGTTGTTGCATGTAGCATATAATTGCATAGCAGGATGTGATTTTCATCCTCTGATCTTTGAGCTTTCATTCATGCTGTGCTAATTATGTCAGCCCACCTTTACCCCTAGGGTAGTTCCAAACTATGGCAAATTTTCTTAACAAGTTCAAAGCCATTTATCAGTTGTGCATACACCTTCTCCCTGGCCCTTCATTTTATACTGCTGGGCATTTAGAAGCCACATTAAACTTTCAGAGAGTATGCCAGTACTATGTTACAAGGTCATTGTGCCCTCAAATTGATCACCTGAATTATATGTTTGTTTTGCTGTTCCCATCTGTAAACCAGACTTGGTTATCATCTTGTAAATTCCTTTGTAATTCTGCTAGAGAACTGGCTGCACTTATAAAAGGATTTATGGAACAGTAAAAGTCTATGTGATGCATTTATGAAGCAGTCAAAACAGAAATGACTTCCTGGCAAGTTTCACTCTTGGCAATGGAAGAATCCAGCTTTGGATCAATATGTACCTAATAGTTTGTTCAGATTACATCAGATTTAGTACTATAAAATTAATCCAGTAATGAAGGAATTGATCAATTAGTATAAGATTTGATCACTGTATTAACTGTAATGCAATCTGTATGATTCAGGTCAAAACTGGACATTAGTAGGTCCTTCTTTTCTTTCTAAGTTACTCTTTTCTTTCTTCTCCTTATTATCTTTCTGGTACATTTCGGTTACCTACAGACCAACTGCCAAAGATAAAGAGTTAAGAATTTCACATGGCCTATAGATTACGGGTTGCCTATTCCTACAATAACATCTGAAGCAATTGGTTGAGTTATCTAGGCATTATTGGTTCAGACTAGGCATGTTTAGCTGGAGGAAAATAAAAAGTATTTTAATATTAAATAAGATCATCCAGAATACCTGAATCTTTTTGACTGAAACCCTCTGAAAGTAGCATTAAATTTTTTTTAATCTGATGGAAGGTAAAAATCAGAATTATGTGGGTCTGCGAAATTAATATACTATAGTTTAATTATATTAAAATAAAGCTTAAGCCACACCCACCCACATCTATTGAAATATGGTCTTGAAATAGCATTCAGACAATATTCATAGGCCAAGGGTAGTCCTTTGACTGAAAAATATCAGCCATCCTGTCCTACAGCGTGTAGCATGACTCGTGATTTTCCCTGTTTGGAAAGCTTCCAATCACTTGTAGAAGCCTGATATTTGAAGCTGATAGCAGTCACCTAAATCTTGCAGCTTTAGTTGCTTTAGTAGCATTTTGAAAAGGGAACTGAAAACTTTTGTGGTCTAGAAAATAGTTCAGGAAGGGATGAGAATCTTAGATTTTTCACCTAGCCATTAACAGAAAAAAATATTTCACCCTTAATGGTACCTCACACTTGTGTATTCTTAGATTCATATGTTTCACTATAAAATGTATGTGCTTCTACTGATATGATTTGTATTTCTGAATGTAAGATCTCTCTTAAGATTTGTGAAATAACGTTTCTATTTAGCACTCTCAGATTCTTCCAGTCATGTCTGATAGAGTTTTATCAGCTACAAAGAGAATCATTTAGAGAAGGGTAAAAGAAACATGAAGAATATTTATTATGGAAATTGTATTTTATTGTTTAGATGCTCACCAGTTTGTAATTGCTACATTCTGTCAGTAGCAGCCACAAAACAATCACAAGGTGTGCTGAGTAAATAAAAATGAGTTAAATTATGCATTAAGGGAAGTGTCATAAATCTGCTGCCATTTTTCCTATAGGACTAGCAAAGTAGTTTTGCTGCATAGCTTTGCTCTTGTGAATTGAACAAACAAGACTTGTAAGAAGACCTTTAACTCCAAGCAGCAAGCTCGTCAATCTGAATCAACTAGAAAGCTTTCTAGAATATTAAACTATTGAAAAATTATTTTATCCTTTTTTTCAGTCCTCGTTTTGTCTTTCTATAACTCTACTTTTAAAAGAGCACACTAACAGTGTTCTTAGGTATTGATTGTATTTTATCTTTCCTTTTTAATTTTGTTTTCAGTTTCTCAAGGCAACTTACTTTTCCAGAGTGATTTCTTTCTTTCTTCTGTCCCTTTTTCTCTTCCCTCCCCTTTTCAGTCATTTTCCTTCTTAGTTTGCTTCTATTTCTTTCCTGCATTCACTGCTATGGCACAGCCACCCCTCACAATCAGAGGGAAGCAGAAAAGGCATTAGGCTAATAAATATTGTTCTCTAGCTACACCTTTTTCTTTGATTTTCTTGCTAACGGACTTGGTATAGCTTCGATAAGTTAAAATGTGCACCCATTTTTGGATATAATCTATTTCTTGCTCCTGATCCATTATAATTATATGCCCTGAATTTCCATGAAGACTGAAAAAGAAAAGACGTATGGGAAGTAGAGAATGATATAAGAAAGGACTGGAACAGAAGGGATAATAAACTGTCCAACTCAGAAAGAGATCCTGTTTTTTAAAAAAAAAAATCAGGGAAGGAAGAAGGGTTTAGTTTCAGGGTGCTATTCTACCCTCCTCCCAGAGATGAATATGATTTTTTTTCTCTCCTTTTATCCCACTAAAATGAGAAGGCTCCCCTGGAATGAAGATCTACATTGATCCTTTTACATATGAGGACCCCAATGAAGCTGTCCGTGAATTTGCCAAGGAAATTGATGTGTCTTTCGTGAAGATTGAAGAAGTCATTGGAGCAGGTGTGACTCATTTGCTAGTGGGCTGGTGCTCAGTGCCACCCCCATTTTCTCCTTACCTTCTTTTTCATCCTTCCACATTGGATATTCTGGTTCATTCAGCTCAATTATCAGTGGACTAGCTCTTTTATTTATTTTTTAATTGGAAGTTTAACTGTATCTTCAGTGATTGAAGAGGCTTTGCTTAATTAATTGACTCACTTTAATACATTGTTGTGCTCCCAGGTTTAATTAACAATAAATAGGTTGTGCAATTGTTCCCTAGTTTATGGCATCATTCTATTGACTAGAGCAGCAATCTCTACCTTTTAAAAATTTAATAAAATTCATAGAGAAAAATTAAACAAACCTAGCAATCTTCATTTTAAAAAAGTGTAATTCAAAATCCATACTTTGCATAAAATTTGCATAAAATGTGCAAATTGTAGGATTAATTAATTATACAATTTATAAACCGCTTTTCATTTTTTTAAAAAAGTCAAAGTGGTTCACATTTAAGATATAAAATTACAGAAAACAAATAATTATAGGACATCTGGCAAATAGGCATGTAGGACATCAAAATGTCTATGCTGTCCCAAAAAATTTTTTTTAAATATATTGTACACACAGCAGCAAGAATGACATCTAATCTTCATATAATATTTACTAAGTATGTTAGGTTACACTAAAGACAAAATCTGGCTCACTTAAATTAATATTGGAACTCTGTGATATAGATATTTTGAGTACAAGATTTGGTTACACCTATATGAAAACAAATAGTTTCTTAAAAAGATCCTGGTTTAGGCATTTTAGGGTCTTGTCCGCAAGACCTTGAAAATGGCTAACCTTAGTCATCTTATTTCAGGCAATTCACTGACTTTTTTATACTATGGTAAGATACGTTTATTTAATATTAGGACTTTTTGACAATACATCCTTGGTGTTGTTGTACCTGTATCATTTATCAGAGTTATCTCCCAAAAGAACTCCTAAGTTTATATGTGTTACTTACTCTTGACACAGCAGTAGATGTATTTAAATCAACGAATCTGCAGTCAACTTTCAGGGATGTTTTAATCTGATATGTTGCAGATAGTCTCCTAAAAACCTCTTTTAGTTTTTTGATTCTATGAGTAAGAAAATATCATGCAGTTGTAGAAGGCAATATCTTCTTCTTTCTGGATGAACAAAGTTATTTGGTTTGAATGTCTACATAGCATAACAATAATTCTGGAATTACAATGAGGTTAGTTAATAGTTTATTTAGTTAATAGCTTAAAAAGTATTGTCAGCTGCAAACAAAATATTTTATATCTAGTTCAACTGAGGAGAAAGTATATTTACTCCATGGATTTCAGATGGGTTATTAACTCAAACTAAGTTGGCATATTTAGGATTTTTCACAGTGATGGTTTAAGTTAAGTAATCCAAATACATAATCTTGCTTAAAATATTTGAAGTATTTGATGGTCAGCCTGTGGTCTACTTAAGACTGTATTCTTTCTTAGAATCCCCATGCTATATTTTAATCTAATATTTAATATTGGTCTGGAAGTGGTCCAGAATGTACTTTTTGCTAAGCTCTAATTACATGCATACATTTCTGGAATTAGCCTCAAAAAGGTTTACATTTGCTTGCAGATTTTGCTTCCCATTTTTCCATTCTAGCATATGTGAGCTTGCCTGTTACTTTTTGATCTGTTATATTTTTTTCTCTCATGTTCTTCAACCTGTAATACTCAACTTCTTTAATCAGATAATTAAAAATGAATTAGTTGCTTAGTCATGACCAATTCCTTTATTGTCTTGTTTGCCTTCAGCATTGCTTTATTCATTGCTTCTTTTTCCATTAAAGGTGCTTCCAGATGGAGATGTTTATGGACATCACGTAGGCTGGACTGGCATGTTTAATATTTGTATTTTAACCACGGTGGTTTTCAGGAGACTTACAGCATCTAACTGGGTGGCAGTTATAGCACAGCATTCTACACTTCTGTGCTGACAGTTATCCTTTTTAAAATATATATTTCCAAAGGTTATACTACTGTGCTAATCAGGGCAGTTTTTATCTGGAAGTATCCTTATTTCTTTCTCTCTCTCTCTCCCTTTCTCTCTGTCTCTCTGTCTCTTTCTGTCTGTACACCAGACCCCTTATCATTGCACAACAGGTGTCACCTTCCTGTTTTCTAAGAAAGATGGAGGAAGATGAGACAGCTCACAAGGAATTGAGAGTAGGACTCAAAGAGCAAACCTATTAAGTTCAATTGTACTTTTCTTCTATTTATGTGTGTTGTAAATTTTTATCTTCCTTGACTTTTTAAAGTTTCTATATTTTTTGTTGCTTTTCTTTAAAGAAAGTGTTCACTGATGTTGTTCACTTTATTGGGTCTATCATGTTATCTGAATCCAAACCTGTGTTTGTTTGTTTTTTTAAAAAAAATAAGTATCACAAATTCAGTGAGTCTCTTGAGTGCATTTCATTTATTTAATATAATCTCAATCTGTTTTCCAGCATTAAATAACTCCAATACTTAGAATTATACAGTGTTAATCTTTAAGACATTGGAATGATCCGCTTTAAATTCAATGGAACTTTCTGCTAAATCAGTATTTAGCACTGTGAGATAATAGATAGAAGTCTTCTAAATTAATCATCCTAAATTAATCAGTATTTTAACTATTAACAAATTAACTATATATTCAGTAATACTGAAATGATTGAGAAAATATGAATAAAATACTAGTGTCAGAAGGGTAGCCATTTTAGATTTTGAAGCAAAAATAAAGTCGTAGCTTTTTCAACTAATAAATTTATTATTCCACATATTTCTTTGTGCCACAATCAATTTTGTGAAACAATGAGAGAATATTTCACTTCTTTGAGGCCTCTATTGCTGACCACAAGGTGACAGCCCTTAAAAAAAGGATCAACAAAGAATTATTTCAGTGCAAAACAGTGGAATTGGCATCATAAAAGTTAATTCTATTTTTCAGGGATTAAACAAGACGCTCCCAATTACTGCTTTGTTTAAGTCACAGTTTTTTAACTTTAAGTTTATTCAATAGGTGCACAATACTACATATAATTTTTACATTTGTTTGGTCACAAGATGTGAACAAATAGATATACATTGAATTAATACAGACTAGTCACCTTGTTAATTGAGTTCATCCTTCATAGCTGATTACTGTGGCTTTCAAATTGTAGGCTTGTAAAAATACTGTTGGAAAAGAAGCCACATATAGTGGAATGTAGACAATATAACTAGCTGCAAGAACATGGCTTTCTTCTCACTAGATGAGAGGAATCCAGTAGATTCAGGTTTTTCTTCTGAACATTGATTTTGAAATACATGGGGAGTGCACCTGCACAAAGCCCACTTTGAAAGCTTCCCTTATTCTTGTTAGGAGTTCAGCCCTTCATATATACTGCATGCAGCTCATGCCAAACCATCTTGTTTTTATCTGCAGTGATACCACATTTTAGCTCTCAATTGTCCTAGCATTTTTTTCTTTTCAGTTTTCTTTTGATTCCATCATCCCCCTCCCCTCTCATGGCCTTAACATATTTTAGGCAAGCCATTATTATCCCTCTTCTTAGAAAGCCTTTGGTCTCAGTCTTAGAGTCTTAAAGGTTCCATTTCATAAACACCAGCATTATGGAAGTGAATTTCCTTCTCAGCTGGGAACAGTTTTTGCCTATTCTGCCTTGGGGAAGATCAAATGGTAAATTCTTGTAAGCACTGCAAAGCAATTACTAAACAGGCTCACTGCGATTGTTTTTCCCATTTGTGAGCTGTTCTCCGGGAACAAGTGTTTAGAGTGGCAGACTCTGAAAGTACTCTATCTCCTTTATCTTTCTTCAAAGCTCCTACTATGTCTCAGAGGTTGTCTATGAGCTCTTGTCTATTCTCAGTCATGTTCAAGCTCTCTGTCTCTGGTAGAAAATCCCTGGCCCTCTGCTGTGCTGCCATCGGCACTTGATAAACAACCAAAGCTTTCTAAAAGGACTGCCTTATTATTTCAACTATGACACAAAAAGAGTATTGTGGTTTCCCCAACACAGATTCCAGAAGCTATAGGTCCTTTTTCACCCAGGTCTGCTACATTTCTAGTACTCCAGTTTCAGGGGCCACTAATCTGAACCATCCATCCCCTTTGCTGCCCCCCAAACAGTTTCAAAAGGATACATTTGTAATAAGCCTTCTAAGAGTCTTTGTTCTTCCAGACTCTCAGATGGCTCAATCTAGATCCACTCCAACCTGTATCTCAAAGTAATCAAGATCAAAGATGGTTACCTTGCAACTGTGCTTCTTATGGTGAATGCCTGTCCTCAATTTTCATTGATCCCATAATGTCCCATTAGATTTATTATTTTCTAGGACTGCCCATTAGGTCCTGATTACAAGCAGTTGTGGTATTTTCCTTCATCTAAATACTATTGTCTTCCTACTCTGTGTTGTTGTTGGTTTTTTCCAAATCAACCCATGACTTGCAACTTTATGTGGGATTACTTTTATTCTGTCAGAATTTTTCTGTTCTTCAGCACATATCAAGGGAAACGAGTGAGTTACCAATCATGCATTGCTACTTCCTCAAATATTGTGCCCTTCTTACAGTCAATGGTTTGACCTGCACTTTTTGGTGTTCCTTATCCTCAAATTAGTACAACTGTCATTAACCCTTCATTAATAATAGTCTCTGTAAGGTATCTACAGATATGTTTACAATACCTCTTTGGTTCTGTTGGCTTCTTCATCTGTTTCATTGCTCTATCCCCAGGCTGAAGACTTTGCTTTCCATATTATGAGCAGTTTTGTCCAATTGTGCAGGCTCCTGCAAGTTAAACAACCATCTTTGACCGAGAAGAACCCAGTTGGTGGAGGATGTGATTGCTTCTTCAGTCTTTATAACAGTGATTCTTAAACTACAGATAATTAGTCCCAAGGACTAATTTGGGATGTAATTTGGGCATATCCTGGGGATAAATAGGATACTTTATAATTGCTTATTTGTAAGTCAAATATCCAGTTTGGAACCACTGCTACTGAGACATTTGTGTGTAACAAAAGAGTCACGGAGAGGAAAGGGGCAGGAGGATTAATGACATTATTTAAGCCTGGGAAAATGGGTAATTTGGTCAAACAACTTAAGAGCCCCTGCTTTGTAGTTATATTTCTAGACTTGCTGAAGACCAACATTCATGAGCTAAACTGGTTCCTGTGTCATCAACTTTTATAGACCCATCTTGGCATTTGAAAATCATTCCAAGGTCTTCGTGGCTATACTGTTCATAATTGACCCTAAAAGACAGAAACTACAGACAACTTTAGTATTTTCAATTTCATTTCTAAGACTGGTTATCTATGATGCTGCTCACTCCAGACAGAATTTTTTGGTCAGAGACTGCCTATAGGGAATATTTGCAGAGCATTCTTTCCACATGAGATGGAAGGGGACTCAGAGATGAATATTTTCTTCAGAAACATCATGTGGAAAACTCTTCCACTGCACAAAAGATCTGTGCCTCCACTTTTCATATTCCAGAAGTTGTGTCTGTATCTTTCAAAGAGCATTTGGGAGTACACAGTACAGGGAAAATATACTGAGATGAATGGGGGCAAAAACATTTACAATGTGAATAAAAATTCTAATAAATTAAAAATGATATAACATCAGACCAAAATAAACAATATAGCAGAAGTAACATATTCCGAAAGTAGAAGTGAATATAAAAATGATTTGGTGTAATTCTGTTTTTAACAACTTCTGAAAACCAATAAGGAGTAGGGGCAACCTGATCTTCAGAGAGACTATTTTTGAAAAACAGCATTCTCTGACTTTGGTTTTATCTCTTGGAAGCTTGAGACAACAGGCAACCCCCCTCCCCCAGATTATCTGGTAGGTCAGGTCATTTCCAGTTAGATTAGATGGTCTTGTAGGTAGCCAGGTGCCATGCTATAAAGGGCTTTATAGGTCAAAACCAGCACTTTAAAATTTACTCAGAAGACAATTGGTAAATAGTGCAGACTCACAGAATAGTGTTATTTGTTTCCAACATCTGGTGCCAGTAAGTAAAGAAGCTGTTGCATTCTGGACTAATTTAGTTTCCATGTAGTTTTTAAAGACAGCCCAGGTAGAATGCATTCAAGTACAATTCAATTATTATTTTTTAATTATTAAAATTAAATTTATATACCGCCCCATTCCAAGGACTCGGGGCGGTTCACAACTTAAAACCCGTTTTAAAACCCCGTTTATCTGCAGCTCTGATCCTATCTGAGCATAAATGCCCCTGATCAAGTCTGACATCCTTTAACTGGTTATTCCAGAATAGCTTTTCCAAGCTGAGCTGCATTCCTGATCTTTTTGCTTCTATCTCTTCAAACACCAGAATTTTTAAGTGCTGGATAGAATTAGTTCTTGCTGTGGTTCAGAAGCTGATGGATTTAGGGTAAACATGATAGGAACAGTTGTTGGCTCTGCATCATTTGGATCTGGGGAAGCAGAGTCTGCTTGTTGCTTTGCCTCCCCCTGATCCTCCATCCATCTGAGGATATTTGCGCTCATAAGACCAAACTATAACAATCGAACAATTTGCTACAAAAAGAGTGAGTAAGCATGCCCTTCTGAGGTTATGCACAGCAACCTTCCAATGACACAGTATGTCACCATTTTCAAGAAGGAAGTTTCAAGGCCTATGCTATATCTTCAACATCTTAATTCTTCAACCTGCCTTGCTTCAGAATAATCTCAATATCATTCTTTCCCTCTTACAGCAAAGTATTGGTTCACATATACCAATTTTCAAAAAGTCTATTTTATATCTTTATAGTGCACTATCACTATATTTTCCTTGGCTTTAGAGTTGATGGTTACATGTACAAATTTTAAAGATATCAAATACAGCACCAAGAGGTTTTTTTTCACCTAAGGTCATCACATCTATTGCATTGTATCTTTATCTCCATGGTTCCATATCTTCTTTCTAGATAACTGGCACCTAGTTGGTCCATCATGTATCATGATTTTGGGGCACATTTCTCATGTGCTTGTCTGTTTACAGTAACTTGAGATTTGGGATCTGCTATCAGAAGTTTGGCTTCATTTAATCATTATCCGTTTCTGGCAAGTTAAAGTCACAGTACTTTTTTAAAAACTTTATTCCTGAACAATGGTCATCATCACCCATGTATCTATATGCAGGTGCAAGGCACATCTTTCTTATTTTTACATCTGAGGTAACATAGTAAAGATGTTTTCATACATTATTGAGCTAGGGGTTTGGCATCTCATCTCCTTTTAGGAGTTCTTCCAAGGTAGAACTGGCAAGATAGAATAAAAAAATGCTGTGGTTTCTGCTACATAAACAAGGTGGTACCAAAGTTCATCCCACTTTTATATCTCACTAAACAACCCATTACGCCTCAGGGTTATTTTATAGATATTTCCTTACCATATTCTTCAATGTCTTCAGTAATGGTACCACTTCTAATGTACTTGAAAAGCTCTTAACAACTCAGGAAGATATTCAGAGATTTATCTGCCTTGAAAGTAGCCTATGTTGAACTATACAATACAATCAAACATCAACTTTATGTATTATGTATTATCTCACAACATTTATTTATCAAATTTCTACATTGCCCATGTCACCTAAGTGACTCTGGGCAACTTACAAGTTTTTTTTAACTCAATAAAATGGTTTATGATAATGTTTGTCATTAAATATTTTCATTTTAAAATTTCAAATCCATAGTAGTCATAGGAATGATGCCTGAATAATGTTTGCCTTCTGCTTAAACTAAACAGCATCATTCCAAAGAGACTAGTATTTATTTTTGTCCTTTCCAAATCAACTTAAAGGTTAGGTGCTTCTTCCCAGTTGGTATCCAAATGTATTTTGGCCAAGTTTTCCTATGAGCTGGTAAAATAACACTCTTCTCACATTCAAGATGGCAAGTAGGCAGGTATTCTTAATGCTATCATTCCTCCAGAGCTATGGTAGGCAGCTAGTGGGACGCATCCTTTACTTTCTTGCAATACTGTCTTCTAAAATGCTACTTTTAGAGTCATGTCATTGGTTAGTTCTTTGGTAGGTCATCGTATGACTACCAAATGATTCTGATGCTAACAGAGCTAATTTATTCATGTGTATGAAACATAAATACCCCAATGAATAGAAAATATAATTGATTTACCACTAATTGAAATTATGTGAGTGGTTGCCAATTAATTCACACAACTGTCTTCCTACTCTACTTGATGTTTGATGTTATCTCAGGAATTGAGATTCAGTCAGAGCTATGCTTGGCCATGTCTTGTCATGGTTCAGGGGACTAACTCATTCTTCTTTAAGCACTTGAAGATTCCTAATGGACTCTGGGCAGGTGCATAACCTGTGTAGCTCATCTTTTCTTTGTACAAGTGATCACTGTGGATAATTCTCACTGTCTTGTACTTCTTTTTTTTAACATTCCACTCCCTGCTCACCTTTCCCAAAACAATTTCTTGTGTGTACAATATTGCATTCCCTTGATTGTATTCCATGAATCACAAAGGGCTCTACAACAATGAATGTGTTTTTCTTTGAGGTTGCTGTTAAAATTCTTTGCTATTTTAATTTAGTTATTTTTTTAAAAATGTTTATATATACATATCTATGTGTCAACACAACAGCATAGCAGTTTAGAACAGCAGTACTCATAGTTAAGAAAGGGCTGCTAAGAGTATGCTTATTTCATAGCTATGGAGAAGAAATACCATGTTCCATTTCACAGTAAGAGAGTATTTTCCTTCTTTGCACAACCAGTGAAGTTACCAAAACTCTTACCTTATGTGAAGTCTTTAAAAATGCAATACTTTTAATAAAACACTGCATTTTCAAAGAAATATTTCTAATATCTTGGGAGAAAATAGCACTCCATACATACGCCTCATTCAGAGTCATCTATCATTCAGAATCAAATCTCTTATATAGTTCTTATTAACCTCTCCTTTAAAATGCCAAATTGACCAGAATTGGTTTATAACTTATATCAATCCCATTACAGGAGAATTTGGTGAAGTTTATAAAGGGCGCCTGAAACTGCCTGGCAAGAGAGAAATTTATGTGGCTATTAAGACATTAAAGGCCGGTTATTCTGAAAAACAACGACGGGATTTCCTAAGTGAAGCCAGCATCATGGGTCAGTTTGACCATCCAAATATTATTCGGCTGGAGGGGGTTGTCACTAAAAGTCGGCCAGTGATGATTATCACAGAATTTATGGAAAATGGAGCCCTGGATTCTTTTCTACGAGTAAGTACAAAGGTGTTTTTAAGTGATAATGGACTGGAAATATCTAATGAGATCAGTCGCTATTGTAGGGGTGGTGGTACAGATTAAGTCATCTCTACATTAATAAATCTAAAATAACGTTTAGAACTCTCTCATTCTTCTCATAATGAAATCACATAACTTTGTCTTGAAAGAATCCACATTTTACTTCTTTTTAGAAACTTCAATTGTGCGAGTTGAAATACAACCTTCCTTCCAGTCACTGGCCCTTCTGCCAGGATATGATTATTCTTGATTTGGACAATGGAATCTGCTGGTTTTCTTGCACATCCTCTTAGCTGGATATTTTGTTCTTCCGCTTTTAAAGTTTCCTGTTTGTTTTTCTCTCAACACTTTCCTTCTTTCCCTGGCAATTTTTTCTAGTTCCTGTTTGTCTCCTCTTTATCTGTTTCTTCTGAATTAACTCACTTCCGCTAACTTATGCCTATTCTGTTAAATTCCCCCGAATCAGCCTCCCTGATTTCCATTTCCAACCATTTCTTTCCTTCTTTATCAATTTTGGGGAGACTTCTATTCCCAGCCTATTTTCTAGTTTCTAGACATATGAAATATGCTCACGTCCGTGCTTATTTTTCACTGTTACAGCAAAATGATGGCCAGTTTACAGTTATTCAGTTGGTGGGAATGCTACGAGGGATTGCAGCTGGCATGAAGTACCTTGCAGAAATGAATTATGTCCACCGTGATCTTGCAGCCAGGAATATCCTGGTCAACAGCAACCTGGTCTGTAAAGTATCTGATTTTGGCCTCTCTCGCTACCTGCAAGATGACACATCAGATCCAACTTATACCAGCTCTTTGGTAGGTAGTTTGCGTGTAAGAATGCCTGTGGAGTCTGTGGGGATTAACAGGTGTTTTCATTAATTAGCTTTCAGCCTCTTATAATAATTTACATGCTACATTGGTCCTCTTGTTCTAATTATTTTTATTAAATGGTCCAAATTGAATATATATTTTAATCTTTATCTATGGTTGCTAATAGAGGAATGTTAATAAAGAAGGCCAAAATTCATTTGAACACATATTGCAAGAGACTGTCCTGATCTCAAGTAGGTAAGATCCCAAAAAAGAAAGAAAGAGATTAGGTCTGCTCTAAGGATATGGAAATTAAGCCATGAACGAACAGGTGATCATAGCAGATGGCAAATCCAAGGGAATAACAAAATAATACTTATCATTAGGACTTGTGATAGGCTCAGCACAGCAGCCACCACAGAGCCATTCAACTAAAAAATGAAATTTGTGAAGACACTGGAATCTGTTCTTCCTGAAACTTATGTTGTTTCTGAGATATCACAGTTTCCTCTGTCACATCTCAGATTGCCGACAGCTCATTAAATTTAGATTTACATATTGCAAAGTATAATGAATCTCAGTGGTAAGATGGTATTGGTTATGACCATGATCTTATTACCATTCATGTATACAAAGTGTCCATGGGATTCTTCCTCTTTAATAAAGGCAATAAATGATCTGCTCAAGGCAAGTATGCCAAATGGAGTTCAAATTAAACTGCTAAAAACAAAGCAAACCAGGCTTCCTTGATTCTTGATTTAAAATATGGGTTAAGACAGTTCTCTTATCTAAGAAAGTCACAACAACAAACTTCTAAACCAAAACAATTGTAGCAAACTATTGGAACATATTTGTGAAGGATTTAGGTGGTTTCTCCTTGCATTTTCCTAAGATCAGCTAATGGGGTCTACAAACATGGCCAGTGTGGATGAACAACAACTACTGGTTATTAGCAGGTTTATTCAGCCATCAAGATCGCTTATTCAGTTTCTGTTTCTGTAGATTTCAGAAAGCACACTTGAAAGGATCATCTAATTTTGCATATTATATACTTGAATCATCCTATATTTAAACAGTCTGACAAACAGTTCTATTTTGAAACTATAAGACCGGGATACTCATGAACTACTACCACATATGAAGTGCTGTACTCTATTTTGTTATTATTATTATTTGCTTCCTAGTCGTTGCAGATAATATTATTAGTATTATTGGGATGTGTGTG
This sequence comes from Oxyrhabdium leporinum, assembly GCA_032468155.1. Classification (NCBI taxonomy): domain Eukaryota; kingdom Metazoa; phylum Chordata; class Lepidosauria; order Squamata; family Cyclocoridae; genus Oxyrhabdium; species Oxyrhabdium leporinum. Next base: position 152,441 of record JANHFL010000082.1, read on the forward strand.
TGGGTCAAGTTTTTGTCTCACTTAGGAAGATATTAAAAGTTGAAAATGATGCCTTGGCTTTGCAAGTGCTTAAATCACACTTTAAAAAAATAATCTTTAGCTCCCCCCCCCTCCCCCTGAGAAAACAAACAGCACAGCAATGTTTGGGGACAGTAATGGTGATGAATTCTTTAAAGACTGAAGTGATTCAAAAAGCCTTTGATGCAAAAGAAAAAGATCAAAAATTCCCATTACAGATTGTTCCATAGACCTCAAATATGATGGTGCTAATCCAATGGGCCATTTCATAGGTTGTTGAATTGACTGGCATTGCTCTTGTCTCCTCTCGGCCCTGCATGCTCATGGATCGGGAGGAGGGGGTAGTTCCTCCTCCTTATCGGCACTGGCCACTGGCAGCTCTATCTCTGCCGGAAGCCTCAGAGCTAACTTATTGTAGCTGCATCTCTATGTGTCTGCACTCAGCCAGAAGTTCGTCCAGTCACTCCAACTGTGACTGCTCCATTGAACTGGAGCTTGCTGCTGCCTGATCAGAGTCTCCGGTCACCCGCAACTCACTGGAGGTGCCAGGGACCGGCTCCTCCTCCTCCTCTGAACTAGCATCTGGGGAGGGGTCTGGAGAAGGCACGTCCAGAGAAACCATCTCATCAACATATCTTTGCCTCAATAGTCTTCTGCACAACTACTAAAGCAGTCCAGTTCACAAAAAGGGACGTAAGTGCCTTGCTGTGTAAAGTTTGGAGGCAGCATTTATCCCTGGCATTGTCTAAATTGAAACTAAAGCCCACAACTAGTATCACTGTTTCTTGCAGAATAAATTCCAGCAACTAAAATAACAATTCAGAAAAAAAGGAGAAGCCAAATGGCATAAATTATTATAAATGTTACAGGTCCCCCAAAACCCATGTTTAATTGGTGGAACTGTTAGCTTTGTAATCACAGGAGTGATGTTACTTTACACCAAGAATTTCAGCAGTGAACCAGCAATCCATGAGAAATTCTGTTTCTTCTCTAAACTGCATTTGCAGTCCATTTAAATAAATCAGTGTGAGCTTAAATTGTCCACTGAACATAATAGGGCCTCTCCTACGTCTGGAGAAAAAGCAGATTTTTATCATCTGTATTTTTATAGTAAATTTATGCCCCAAATGGCCTTTCAAGCAGCTGGAAAGTGATGCAGTGCTTGCAATTACATCATTGCTTCCCATGGCAGATTCATAATTCTGCTCTTTGGGGACAAGTAAGAGAATAGCCTTCAAGCAAATGTCTCTTTTTAATGGAGCTCTTATTACAATGGCCAAATCTGTTCTGCCATCCACTTTTAAAAAGGACATGAAAATAACTAATTCTATCCAGAGTCAATGTTTTATTTTGTTTTCCCTTCTTTTTTATATTAAACTTCATTATGACATAAAGGTTTGATCTGAAAGCAAGGTCATTAAAGAATGAAACCAACCACTATTAACTATTACTTATCTCGCCTTAGTGTTCAACCTGTTCAGGTGATATGATATTCACCTATTAACCATGATGGCAAAAATAGGGTGTGAAAATATAGAATTATGTTCCCTGTTGGATAGTAAACAGATCAGCTGAAAAACAAATGTTTCTGCTCATATCTTAGAATAGTGCTCCTTAGTACTAACAAAAAAATGAGTAACCTGCCCATCTTTCCCAACTTGCTTCTAACTATAGTGCAAACCTCACCTGGCACCTTTTATTTCCAGCTCATGAACGACACAGCCATAGGTTACTTTTAGCTGTTAAAGCTTGTTCTGATGCTGTATTACAACAGCCTCATGGTATGTAACATATATTAGGCTTTACCACCAGTTAGTTTGGAAGCAAGTATAATGACTGCAGTGAATGGGAACAGAGACAATAGAGACAGAATAGGGATCAATAATGGGGACAGCAAATTTCATGCCGAGATCATTTTTTTGCTGGCTGCAGAATGGATGGACAGCACTACAGTGAAGCAATGGGAAGAGTTGTGAATCTAATTTCCACAGTCCTCTTACAAGTAATCTGACAAGATTGACATGACTACTCTCCCAGGCAATTCTTTATACATGTTGCAATGAATTTCTCAGTGAGAAGAAGTTTAGGTAATTGCCAATGCTAAAATCTTTCTGCAAATTGGAATTCAGACCTACTGTTTATTGTTTGCAGGTTCAAAATAAGAAAGCAATGATTGTAGTGGATATAAATGTGTGAACACCCTTTCAGTCATTACTTTGTAATATTTCCTTTGGAAGAAATAAGGGTTTACAAATAGTTAGCTAAGAATCTTTTTATTCTTGCATTGTACTCTTCCATCTATAAGTCTTCTAGATTAAAAGTATACTATGACATCCTTGTTTCTTCCCACAGATTTTTAGTAATATTCATATCTAGGAACAATGAAGGTCATTGAAAAGTCTTTTTTCCTGTAAGAACTTCATAGTTGATTGGGGACATGTTTCAGATTGCTGTCTTTCTAAAATATCCATTTTCCTTTCAGCTTCATTTTTTCCCCAGGAGACTCTGAAACATACAATTTGACAACCAATGCCTACACTTTTGCATACTATTGCTTATGTAGCAGCAGAGGCAGAAGAGAGAGATGAAAATTCTACTCCTCCTTCTCTGATGCTCTGATGTAATAACTATTTGGTGGGATGGCAGTGGGGATTGTAGCCCCCTTAAATTTGTGGCAGTACTTTTTTCCAAGATACAAGCTGATAATTCATTCATCAACACAAGGAATATTAGTTCTAATATTCTAGTTCTAGTTCTAAAACTAATTCATACCAATTTCCTAGTCAAACCACTGAAGTACTCGATAATAAGTCAGGTGCTATTATTGGTTCTTGTCCCACCCCCCCTTGTTTACTTCTGTTCCACAGCCCTGCTTCTACTATAGAACAAGTACTCCTTTGCCTGTTCAAATAATTGCTTAAGTACAACACAGTTGTACTTTATCATCTAGATTAGTGTTTCTCAATTTCATCAGCTTTTGAAATGTGTGGATGTCAACACATGCTGGCCAAGGAATTCTGGAAGTTGAAATCAACATATCTTAAAGTTTCTGAAATTGAGGAACATTGATCTACTTATTTGGGTTACATGTTCAGTGATGTTCAGGTAAAAGTGATGACTCCCAGGCTTTGAATTAACTGAATTTACTGATTCAAGCATATGGCAATCTAAAGCCTTTCCTTCTGTTGAGCTATTTCTAATCATAATTCATTAATACTTAGGGTGATTCTTCTCATATAATGCAATGTACAAAAGCATAAAACTAGTTTCGGATTAGGAAAAAGTGTTCAAAGTTGTATTTCTTGGCACTTCATTCAAGCCACAGGTTTGTCCCCTTTCTAATACTGATCAGATGTGCTTATTCAATGATTGATGTTTAGAAATATATTTTGAAGTATAATGAAAGAGTACCTATATTAGCTACTACATATCACTGACAATATATAATTTTAAACGAAGAAACTGAAGCACTTGCTTTGCTTCATCTGGTATGCTCAGCAAATTGTGATGAGCTGTCATATATGTGCCAAAGGCAACCCCAGTTCCTTGCCCTTCCTTTGGTATCTTTCTTATGGGAAAGTGCCAGAAGCAAAAAAATGTTCATGTTTCACAATACAAACAGCCAAGGGTGATGAAGTGTCACTCAGGATAAAACCCTGAAGACCATTGTTGCTACTTATTATGCAAAGAGGTGCAAGGAAACAGCTGTTGCTGTCAGCCTTTGACGTCTGCTGTTGGGCCTAGAAGTGGGAGCACACCTACCTATTCTCTGTAGGAAACATGCTGTCCTTTTCAAAACATTTGCTTGTCCATTGGCATTCAGGAGCATAAGATTTCGTTAGCTACTGTTTATGCTGAACACCACAGCTGGAATAAATGTCACAATGCTAATTTCTTTTCTCATGCAGAAACTACTAGTGTCTCTGCCATGAAACAAATGAAGCATATTAGCTACAGCCAGGAAGCAAGCTCTGTTCTCGGGTTTGCATTAATACAATAATTTGAACTAGTTGTTTTATCTCCATCTATAAAACCCTGGAAATTATGATTCACAGAAACCATTTACTAATTGTACATGGCAATAGTTTAAAGGATTATTTCTGGGTATATATCAAACTATTGTTAAAAACAACTGTAGTCAATGGCCAATCTTCATAGGCCTGCTAAGTTCCTCTGAGATTCTCACTGGACTTGGAACCAATCACTTATTTCCAGGTCAACCTCCTTCACAGGAGTGTGGAGAGAAAAATGGGAATGACACTTATTCTGCCTTGAATTTATAAGGGAAAGACAGGATATATATCTGATGAATAACAATCATACTTTAATTGCTTCTAGAAAACATTTTCCTGCTCTCTATAGAGCAGATTATGTGTAACTCAGTTGTGTTTAGAAAATAATTGGTATTACATATTGCATTAAACCATCTGTTTCTTAAGCATGATTTATTTACTAAATCACAATTGACTTGGATTATTATGCTAAGATACAAACTATAAAATCATTAGATCATGGCCTAGCATTGGTTTTGCAGCAAAACCCTCCTCTTTTTAAATGCAATTTCTTAGCAACTAAAGGTTGCAGGAAGCAAATATACATAGTAGTAGTAGCAGAATAGAGGTGGAAAGTAGGACACCAGATATATTCTTCACCATAAAGAAACAATTTGGTGGGTTGGAATCATGCGTCCAACACTAAAAATCTGCTATTGATATTAGTATGCTTGTACTAGTGAAGTAATCCTGTAACAGAATCCAGATAATTTGTGAATGTTAATGTGTTAATCAGCATATGAGCAATATTCAAAAAAATGTCTGCCTTCATATGCAAGAAAAAGAAGGAAAAATATGCCCTATCTGTGAAACACATCATTAAATTGAATTCCTTTCCTTTTAAGACTATGCTGCTAGTGGAAATTGCAATAGATTTAGATAAATACCTACCTATTAAATAAGTTAAACCTTATACAGGAAACCTTTGGTATATTATACTGCTTACAGTTAACTCCCACCTTCATAATTACTGTCTTTCAGGGTGGTAAAATTCCAGTGAGGTGGACAGCGCCAGAAGCTATTGCCTACCGTAAATTCACCTCTGCCAGTGATGTATGGAGTTATGGTATTGTTATGTGGGAAGTAATGTCATTTGGAGAAAGACCCTATTGGGACATGTCCAATCAAGATGTAAGTTTATGAAGCCTTCTGCACAACATAGCAAAACCTTGCTTGATTTCTCTAGCAGTGGGGAAGAAAAGCACTTGATAAATACTAGTATGCTGAAGACTGAAATAATACACCCTTATAGCTAGGAGGAAATTTACAGCAGATGCTTGTATAATACCTTCCCATCACCAGCCAGCATGTTCGATGAATTTCTGTCTTGTCTATTTAGTCCAACAACATGTCCAAACATATCCATATCAAGTAGGATATTTGCCTGTTATGGGTCTTCAAGGCAGGCACTTTTTCTGAATACAGAAGCTATTTTTAGTTTTTTTTTTATATATATATATAGAGAGAGAGCACGCTTTGGAGAATAAGGGAAGTATTTTCCCCAACTTCTCTGACACTTCTTTTCTTTCTATCATGCTCTGTGATGTGGCATGGATCTTGCTCACCAGTGATGAATGAGACAGGTTAGCTGTACTATGTGGGAGAACACCCTCCCCTTTATCTTGATACTATCCAAATGCACCCTCAAGAGGGTGAACTCTCTTAGGCTTTCACACCCATACGGAATAACCACAAGAGCTATTTTGGCACAGGGGTTACATTGCAGTATTACAGGATTCAGCCTTCCATCCTTTCAGGGTCAGTAAAATGAGGACTCAGATGGTTGGGGGCAACACGCTGACTCTGTAAACTACTTAGAGAGGGCTGTAAAGCACTATAAAGGAGTATATAAGTCTAAGTCAGTGGTTCCCAATGGGGACAATTTGAAAATGAGCTATTTTTGAAAGCCTGCTAATTTGAAAGCCCGCTAATTTTGAAAGCTTGCTAAAAAGAATTA
>JANHFL010000082.1:158567-177005 GCA_032468155.1 Oxyrhabdium leporinum
CAGGATTTTAGAGATGCTTAGGTGGGTCATGGCCAAAAAAGGGTTGGGAACCACTGGTCTAAGTGCCATTGTTACTCTGTAATTAGCAAGTTTTTTCTGTTTAGGACTGACCAGCCCAGTGTCACCTTAATGGCTGGGGTGGGGGGAGGGAGTCCCATTTCCACTTACAAAGAAGATTGGAGTTAAGATGTATGTTCATTAGCAACTTAGCAACCAATCATACATTACACTATATAGTAACTTTTTTTTTACATGTATTGTGCACATGCAGTTTTAAAAAGAACCCATCTGTAAAACCTAAACTACACTTTTCTCCTTCAGAGCATAGTGAGGATGTTTGCTTTATGTACTAGTCCCTTTCAGACATAACTCGTTGCCTCCAACTCTGGTGCATGCTGAGCTATAGAGAGACACTTGGCAATACTAACTGGGAGATACAAAATCCTCAGCTGCTGCTGCTTCTTTCCTCTTCAGTGTCTACTGTAAGAAAGAGCATCAGAGATGAAAGAAACAGAGAAGTGGAGAGGAGCTGGAAAGACCAGCCAGCCAGTGTGTGATAATTGGACACTAAGAGCCTGGCAGGCTTTTGAAATATTTCAGAGACTTTATGAGCGAGGGGTTGAGCCTTGATGAAGTTCTGCACTACAGCATGATAGGCAGAAACAGCGAGTGTAGCGGCTGCTAACAGGGAAAGGACTGCCTTTATCTTGAAGCAACAGAAGTCAAATTAACCTTTGAATACCCTTTTTTTTCTTCAGAGCCAGCACTGTTTTGTTGCTCCTTGTGTGCAGAGGGCAAGCTATTTCCTTTATTCCTGATTGCATGCTATTAGTGTGCTGAAATGATTCAACTTTAAAAAGGCTCCATTTTTGAAAGTAAAGAAGGTAGAAGTGCAAAGGGTAGGACCGCTGAATTGGAATTCCAGTTGGTTTAATCTAGTTTTGAGTTCATAATATTGAAAATATTCCATAGTACATATTTCAGTCCAGATAAGCAAACAATAGAAATCCTTACTAAAGCTTTTTTGCAGCTTGTAGTTAGGAGAAAGCTGTAGGAGCATCATGAGGTGTATGCCAATCCACATCACTAATGTTGTTATTTGCATTGTGATTGGATTCCCCATTGGTGCCAGTGAAAGTTTTCCTGTTAGAGCAAGTAAGTGTCATAAGTGGAGCCGATTGAGATCAGGATCCTGGCAATCACAGGGGATTTAAGTTTTATGTGTCATAGTCAAGAGTTAGATTATTCATCCCACATAATGGTTGCTACTAGCATGTGATTAAAGTTCCATCTCATTGCCATTATTGTATAAATCAAACATGTTTATAAGACATGCCAAATTTGATTTACATGAAAAATTAATATTTCCATGGTGGCTTATTAAGATATTACCTATATTCTTTTCTGTTTTCTTCCTTTGGCTGAGGATTCAGCCTTAGTAGTCCTTGGGACATAGCCCTGATATCAAACATAGAAAAATAAATCTATCTTTGATAAATAGTAAATTCTGAGAAAGATGGAGAACACATCTAAATATTAAATCCTGGAACTTTCAGTTCTTTTTATGTTTGTGGACTTGGAACCAATCACGCAAAAACTGCAATAAAGTGAATAAATATGGAAGGATATGCATGTGTACCAGTGGTTTAAGAGACTTACACTCTGATTAAAATATTATTTTCACTGCAGTGATTTTCAGAATTATATCTGCTACATTATATCTACTACATTGACCCACTTACATTATATATGTATGTGTATATATTACATTTATAGGTAATTAATGCAATTGAGCAAGATTACCGGCTCCCTCCACCTATGGATTGTCCAGCTGCTCTACATCAACTTATGTTAGATTGCTGGCAGAAAGACCGCAACACAAGGCCACGGTTTGCTGAAATAGTTAACACTTTAGATAAAATGATCCGAAATCCAGCGAGCCTCAAAACTGTGGCTACCATCACCGCTGTGTAAGTTTCCACGTGTCTTACTATGTTTTAACTGGGGCCTAAAACATCATATTGAAATTTGCAAATAAAGTTGTAGCTAGTTAAAGGATCAGTTATCCCTCTTTAATAAATTAAATTTAAATAGGTGTGCAAAATATTAAACCTCTTTATAAGTTCCTTTCTGACAATGTAGCATTAGATAATTTATAGTTTGATTAATGAAAGTTTATAATTGCTGTTGCAAGAAATGACCAGGATTTCTTTTTCAGTTGCTATTATAATAGTATTAAAGAACATTAAAATCCCCAACATATCAATAACTGTGTATTGACTTCAGTTCCACCAATTAAAACAAATGCTTGCTTGTTCCAGTTTGCCTAATCAATTCATAATAACCACAGTGTTGCCTAGAAGACCACGAGGTCAGCTCCAGTTTCAAATGAACAATAGCAGAAGATCAAGCAAATCAGTGGAAAGGGAATAAAAGGAACAACTCTTTTACTGTCTATATTTCTGCTTTAAATTAAACCCCATCTCTGACCCACTGCTTGCCTTCTCTTCCAGGCCTTCTCAGCCACTGTTGGATCGCTCCATCCCAGATTTCACTGCCTTTACCTCAGTAGAAGATTGGTTGACTGCCATCAAAATGAACCAGTACAGAGACAGTTTTCTAACTGCTGGCTTCACATCCCTTCAGTTAGTTGCACAAATGACATCGGAGTAAGTGGCACCTTCTCATTTCCCTATTTGCTTCAGTGATGGAAGAAGATGAGATCAAGCTTTTCTTTTCATGCTTCAAATAATCAACAAACTAAATCTGGATCAGAGACAGTATTTTGGCACCAGGAATATGCTAATCTTCAGCAAACAGGCAGAAATATACTGTTGGCCTTTGAAAATTAACTTATGCTTATTTCTTAAATGGATTTTATGGTCATTTTGGTTTGTTTTGGTTTAGATGACTTTATTTAAACTATTTAATGAATGTTTTATTTATTATTAACTGCTTTTGGAATTAATATAAAAAAATCACCAGTGAGAAAAACATATAAAAGTCAGGAAAATAGATCATTCATAACTTGCAAGGCAACATGCCTCCATCCAAAAGCACCTTCCCACTCTTCCTTTGCTTCTCTTTGCAGGCCTGTGTGCCTCCATACTCTTTTTGTGCTGTGGAAATTCCCACAAGTTCCTTGCATCTGCCATACTATATATTCATCAGTGTCATGCATCTTTACACTCTCTTCAGTCAGCACTAACAAGCTACCAGCTTCCAACCAGATCTCTGAGAAATTTGAATCCATAAATTGGGGAGTATCTCACATTGTTCCTTTCATTCAGAGATTACAACAACTCTACCAATTAGTATACAGGACTCATGTAGTGACCAATTAATTTAGAAATTAGACATTTCTCAGAAATTCTTCTCCTTGCTTACATTATCGTCATTTATAACAACAGAGTAGCTTATCATCTCAAGACACCTGGGAAGTTAACATCTTCAAGGAAGAGAAAACTAAGTCTCTGATCCTTTACTTAAGCATCTATTTGTTATGGGTTTGAGAAAAACTACTCTTCTGAATCATGCACATATACATTCATTCAACATCTTTTATCAGTGCTGATTGCTCATCTTAGGATAGCAGCTTCACTTTCTGCAACTGCATTTTGAATTTGCCAGCTCATGTGTCTTGTCCATATAAGCAGAGAAGACAAAGACCTCTGCTCCACAAGTATGATCCTGTCTCTTATCTTTTGCAGAGATCTTCTAAGAATAGGGGTGACTTTAGCCGGACACCAGAAGAAGATCCTGAGCAGTGTCCAGTCTATGAGAGTACAGATGAGCCAGTCACCAACTGCGATGGCATGATGCTGCGTGTCTTCTTACAACAATGGGGAAAAAGAGGGGAGGACAGAAGAGGGTTGGATGTGGGAGGGGAGGGGAGGCTGACCAGGCAGTTGTGATGTCTATAGAGATTGGATAAATGTTTGAGAACTCTTATGCGCTGCAGACAAAGAATATATGGGATTTGTTTCTAAATGGCAAATTATGTTTCTCACACCAACAGAAGCACATTCACTGGTGCCATGAGAAACAGAATATAAATAAGTATAAATATGTACAAATCAAATATTTAAAAAAAGTGAAGAAAACCAATGTGTGTTGGGAAGAAAAGAGACTTCAGTCCTACCACCAGTGAGCAGTAGTCAAGAGGCCAATGGAGAAGAAAGAGGCAACCAGAGCAACAATCTTCAGCAGTCAGATTCCCTTCCTTCTCTTATTTAGTTCTTCTTCCAGAGTCATTCTTATCCACCCATTTCCCTCTTTGGCTCATAAACTATGGCAAATGTTGTTCAACAGTTCCTACAGTTAACTATAAGAACATCAAAGCATTGTGCCATCAGTTACAAAGGACTTCACTGACCACTGCATGGGGAATCCAGACTAATCCAGTTAATGTCTTCATATTGAAGAAGAATTGTACCTTCAATAGAAAACTCTGTTTTTTCTTTTGCTTGCATTTTTTTGCAAAAGGGAAAACGATATCCTCACGGGGGAAAAAGAGGAGGAAAAAGATGTTCCAGCAACTGTGTGCGTGTCGTCTGTATGTCAGCTTAACTGTGGAGTCACTCACAGCTTATATCCATAACAGGAGAAAAAACAAATCAAGCTGGACTGGTGGCTGATAATTCCATTCTTTTCAAGGAACTTGGGGATCCGTTGGGAGACGGAAGTGACGTGCCTTGCTTTCTGTCTAGTTCAACTGTGCATGGAATGTGTGTACTGGGAAATGAAAAGAGAAAAAGAAAGCAAATGAATGTCTAAGAAGAAAGGAAGCAGAAGAGTTCACTGCACAACAAGTTTTTCATGTAGAACAGTTACGGAGTGTTCAACTATAAAGTCAACAAAGCAGAAGGCTTAGTCGTCCAGTGACCAGAAAGGATGGCTTGGAAATCTTTAGTTCCATTATTTGGACCTCAGGATTTTGATATATATTGATTTTGGTTTCATGGCATCAGAGGTAGGTTCCTATATCACTTCTTCCCCTTGCCCACCCTTTTCTTACTAGTCTTTTCTCATTGTTTCTTTAACATTCTAACATGCATTTAGCTCTTCCTTTTCTATATTTGATTTTACTGTTAATTACGAGTGTCATTCTTTATTTAAAATACTTAACTTAAAACAGAATTTCTCTGCTTATCTGAGAGTGCTTTGTGAAATAAAACTGCTGTTCTTCTTCTGCTAACCCACATAATAGAGTATGTGGAGAGTTTATGCAAAACAATTATCTTTTAGGTAGGCTTTTTCCTAGGCTGGATATACTATCATTTAATCATTCCACTATCAAAGGAACGTAAAAAATTGTTGGCATCAATAGATTACTTATCCATTTTTCCAACGACAAATTGCATTCTGGCTTTCAAAATCAGATACCATCTATTCAGTCATCTCAGAGAACCAATGCCAAGGAAGACACCGCTAAGAAGGTTGACAGTGTTGGATAGTAGCGCCCACTGCCTATATTAGGGCTTTCCCCTTCCTTTAAAAGAGTTCAAGAAGTTTTGTGCATGGCCTCATTGCCATGAATATTGCAGAAGCAAAGCTATGAAAGTGCCGCCCATACCACACATGCTTGCTATATATACATGTCTTAACACTTAAGTGTAGAATATGCGAGGATTCTGTGGTGCAAGTACTGGTTCCTGAAATATATGTGAGAAGATATGTTGATTCCAAGCAGATCATTTCCACAATATTTTGCATCTTTGTTATTTTAGAGCATTTCACTGATTTGATTTGATTTGATTTTGATTTTGATTTTTTTGGGGGGGGGACGGGGGACGGCTGCCACTGCATCTTCATTGTAGACAATAAAAACGTTATTTACTATAAAATGGAGTAATTCTATGAAGATAATTCTAATATTTTCTGTTCTGGTCCTTGGTCATTACGCCATAATCCCCCTCTGAAACCTGCTAGTGCTGAGCATCTTTCCTCAAAGTGACCAGGGATCAGAACAAAAGAATGGCAGGACATTTGGTAAAATATATCTTGTACTTATTTTATAGATAATAGCTTTAGCATTTACCAAAACTCAGCAGTAAGCTGATCGTTGATTTGTGGTTAGAAAAGATCTGTTTTTATTGTTACTTTGTGATTTTGGATATAACAGGCAGTCATATGACATATCATGCGCCTTGCACTGATAAAATGCTGACCAGTCAGAATTAATTCCAATTATTCCATGGATGATTACCATTTAACATATGAAGTTGGAACAGGGGTCAAATTGCCTATTATTTTATATTTATATAGTAGTATGCAATTGAATTTGTGACTGTTGCTCTGGGGCCTTCTACAAGTTACAAGATCAGTTTGTTTATTCCTCCACCAGTTGCTTTATTTCTGACTCATAACTTTCCCCACAGGAAGTGAACAAAAACAATTAGCATCGGTACACCAGCAAAGGATTTTATTTTATTATGTTATACCCCATACTGAGGAAATCTTAAAATGAGGCAACTGAGAAACGAAAAGTTTCTACTCTTTCCAATTAACAGAGGAAGGATATATTATCGGATTTGAACCATCCTCTCTGGGTACTCTGGGGCAAATATTCGGGGTGAGGACTATATTTCCAGAAATAGACAGAGCCAAAATGTCAGGACCAAAAATAGGAACTAATAATAACTGTTATTCTAATGGTTGCTGTTGTGATTAGCATCATGATTACCTTTACAGTTACTTTTTCAATACTGCTAGTATTGTAGTTATAGTCATTTCAATAATATTGTCATAATTCATCCTATCAACATTTCATTGTTAATGCTGTCATTGTGATCACTGTTATTTACTTTCATCTTGAAGAAAAATGTCCTGCAATATTTTCTACCAGTTGTCATTCATTTTCATGAAAGAGAATTTCTTCTAATTCTTTAAAATTTCAAATGTTATTGAAATTCTCATGAGTGCAGTGTGATTATCCTTATTGTTTCGAGGTGGCCAGCAGTATTTATATAAATCCTGTCTTTCATTATACAGGTAGTCCTCGACTTACAACCATTCACTTAACAGCTGTTCAAAGTTATAATAGTTCTGAAAAAAAACACCTTACAACTTGGTCCTTGCATTTAAAACCATTGCAGCATGCCCATGGTAACAATGATCAAAATCCAGCATCTTTTAAAAATCATTTAAAAGCAGTATCCTGAAGTCATGTGATATATTCCAGCTGGCTTCTGTGAAAAGCAAAGTCAATAAGGGAAGCCTGATTCACTTAACAGCTGCACGTTTCACTTAACAACTTAGTAATTCACTTAACAACCATGATAAAAATTATTTTAAAATTGGGCATGATTCACTTAGCCACCTTACTTAGCAATGGAAAGTCTGCTTCCAATTATGGTCATAAGTCAAAGACTATCCATACTGTACAGTCATATCTTCATGGTCTGCAGCTTCCCCGGCTTCCCATATTGTAATTAAATCTCAAGAAAACACATTGCAAGAAAACTGCCATGAAACCTTTTGCACATTAGGAAGTATAAGCAACCAGCGAGGCTTCAGAATGCAATAAAAATAGTTAAAATAAATTAATAACACTGCTATTGCTAATTATTATATATAGCTTCAAGTCAAATCAAAGCAAACTTGAGAGAGCCTATATCATACTGTATATCTGAATATTAAAAGGCAGATTTCAACTCAACAACAACATTACTTTTTAAATTGTTGGCATTGTATGCCTCTATATCTCTCTGCCTATGGTTTGTTGAAAGATTGCAGGAAATAAGCAGAAGCATTTTTTAAGGTTTCATTTAAATTACTGTATTCTGTTACATGTTTAATGCTGCCACAAACCAGCAATTGAAGTTAATCTAAATTGGGCAATGACATAGGAGAGCTCCTGGAGGCTCCCAGAAAGTCCCTCGGAGGCCACACGCAGTTCAACGATTACAGTTGTCTTTCCCTGCTTCAGAATGAGCAAAATTCAATAGATCAGCTGTGTACTTTGTAAGTCATGTAATGTTTAGCTCTAGGTGAGCTTCCTTATCAAGGCTGTGCTTCTCTGAAAATGTGACACAGACAGGAGCAATATTATGTCTCCAGAAAACAAAAGCAATAGAAGGGACCACCTCACTTATGGCAAACACCTAATACTTTGTTTTTCTTTTTATGTTGCTATTATTTTAAGGTGTTTGAAAACTTCCCTGCTGCCCAGATTAGAAGTAAATACTAACAAGATACAAAATAAAAGAAATGTGCTTTATCTTGCACAGGCTGTCCAGTCTGGTGGGGAAAGAGAGAAAGTCCCTTGTTTGACATCACGAAAGAACCCTGTCCGATAACTTGTCATGAATCCCTTGAAGTAATGTGTGTAAAAATCAGTATTCAGCTATGTTGTCAAACCAAATGCAACATGCATGGAAAAGATGTATTCTGAATATTAATCTTATAAAGAGGCCATTGAAATTCACACAAGGTGGACTGAAAGAGCTTTTGTGCTCATATTTTATGACTTTTGCTTTTATTACAATAAATTCAAAAAGTATAAAAGCATGACTATGATGGCTGAATTTATAAACATAACATTTTGCCTGTCTGACTACTCAGTTAATGGAATGTATGACATTTTTCTATAGCTCTGAAGCCTTATTTCATCACATTTGTGAAATTTATTAGCCTTTCCTAGAAGTAACAGAGCAATTATCTTGTTACCTACCTGGTGATAATAGGAAAATGCCCATTTTGGCTTCTGGCTCATGGAAAGGTAGCCATATACACTGCAGGAAGGCTTCAGCATTCTACATTCTTTGAGAAATAATTTCTTTACAATTCCCTAGTTTGGGAAAAATGGCAAAGTCAGTACATAATAGTAACAGCTAAGAAAGTTGATTAAAAAATATTTCACAAAAACACAAGACTCAGAGACATAGGAAGACCATTTAGACTAGTGTTTCTCAATCTCAGCAATGTCAAGAAATGTGGATTTCAGTTTCCAGAATTTCCCAATTCACAGGGCTTTAGTTCAGCAAATCCAACTCCTGTTTAATGCAGACATGCAACATGCATACAAGAGTATTCCTAGTAGATACTGCCTAACTTTCCCTTAATCCATATAGTGAAGGGGAACACAACAATTGATTACACTTTGGACTGCTGTTACTTTGAGGATTTTTTTCCCCTTGAAGTTGAGCTTGTACTTGTATTCCTATGTTTAAATCCATTAATCTATGTCCTTGAAAAAAAAGCAGATCTTGATCTGTATGCAACCTTTCAGTTATTTCATAAATGCGATCATATGCTTAGGAGATTCCTTCAATTCCTTTCATAGGACTTGATTTCCATGGACCTTGATACTTGTTAAGCCTGTTCCAGTTTCTCCAAATTTGGCACAGTACAGAAGATGAAATGTAGCTGATGCAGAATAAAGTGGAACTTTTATATTTTCCTGGTGTTTTTTTTTTTTGGGGGGGGAGTAGTAATTATACTTCCCTTGATGCAGTCAACGGAATTAAAATTCATGTGCCTATTTTGTAGGTAATCACATTCTTGAAACATGTTGCTTGTAGTCAAGTACCTTTGCAAGATCTTTTTATACAAGAACTATTTTTCACAAGAACTATCTTTTTCACATGTACAGTGACTAAGCCCATTCTACAACTCTGCATTTTATTTTTGTCCTAAATGTAAAAAAAAAGTTTATTTGCAACACATTTCTTTATCAAGATCATTTCTCATTTTTAGTCCATGTCTTCTAAGTTGTTGCCTATCCAAGCCACTGCTGTATCATTTGCAAATTTGATAAATGTGCCCTTCACTTCTTCATGCAAATTAATAAAAATGTGGAAGAGCAAGAACCCTGCATTGAATCTTGTGGCACTCTAGTCAATAGGGCATTCCCAATTAAACAAGGATCCATTGATAAATGCACTTTTCAGCCAGCTATGTATCCATGTAATTCCCACACCATCTAATCCACACTGTCTTGTAAATCAGAATGTCATAGAATACTTTAACAAAAGCTTTGCTAAAATAAAAAGGTACCATGTTTTTAGCATGCCAGAAAATTAAGAAGGAAGTTATTCAACTGAAAAATAAAATAAGTTTAATCTGGCAAGACTAATGCTTGTAATAATTCTTGCTTAATTCTAGTAATTATTATATTATTTTTCATAATCAAATTCTTTATGATCTTGTAGAATCTTCTCAAATGTTTTTATCACACTGTCGGGACTGAGTCCTCATTTCACTCATTTTTTAACATAAGGACATTTACCCTCCTTTTTATGATTTCTCAGAGATAATGCATAAAATTTAAGCCAGCTCATGAGCCAATTTTTTTAATACCCTAAGATGTGATTTACATGATTATGAAGATTGAAATTTATTCAGAGTAAATATCTATGGAGATTCTCAATCATCCAGGTCATGGTACTTTTCAAAAGGCAACTGGACTTTCTTGAGGTTTTTTTCCTTGAAAATGTTTCACTTCTCATCCAAAAAGCTTCAGAACTGGAGAAGCTTTGAGACATTCAGAGCAAATATTTTTCTGACCATGATTCTTTCAGATTCTGATTTCTGACAGACTTTTGGGAATGGCTGGCCTGTGCCTGGCCATCTATAAATACTTTGTCAGCTTCAGAACTAATAAACTAGAAAGAATTAAATAGATGATCTTTGTGAGTTTTACCTATTTAAATTGAAAAGGAACAAAGTGGGGGGCTGGGAGGAGAAACATGTTTCATTTAACTTCCACTTATTCTGGGGATGTGCTACTTATGCTTTTCATGGGATTTCCAAATAACATCCGTGGGATTCCAAAAATAAAAACATTTAAACAAATAGCTCACATTTCACAAGGCCACCATATCTGACAAGATTAAGATATTATTAATCTTTCTCTAAATCTCGCAAAATTTTGGGTACAAATACCAAACCTACAAAATTTGAGAAAATATGAAAGTATAATAAAATAACAGCAATTTTTTTTAAGTGTATGTCATAAATTCCTACAAAATAGTGTGATAGTATATATTGCCTGAAGGCTTAACTACTGATTTGTTTCAGTAGTTAGCAACCTTTATTTACAGTGCTCCAAGCTACAGAATAATCAATAGCTACACTATACAGGTATAGTGTATGCCTGGCCATTGCTTATTAATCCATAATTTATTTTCTACCCTCCAGGTTATTCTAATTGTGTACTTATTTGTATGTTTGCTCAAAATCAGCATTATGCTCTGTTCTGAGTAACATGGGATTTACTTCTCTGCACGAAAATTATGTGAGTGATGTGGAATATGATCAGTCTCAGAGATAAGCTTAGACAAGAAACAGACAGCTTGGGGATTGCTGGAATGCTGCTTTATTTTTGTAGGGTCTATTAAAGAGAATCTTGAAAGAAAGGGAATCCTTGAAGATCTTACTTTCGCTAGGCATTGTCAATTATAAGGGGTAATGCTCATCTCTGTTTCAAGGCACTGTCCAAAGACATTTCCATGGTCATATAGCCAGCATGACATCATGGAGCACTGTTACCTTCCCACTAAAGTGGTACCTGTTTATCTACTTGCATTTGCATGCTTTAGAACTGCTAGGTTGGCAGGAACTGGGGCGAGGACATTGTGTGGCATGTATTTCTCAAAGCTGGGCTGCCCGCTTTCCAACCAACAAGCCCAGGGTCTTAACTACTGAGCTACCACTCCACCTAGAATCTTGAAACCTTGTCCAAAGCCTTCACTTTCCCCTTTTAAAAATAACAAGGTCAAGGCGATTCTCTTTATAATCGTATGAATAAAATAAAATAAGGTAAAATTAAATTGTTAACATAAAATTACAAAGTACAGAAATTAAAATCTGGGAGAGAACTATAGAATGACAATCCATTTTATAATAAATAATCTGAATTCTACAGATAACTAAACTGGTTAATTATAAAAGTATAAGAAATATTAAGATTTGTAAAATCACTATGAGAATATAAACTATGCTAATTTATATTTGGTCTGATACTCACTGAAACCCCGCTATGTTGCTTTAGTGTTTATTGAATCATAGATACTGAGATTATTATTGTGAAAAAGTCAGGTTTTCTATGTATGTTCATATTTCATTTTGAAGTCCAAATTCTCATGTGATGTTCTAGGAAAAGTAAAGTTCTAAATAACTCACATTCTTGCTACATATTTATATTTTCTTGTTTTGTTTTTAATATATAAAAAATACTTTCATGTAGTACATAGTGTCATTGATTATTTACCCACACTCTAGTGTGCAGTACTGCTGTTGGCTTGTGATCTACGTGTAATTATCTAGCCTAACATTCATTCTCCAGGGTGTTGAAAATATAGCTTCTGAAGCCTAGTAAGCTTTGTTTATAGCCATCTGATTATATTCTTAATAATATTGAATGCTATTAATATAAAAAAACCATGAAAATATAATTCTTTTATATTTCATTTTCATTATTTTTCTCCGTGCATCAGTTTATCTATAAAGCTCATTTTTTTGTTCTTTTTGATTAAATCTGTCTTATTTTCTCTTGCATCTTTAAATCTGTGAAACACTTCTTATTTGAATTTCTGAAGCAGTGGCCTATTTCCATCTATTCCAATTCTCTTCTTCTATCCCACCCGCTTCAACCTTGTCCTTCCCTCCTCCTGTGCAGAAGAGATGCTATGAGAATGCTAACAGGCTGCAACATCAGGTAATTTATCTCAGAAAATGACAGCTGTGGCAAAAGAGAAGCAAAAAGAAGGGCAAGGAGGTTGGAAGAGGTGGCCACAAGGGGCTTTCTCTGCCAAGATGGGGGCAGAAGGAAGGTCATGGGTGGAACCTTTCCTGGCAGGGGGACTCCTAGACAGCCAGAATAAAACCTGCACTGAATGGCTAGGCAAGTGCTAAAATGCCCCTTACAGATACAGACAGATGGTGCAGTGTTTGTTAAATGGCTGTTTACAATTCCACTGAGCATGGCGGACCTATAAGCAGAACTCAAAAGTAGGTGAAGGCAGATCTGAGTGGCAGGATGTTTTGTCACAGAATGGTATAGCAAGGCACTGACTAGAATGCACCAAGTACGGCCAGAACTCTGAACAGGAGACCCTGTGCTTGCCCCTGAGTTGGAGAATTTTCCCCTTGTCAAATGCATATGTTACTGCCCTGATTTCTGTTTCTCTTTGTGCTTGAAATCCAGGAAAGGCTGAGCAGTAGATGCTTGCAAACTACTCTCTGTGTGTGTGTGTGTGTGTATTTTGTGATATCTATGTCTGAGGGAAGTCAATCACTTTTGCATTGGAGATAATAAATGCTGCAGAAACCAGAACAGGAGTCCGTATGCATAACGTTATTGTGTGCCTCTTTATAAATAAAAGGAATATATTTTATGCTCTTTAATGACCTTCAAATTAACAGCTCTTGAAAGCACTTATGTATATTTAATTTGAAATTGTGCTGAAAGCCTGAGTGGTGATTGCAGCAAAAGCAGCAGGCAGCCAGTTTTTAAATAAGAGTAAACTCAGGCCATTATTTCTCAGCCTGTCAGGTTTCCTTGGATTTAATGTACCAATTTTTAAATGAGAAAAACCTTTTCTTTCCTCTTTTGTGCTTTCAAGCTCTCCAGGATCCTTCTCTGTAGGTAACAGCAGCGGCAGCCTTGGGCTGTATGTAATTGTTTTTTTTTCCTTTGTATCACATCAGCGTTTTACTGATGGGTCACTCTTGGGTATACAAAGGATTAGGCACCTTCAGTGACCTAAACAATGAATGCACGTTCATGATAATTAATGTATCATCACAGGATTATTTCCTGCAATAGATTTTGCAACTCACAGACCCGTGACAGGCATGATACATAAATTGCAAGGTGCTATTTGCAGTGGGCTTTTGTGTCATAATATCCTTGCAGTATAAAGCGATTAGAGCTTCCTTTTTTGTTTTTTACCTTGGAACAGAAAAGCTTCCATTTCTTACGTTAGAACAAAAGCACTATCCCCACTATTTTCCACCGTATCCTTTGAGCCGTTCTTGCAGATAAAATTGGAAACATTCCCAAGCTTTCACATGACTGAATCTCTGGATGATCATTTATGAATTCATATTATTTGGTTGGTAGGCTGTCTAAAAATCATACTATTTAAAAAGAAAGATCACACAAATGCATATAAATAAAATACAAAAAAGTTAATAAAAAGTTTTAAATGATCTGTAATTGAATTATCTGTGTGCGATAGCACTGTAAACCTTTTAGGTCAGGTTTCAGATGATCCCTGTGTTTTGCATCAATTAGCAGACTAGCTGCCATATTTTATACCACTTGCAATGTCCTGACACTTTTTAAGTTAGGGACTTGTTTCTTCAGGGAGAGTATAATTGTGTTCAGATTTTAGTTCTTGAGTTTGGTTTCCTGTTGATCAACAGAATGTCCATTTTATCTGGATTTATTTTTTGTTAGTTGTCTCCATATTGCTTATTATCAAACTTGGCAATGTTCAAACTGGTGCTTTCTTAGTACAGGGTAATGTTGTATGCATAGCTACAGTGTTTCAACTTTCTGAAAGTACAATTATTAACTCATCCAGATCCCTCTAAGCCCCATAAATGTCCATCTAGTAATATTGGTGCATCATATGGAGGGACAAGGTATAACCCCAACAGCAGCCTAAAATGCATTATTTTAATAAATATTATCCCAGAAATGAATATATAATATTATATAAATTACATTACATGTTCAGATTTGTTGCCATTTCCTTCTAAACACTTCACTTGATTGACACATGTCAAACATGTTCAACATTCCTAAGTTTAGTTTAGTTTAGTTTAGTTTAGTTTAGTTTAGTTCAGTTTGTCATTGCATCTCGTACAACGAAACTAAATGCCATCTTCAGTGTACATTATAACTATAAAAATAAAACACAAACACACATCCTTCACATTCTATACAATTGAATTGAAAAACTGATGTTGCATTAATATTGCTCTATACCGTATAATTCAATATACTTACTCCCCTGGGAGAAAAGCTGTTTTTCAGCCTATTTGTCCTTGTTTTTATTATCAAAAAAAGGGTGCCCAGGATGAGATGGATCTTTAAGAATGTTTTCAACTTTCTTAAGATAGCGGGAGCTACAAAAGCTCTTCCAAAGAGGGAAGAGGGCAACCAATGATACTCTGGGCAATGAAGTTCACCCTCTGGAGCGCTTTACTATTTGCCACTGTGCAATTGGCAAGCCATACACAGGTGCAGTAAGTTAAAATACTTAATAATAAATTAAATAAAGTACCATGACATTTTCTCTGGAAAAAACAACAACATTGTGACTGAATTATGGGGGCCTGAATTTCAGTGCACCCTGTATATATTTTCTGAGATCATAAAGTTGGAAGTGATTTTGAATACTATCTACTTCAACTCCATTCCTGGTGCTAGAACTCCAGGGCAAGTAATACCTAAAGCATCCTGATAGATAGCCATCCAGTACCTGGCTAAATGCTTCCAGGAAAGGAGAAATATTTTTTTTTACTTTCTAAGCTAGACCTCCCTATTTTCTAACTGTTAGAGGTCATTTAACCTATTTTCTACCCACTGCATCTAGCTATGTCCTGAAAAGCAAAAGAAGCAGATTTATTTCATCTTCAGTATGACAGATCATCAGTTATTTAACACTGCTATCAAAATTCTAAATAATATTTTCTTCTCCTGGCTGAATTCCCAGGTGTTGCAACCTAATCCTTTAAAACATATTTCTGGACTCCACCACTAATGGTTTCTCTACATAGAATGTTCCATTTAATACCTCCACTTTTATATGCATATATATATGTGTGTGTGTGTGTGTTTGTGTGTGTGTGTGTGTAAAAACTAAACTTTGAAAATCTCATACAGAAGAATTATTTTTTATAAGGAAAAAGCTGTCTTACAAGATCATGGTACTTCTGATTATGATAAACAAATGCATAACCCGATACTTAGCTATTGTCACAGACTACAATACTGCAGACTTCCCATAATTTGGAGGAACACTGTTCGTATTACAATATGTTGGCAGAGAATCTGCAGGCTGTAGCTGATTCTGATGCTGTAGGAGTTTTCCAGCTGGCAGGGTCAGAAACACAGAGCATCATTTATGCATTATGGGTTTGAGTGAATTACTACAATTATTGATGTTGATTTGCAACTGCAGGCTATACATGTGCAATTTAAGAATACAAGGTAGATTTTCCCTTTGATTTCTAAATGCTCCTAATAAGTTTTTAACTACAATGTGTTCACTTGGAAAGCTATCACATTTTTGGGTTCCCCTTTTAGAGTTGATTTTAAAACTGTAACAAACCTTAATGTATACCAGTTCTCCAGGCTTTGCTTTTCTAGTAAGAAGTTAACCCTAGATTCATGCATTCCAGTTAAACATCTTGGTTTCCTTTAAAGCTGAGTGAGCAAAATATCTATGAAAATGCTATTATTTACATATTATAAATATTTTGTGGCTCTCTTTCATAAAAATGGAAATCTTCCAGTAATCAGCTAGCAATCTTTCAAACTATTTTTAACGGAAATTGAAATCTCCCTGAACTTCGAATAACATTAAAAAAAATAAAAATAAAACAAAATGGCCTGATCATGTTTCATGCCATATTTGGATGTTGTCTATACACAACAGAAGATAGAAAAAAGCTAAGGGCCAAATTATAAGGGAAAAGAAACAAACAGAAGGCAGACATTTCCCAAATCAAGTGTACCTATAGATCTTTAAATAATCACCACTTGTCTAATTACCATTTCCACAAATTTATGCCCTTGTCCTTCATTCACTTTTAACTTCCTGCACTGCATATCACATGTGTTCCTTCCTATTTCTGTAGGAAATTTTGCTTGAATACAGTCAAACCATGCATGTTCATTTAAACTGTATCTAGAAAAGGCACAATCAGCAACTTACTTGTATTTTAATGTGAATGCAGTTAATGAGAGATGTAGAATGTATGTATGAATGAATATAGAATTTATGTAGAATGTAATTAAACAGAATTTCCCTTTTTAATGTTTGTACTTTCTTGGATCTTGAACCCAATCACCAAATTTGAGGCAGAACTACTAATAGCTAGCAAATTTCCCTTCTTTTTTTTTTTAATGAGTTTTTTTATTTTATTTCGCAAATTTCCCTTCTATAGGTTGTCCTTGCACATATTACGCAGCATTTGAAGTATTGCATTCTAACCCTCTTGCCATGGACACCCTGTGTCTGTAATTTTCACTTACTGGAGAATGATTTCACTTGGGGTATGATAGCCCTAGTGTAGCTGAGCTACAGCATAAATGAATGTGTCCTGTTGCCATTCTGATTATCCTCAGGAGCCTCATTAGGCAACCAAACCCTTGTTTTGAAGGTGGGAAGAATGGATGAAAATGATGGTTAACATCAGTGCAATTCTCCATGCTAATTAGCAATGAGTGGAACTGACAGCATGAAATACAGCTCATGCCAAGGACTATGTTGCAGAAGGAGGAAGCCTGGAGATTATTTTATCTAAAATGCAAATCATGCTTTCCAAAGACAATCAGGAAGGTGAATAAAAGTCATCTCCAAAAGCACAATAATAATCTGTAAACACATAGATTATTAGTTTAGAACATATGCATTTTTATAGTGTGGGTTGAAACAGTAAATCATTGTGAAGAAGGAACAAAAACTGTGTTCAGCATTAATGGGAAGAATAGATTATTTTGTGAGCCTGTTTCCGGCAGTAGCCTCCAAAATTGGCACATAATAAGATATTGTGATAATGTGGAGTTTATTGGGTTTCTACCCTTTTTACATAATTTGTAGGCAAAATGCATAACTGGAATATGTGTGTGTAAATCTGGGCTAAACAATCTGTAATAATGCCACTTGCTTATTCCACTTATATTCTATACACATATTTACTAAGAAATGTTTCCATGATTTTCTCTAGTGTTCTTAATTTACCGTGTTTTGTGCTATTCAGATAGGTCTGGTTTGCCATTTTTCTTATTTCCATTCTGCTTCCTAGATGTAAAGTTGTTTAATAAAGAGATTAGGCAATAATTCGGCGGTCATTAGAAACTCTACCAGCATACACAATCAGTTGTGTAAGTAAATATAATGTTAAAAAAAATATTCAAAAAAATCATCATTATAGACCTTTATTAATCTATGAACCTCTTGTACCATTCAATAAGGTAACTATTCAGACTGGAACCTTAGAGACTTTTAAGTTTGTAATTGCCTGAAGAGAGAAAGAACATGTAAAGGAATAACTTTATCATGTGTAAACTTTGGACAAGCTATGCTATTTAAAATACTAATTCCTTCCTTAGTAAAATTTGCCTCAGTGTGATAAATCAAGTATAAAAATAAACAATTGTTGATCTACTAAATTTATTTTTTATTTTTATTTTTACATTTATATACCGCCCCATTCCGAAGACTCGGGGCGGTTTACAGCTTTATAAGCAATACT
>JANHFL010000084.1:0-13769 GCA_032468155.1 Oxyrhabdium leporinum
ATGATGTTTACTGAGGCACACAAAGTATATGTGATGCTCAGTTCTTTGGACACTTCATGGGACGTTCTTGTGACTAGCTTAGAGTCCATGCAAGAGAAGGACTTAACCATGACATATTTGACAGGCCGATTGTTGGAGGAAGAACAGAAACAGCTGGAGAGGCTACCAGGAAAGAGGGGAGATAATGCTCAGCACAAGCCAACATCTGCAATATCCCAGGATGCTGGCAGCGCAGCTGAGACTGCTTACACAGTGAAGCAGTGCTATATGTGTGGTCTACAGAACATCTCCAGAGATGCTGCCCTGAGAGAAGAAACAGATGAGCAGTGAGACAGGGATGTAGGACTACTCAACACATGAGGAATAGTTCTTCTTCATTGTCGTAGTTTTCCCTGGCAGCAACAGCATTTGAAAACACTAGGAACACTTGGGTGTTGGACGGTGGGGTGAGTCAGCATATTGCTAATAATCCACAAGCGTTTTCTGGCTTGAGACCAGCAAAGAAAACATTTGTTAGTTTGGCCAATGATCAACGATCTGCTGTAAAAGGGGAAGGTAAAGTGTATGTGCCTGAGATAGGAGAAACATTCGATTATGTCCTATATATACCTGAATTGGATCATAATATGTTGAGTGTTTTCAGGTTAGATAACCAAGGGTATGAAATACTGTTTGCAGGAGGACAGTATTCCATCAGGAAAGGTGGAAGAATTCATGCATGAGGGGTTAAGAAGGATGGTCTGTATATTCTAGGAAGACAGGAGCATGATTGTGCACAAACATTTAGGAACACTCACACACATGACAACTGTATACATCATGGCACAGGAGGGGCATGAGAGGTGCAGAGTACTGCAGAAGATGCCAGACCTAGCTGAGGGGTGTAAGGCAAAGGCAAAGGCAAAGGAAAACCAATGCAAGATGTACTTAGATTGTGCTGTTTGTAAGGAGGAAAAATTAAGGGTGTATCCTGTAATTAAGAAAAGCTCAAGGCAAACAAATGGAGTTATACCTAGGAGACCTGAAAGGTGTAATAAAGGAATACCTCCTGAGTGGTTCACTGCTAGTGGGGTTAGAGAAGGTAATATTCGTAATGAACCCTGTAAATACCAAGAAATATGGACATGGTCATTGCCTAAGGAACAATGGAGAAAGCTGAAGTTAAAGAGAATGTCAAGCAGACAGAGAAACCAGAATGAGCTGGATAGAGAAAGAGAAGGTATTCAACCAAGAGATGGTAAGCAGGTTGTAATAGAAACTAATGAGACAGATTGTACAGAGCCATTAGAAAAAGAAATTAGGAGCAGTTCCAGAAGCAGTAATAGTGATGGTACTAGTAGTGTTTGTAGCAGTGAGATTAGAAACTGAAGCAGGAGGCATGGACATAAAAGGGATAGATAGAAAGCATAATGAATATGTTAAAGCATTCAGCTGTTCAGCTTTAAATCGGAGGAGTGTCAGTGTAGTAATGATTTAATAGCTGACCAGCTGCTGTAAGGTTGTAATGATGTAATACTATACTGTTACAATGATGATGCAATGGTAGCAATGAGTCAGCAGGGTTACTTGACTGCTACCACTTTAAGAGGCTGTAATATATAAAAGACCTTGTGAGGGAGTATCTCTCTCCGTGTGTGCTTCTGTGGTGTAGTTGGTTACTGACTGCTCCTGTATCAAGGCCTGTATCAAAATACTTGTATGTATATATGCTGACATATAAACAGTTTAATTTTTGAAAATATTTTCCAGATATTTGATGTCTAAATCCTGATCCATGTCATCTCTTTCATCCATGTCATCTTTTCTTTTCCGAAGGAAACTAGTGGGATGTAATGGTTAAGGTGTTGAAAGCTTCTGGTCTAGTCATAGGAGCTCACAGGTTGACTTCATGCCAGTTGCTTTCTCAACCTTACCTACCAAACAGGGTTGTTTGGTGGAAACTTAGGAAGAGCACTATATTTGCTATCTTACAGCAAACTGTTAAAGTGTGATATAAATCAGATGATAGATGGGTAGGTAAGTAGGTAGGTAGGGAGGGAGGGAGGGAGGGAGGGAGGGGGAGGAAGGGAGGGAGGGAGGAGACAAGATGGACAGACAGACAGACAGACAGACAGACAGAATCAACAAACCAACTCTGCCTTTACAAAGAAAAATTGCTTTACGGAAATAGTTGAGTTTGATAGTACTTAAAGCATCAAGCCTATAAGCATAACATATCTATTTTAAATGTTCATAGTCATAGGCTTTTTAAGTTTTATTGTTTGGTTTTGGAAATGTTCATCACCTTAAAACTGCATTGCCAAACTACTTGAACTAGACCGCGGTATTTGTATTTGTGCATGTATTTTTCATTTTTTTTCTGATGTTTTTTTTTTAAATGTTGCTTTATTTATTTCATATCGTTGTAATTGCATCCAGTTTCTGTAAAGGAGCAAAAATGAGACTGCTATGTCTGTAAAATTCATGTGTTAATAGGTATATTTAAAAAATGTAAACACTAAACCACATCAAAAAGTCTTGCTTAAGAAGTTGTAACAAAGAACTTTAAGAATTGATCCACATAAGGACATTGGGCAGTAAAAGGGAGGAGGCACTGTAAAAGAGGCTAATTTAAAATAATAACATCTATGCAAAACTTTTCCCCCCCTCTAACAATTGCTCTTTGGCCAGGAAGGTGTGATGAGTCAGAGTTCCTTGCTGGCTCTTTATTTAGCCCCATCTCTAAGGAGAGACCCCCAATATGCTTTATTCTTGCTTTGTTTTTACAGGAATTGAATGTAGGAGGGGAATTAACAGATACAGAATGGCAAAGGGAGAAATCTTTTAAAAACACCTAGGAGGATTGGGAGGAGATGAAACTCAGAAATAGAGGGGAGACTGGCAGCTAAAATGGCCAACCAGACTTTGCTCTAGTGGCTATCAAATACAGATTGTTGGTTTCAATCCAGAGAAAGGGTTACTAGTGATTCTTTTAAAATATATTGAGTAGTGTGCTCAGTGGTTCATGAATGGCCTGAAGTTCCCAAAGTGCTTCAGGCAACAATGTGGGGGAAGCATACTGAAGATAATATCTATATGGGATCATTTCATTACTGAAGACCTCAGTGGAAATAAGATCATGAATCAGAAGAAAATCGGAGGGTTTACTTGCCGAACATTACCAGCTAGATCAAAGCTATCTGACACTTGTTCTGATTGGGAGGGAAAGAACTGAAAAATGCCACTTTCTGAACTCTAGAATTGGAAAAAATAGGGAGAGAATCAGAACAGTGCACATATGTGTTAAAGTTTTATTATAGTTTGTGCACATTGCATGCTTAGAGTTGACTAGAACAATGCTGAAGTTCAGGGGGAAAAAATCTCACTTGTATTTTGAAATATGTCTTAACTGGAGGGAGAAAAGAAACTTTGTATTACTAGGCAGAGCAATTAGAAACCAGTCATATTTGCAAAATATGAAGAGGTGAATTTGTTTTCACTATTGTATGTTTTGAATAAAATAGGAAGAAAATCCTGGAATTCTCTTGTGGGTACATTTTCAGAATATACTATGACAGAAGGCTAGTTCTGATGTGCAGCTGTGATAAGACAAAAAGTCATTGTGAAGACTGTCATGGATTTATTTATTCTTTAATTTATTTAATTTAAAAAATGGTACACCCTTTCTTAAAGAAAGCTTTTCCCCATAGGTTTACAATCCATTTCAAGATAAAGACACATAATCAAAGTTAATAAAAACCCAATAATTAGAAATATCAGCTGTATGCATTTTAAATATTGATATAAATCTATATATAAATGGAATACATTGAACCTATAAATATTAAATATGAACCATGTGGATTTTATCGCACCTGGATTCAAGAAAACAAATTTCAAAACTGATTTTCATTTAAGCCTTACAAAAATAAATTTCAGCTACAAAATAACAAAGATTTAGTGGGTAATAATACCGTATACATCCAACATCTCTCCACCCTTATAAATGGATTTAAACATCATTTTACACAGATTTTTTTTTAAAGGTATACAGTATAATCAGGATAGTGTACAGTGTATGCAAATACATGAGCACCATCACTATATACATTTCTTGTTCATAACAGAACTTCTGCATTTAGCCACTCTCGAGGAGTGTCATATGTTAGATTGCACAGTACTAAAATTATTAGTGCTAAATAAATTGTATTTATATCATGACAGTTGAATGGGCAAGTAATGGGTTTTCTTAAAAAAATTTTTTTCCAAATATCCAAAAACGGTATATAGAGATGATGCATGGGAATATACTCATATGCATTTGGGTAGAGATTTTTTAAAAAAAGAAAAAAACAATAGTTCTCCTTTCTAGATTGGAATATATTTCTAAATAAATTAGTTTCTACATTTCCTCTCAATCACATTATTTATGGGTAACAAATATGAGAAGTCTCGGTCTTTAGAAGTCGATTAGTGCATTTTCTTTGATGGGTGTCTTTCCAAATTTTTATTGTTCTAACATCTGTTATATAATCTTTGAATATAATCCTTAAGCTTGGGGCAGAATTCCTTCATAGTAGTGCGATCATCTGGCAGAATACATTCACCCTATAGAAAAGAAATGAAAAAAAAAGGTTATATGCGTATAATTTTTTATTTAAAGCACACTTGGCTCCTGATGATTTCACAGCCATGCCCTCATTTTTTTTTAAAAGAAAATAACACAGAAATGGCTCACCATTACTTTCTTCCAGGTTGTTGTGTTATGGCTGTACAGCATTTTAGATTCAGAGTAAGCATGCATACACATGTACCATCTGCTGACACTTCCTTTAACTAAGCACATCTTTTCCAAGGATCTCACTGCAACTAACTGGCCAGAGCAACTGCACAATTCTGAGAAAAGATGCAACTGCTTTAAGGAATTTATGACCTGTCTTTTGACTTGGCATCGCTGCAAAGTCCTCCACTTTTGCAATTTTTCAATCCATTCTAGAATTCTGGAGTTCCTTGAATCTTTGCCCCCCCCCCCCGAACTATGCAGACCCAATGCCCTTTAGTTTCCAAGCCCAGACAAGATCAGTCTGCTAAGACAATGCTATTATCAGTAAACATTTATCTTAAAATGGAAACTGATAAAATATGGCTAATATCCAATAGTAGTTAGAGAGTATACAATAATCCTCTGTTAATCTAAACATACTACTTTTCTAAATGTTCACAGATGGGAAATACAAGCTTTAAAATGGAATACTCACAGTTCGTTTCACGAATTGTGATTCTTGAATACGGGATAACGTGTTATTCCTGCATATATCATGATCAAGCATCTTCAGAGATTTATCTACTTGGCAGAACACATTTTCGACAGTGGCACACTGGTAAAATTGGAAATTAAGAATATGGAATGTAAGATTCATACAATTTTTAGTTTCACAACTTCTCCTAATTTAGATGTAGTTGTACTGAAGCATGAAAAGCCTTGGTTTTCTTTCTTAATCAGTTCTACCTCAGTTTTCACAGATGGTGATAAAGCAGCAGCACAAATAAGTCCTCTTGGTAGAAAAAGGAATAAATCATGATGGATTTGTTCACAGAACTCCCTAGAAAACATGGGCCCTCTTTCTTCTCTGTAGACTTACGCCTTGTTAGCTGGACAATAATTTGCAACAATATCTAAATTGTGAAACACTTCTGATTTGGGGAGTTGAAATACTAGATTTCAAGAAACTGAATATTGAAGCATTGATGCCAACATTTTAAAAATGTTGCATACTCTAAACTGCTTTTGAAAAAGACTCTTGAGAGTCCCTTGGACTACCAGGAAATCAAATCAATTAATGTTAGAGGAAATCAACCCTGATTGTTCTTTGGAAGGACAGATACTGAAGCTGAAGCCGAAATACTTTGGCCACCAAATGAGAAGAAAGGGCTCCTTGGAAAAGACCGTAATGTTGGGAAAAGATTGAAGGCAAAAGGAGAAGGGGACGGCAGAGGATGAGATGGTTTAATAGGATCATCGATGCAATGAACATGAATTTGTGCAAAGTCCGGGAGATAGTGGAAGACAGGGGGACCTGGCATGCTATGGTCCATGGGGACATGAAGAGTTGGACATGACTTAGCGACTGAATAACAATAACAGCAAAGCTCTAAACAGTGTCCAACAATTGTTGTAAATACTGAATGCTTTTTCAAACCTCCAATTTCAAACCTCCAGCTTCAAAGCAAAATCAAAATCAAAACCATTGTTTCTCAGATCAATTGTATAGAGTACTGTAGACATTATATACATTGCATTTTGCTAGTAATACACTCACCAGTTCTTGTTTACCCAGGTCTACAGTGAAGTCCAACTTGATGGCCCTAACTTTTTGATTTTTGCAGGTTGTATTCTATGAAGAAAGAAATTGTTACATTGTTTAAAAAAAAAAAAGGAAACCCAATGAAATATTTCTACCTGATCACACAGTTTTCAGATCTTTAAAATAATTTATTTTACTTGGAATAATTATAGCAAAGATTTGGATATCTGCTTTTCATTCTTCTACACCTGTGGGATATTTTTTTATTGAACATTATGCTTTTTGATTCAACTATTTTAACAGTTTGATGAAATTAGAATTTAATCATCCATTCAATTATTATTGTTTGAAGGATAAAGAAAACCAAAAAAAATGAATCCAAATGATAACTCTACATGTAACAGATTGTAGTGTGTTCATATTTTTAAAAAATACTTTAATGAAGCTATTATCAAATTACATCTGTTTTAATACTATTCATGATAATTTCCTTTGTTTCTCTACAAATTAGCTATCTACAAAGCCATGTATGACTGAAAGCCTCTGGGGAGGCACCTCAAGGACAAAGAGATTTTGGAGACCTCCTGCTCCATCTGCAGAAAAATAAGATTGAGGCAGGTGGCAAAGAAGAACATTTTGGTTGAAACTATGGCACTGAAGAAGACATTAGATTAGGCTATTCAAAATTATCTTATTAATAGAACAGGGGAAAAGCAAAATCAGTTCTGGGCATCTATTTCTTCCCAAAACTACAAACAAAAATACTTATTTTTAAAGGAAAAAGCAAAAGGCACTCAGGAGGAATTTAAAAAATAATAATTAGTCACAATTAATTAATTTTAATTCCTATAATTCCTTTAGGTGTTCCCTCAAATGGTTCTATTTTAAAAATATATGTATACAGTATTTCAATTCTCTGTGGCTAACAGGTATTGCAGAAAATTTAATATTGTTGTTAATAATAACTTTAACTGATGTCATTTAAAAACAATCTTTTTCATTCTCTGCACTTCCTTTTCTTTCCTTGTACCAAGATTACTTAAGTTACAGAACAAGGAATCAATTGCTTTTTCATGTGATATGTTAAACAATGTTCTTGAAAAGTTACCTCTTGGTCTGCCAGTAATACTGGAATTTTCTACTACTTTACTAGAATTAAACCTGTAGCTATAGGATCAAGAAAACAGAGGTGGAAAATTGTTTTCATTCTACAATCATTAAAATTAACCTTTCAGTTAATTTTTTTTTGCCTATTGACAATAATAGTTTTTTTAATGTGCTCATAATTAAAAATAATATCTATTTTTGTGAATACACACACCCACACCCACCCACACCCACATACATAAAATGTAATACAGATTTTTCAGATACAAGAACTTTTCAAACAAGACAATAAAAAGACATCTGAAATAAAGTAGCAGAGTTACGGAAGCAATTTCTGCATTTGTTAAGCAAGGAATGTATTAAATGTACTACATAATATTAACATGAGAAAAATAAATATGTACCTTCAACATGCTACATGTTTCATTCAAAGTCCTCATCAAATATTCTGCGTCTCTTCTAATTATGTTCATTGGTTTCAACGGAGTCATCAAAGTAGGCTGAATCAGTAGGCTGAAGTAGACAGCAAAAATTGCTTTTAAAATCATGACTCTGATTTTTGAAAGATTGATAGGATCTCTTCTGTGTGTAATGCATTCGAAAGCCAATTGTTTATATAGAAAAAAATATATGACGTATGCAATGTAGTTTCGTACTATGAAAATGGAAACCACATCTCCTAATGATAAGGTTAAAAATGCATAATCTGAAATTTCATAAAAATCTAAATTTAAAATAATTTCCAAATGAAGAACGTTGAGAATTCTTTGGACCTCTTTATAAGACAGGAAGTACAACTGTAGATGTTGCACTGATTAAAGCAGAAATCACAGCATCCAATAACTTCATTGGAGGTTGAAGTTTCTATCATGCCTGACGGGGGCAACATAAGTATTTAGACACCTAGGCAATTAAGCATAAAGATCTACAAATAGATGGGTGTCATTTTTCATTTTTTAAAAATACATAAATCTACAGTCTTCTCAACCTTTTTCTTCCTCACTTTCCTAACCTCTTTCCTTTCTTTCTTCGTCCTTCTCTATCTGAAGGCAGGTTCTCTTGGCTAAGCTTTCTTCCCAGTGCATTGGGTTAACTCTAACCTCACCTCCATTGCCTTGCATCTCTGAATCACTCTTGGTACCCTTCACTTTCTCTGCTGCCATCTTCAAGCTTCCTTTTGTACAATTGTGCCAACCTAGGTCTGGGTCTTCTTTTCTTTTTCTTTTTGGAAGCATCAAGCTGAAGTATTGAACCCTGCCTCCCCACCAACGGATTTCCCTCCATGATTAAGTTAAAGCACTATCCAGCCATCTTTGGAACCTCAGGCACAACGTTGGCATAAAGTCTGCATTCGCCATTTCTACTTCCCATCTTGCCTTTAGTGCATATATTCCAAGTCTCTGCCAAATGATATGATCCTGATTGGTCAGGGTGGCTGTCATTCTAGGCAAGATGATCGGTTTTCTTCCCTAGCTTGTCTGCCTTCCCCTTTTAGCACCTCACCAAGCAACGGAGAAAACATTAACCAATCAGGACAGTTTAGTAGGAACTGAGGTGACTTCGCTTTGCAATCCTGCGTCATCTTCTCTAGGCTGATTTTTCTGCCCCTCCAAACCAACTGCATTTAGATATATCTCCCATCTTACCATTAAACATTCACAAATTCGCCTGCATAGTAGCAATCCATGTGCATAAATATCCTCACCTACCTCTAGGAACACAAGCTAGAGCGCAAAATAGCCCTTGCTTTTTATTCCTACTGTGAAGGAGGCTAAGCTGAGAGAAAGTGGCAGTCCCAAGGTCACCCCACTGGTTTTGTGCCTCAGGATTAGAACTCCCGGCCTCCCGGTTTGTAATCCGGTGTCTTAACCACTACACCGACCTGGCTCTTATAATGTAGCAGTACTTTGTGTTTTTATTATACAGGTAGTCCTTGTTCAGCACCCCTAGTTCAGCACCCATTACAAAGGTGCTGAACCAAGTAACTTACAATGCGTCCTCATCATTGCATCTGTCACAGCCTTACCATGGTTACGTGTCAATCCCATAGGTCAGGCTACTTGCAGGACTGCCTTTCCCTAGGGACATCTATCTATCCTACCAGGTGAGATAAGGTAACAAACTCCTGGTTCCCTCCCTAAATATTGTCCTCTAATGGGAGCTAGGAAGCATAGCGGCCCCTTTTCCATGGCAACCCCCTCCTATGGAACACCTTGGGCCCTGAAGTTCAGCAGGCCGCCCGTCACCCACTTAGTCTTCCGTAAAGCCTTAATGACATGCCTTTTTCCTCAAGCATTGGGAAATTAAATAATGACATGCTTTCCTGGTGCCAAGTTTTTGATTTTACTGCTTTATGTTTTTACTGAATGTGTTTTAGAATTTTAAAAAAATGATTTTATTGGGAGACACCCGGAATTGTCTGAAAGATGGGTGGCTATACGAATGTTTTAAATGAATATAATAAAAATAAATTGTGATTCAGGTGCTTGGCAGGCAACTTGAAATTCTGACATTGCAGTGATCTGTGGTCATCTTTTACAACCTTCGCTGCCAGCTTCTCACAAGCAAAGTCAATGGGAACACTAGCAGGAGATCACAAATGTTGATCGTGTGACATCTCACCTAACGGCCGTATGGGATTTGGCTAAGATTCACCACTGGAACTGCTGGAATTAATGTCGTAAATCAGCAAAGTCATGTGACATGATTTACAACTGCATCAATAGTGATTGAGTTTCTGGCCTCAATTACCTTTGTTAAGGGGGGATTACTTACATGGTGGTCATTTTAAATATTCAAATTACAAAGCATTTAGAGGGTTTATTTGTTGAGAAATCATAGCATACAATAATTTATAAATTTATGCTTATGTTTCACACTATACAAATTGAGGATAAAATATCTGCTTTAATCTTCAGCTATTAAACAAAATGACAGAATTATTTGCATGAACTATATATGGAATCATATTTTAAATGCTTGCAGAGATTAGTAAAATCAAAATGGTCAGGGATAAAATATAGCAGTTAAAAAGACACTTGTGAGGGAAGTAACATGTCATAATTTTCTTATAATGTGAATATAGGTTTTGATATTATCAAAGAAAAGGGTTGGGGGAAAAGATGTTGCTTCAGGCAAAGCAAGATAAAAGATTTTATCACTAATGTGATGCTGACAAAAAAAAATCACACACAAATTTGCCACAACATATGTCAGGAAATGGTTACAGTGATGTGAATGGAAGAGGTTTTCAACGCTCTTAGGGTGGTATTCTGAGAATCTGCCCTATAAATTTTGCAACTATGCTTAAATGAACAGTGGAATAATTTAGGTTTTGTCACTGGGTTGAAATGCTTCTGATGTCAATGTGTTTCCCAAGCTGCCTCCCTTCAGGCATTGATACCCAGCAAATCCATTTAGAAAACTAGTGTCCTCCAAAATCCTTACAGCAGGAATGGGCAAAGTGAAATGCCTGGAGCACAAATTTTGCTCAGATCCATGTTTTGTGGCTCCCAGATCCCCAGAGTAACTTTGAAAGATTGAAAAATATTGGCTGCCTTGTTTCCTGCCACTTTGAAGTGGGCAGCATGCAAAAACAATACCATCTAAAATAAAGTTTAGTGGGTGAATAAAAGAAACATATAAAAAACAAGAGAAAAACACTTGGCCTTCCTTGCCCCACTTCTGTGTGGCCCTGTCAACATGTATACATCCAGACCACGAGTCAACAGAAACATATGCCAGAATAAATTGGTTAGCCATGATAGCTGGGCCCCTTCCCACTTTATGAAGAAGTCCGGCAAGTGTTTTAATGATTCCCATGTCTTTGTTTCCTCTCTTACCAACCATCACCAGCCAGGAGCAAGAACACCCATCAGTAGCTCTTCTTAATGGGCAGGAAGGGGAAGGGGTACTGTAATCACCAGGTGCTGTTCTCCATGACCATTTTGGCTTGGGCTGCAGACAGGACCAGACATCTGGCCTGTGCAGGCTTCTTATAGACATGAACAAGAGATCTGCATTAAAAAAAAGTGTGTCCCACTGACAGGCCAGAAGGACAGAGTCTGCAGAGTTTGATAGTTATCAGCAGTGACATGGTTATGTATGGGTAACTGAATGCAGAGTCGAAATTCTCTACTTATGTTGACTAGAACATACTTACAGGGTTTGCTACCAGTGAATGGCTTTTTGGGCAGTGAGTGATCAAGTTATGATGAGGGAGCAAAGAAAATGACATATAATACAGTAAAAGTCATACATGTGTGAAAGTGCTTTTTGGTGGAAATAGGAGAAAAACCATACTACATTTATTTGGAACAGAAGCAGCAACATGCAGCTAGCAGAATCTGGCTGTTTTTTCTGGTTTAAATTTGTGCTCACTGCAGCAGCATAGGTATAGCACATTGTGAAGAGGTGTAGCTTTCTTTGAAAACTGTCTATCATTATTGTGAAAGAGTGCTAAATCCAGATCTCCTCTCTAGTCGTGTGTGATTCTAGAGGGTGATGTTCATCCCCATTTCTTAGCTGAGAGAGTCAGGGTTGTTCGAAGACACTTCTGTGGTCATGTGGCCAGCATGGCTATATGCCAAGGTGCACAGAACACTGTTACATTTCCACCTTGCATTCCTACTTGCATTTACATGTGACGTGGGCAGGAGCTAAGGCAAGTAATGGGAGCTCAACCTGTCATGTGGTGCTCGGGCCTCAAACCCAGGCTGTCAGCTTTCCATCTGACAAGCTAAGCATCTTTAACCGTTGAGCCACCGTGCCCACATCTATCATTATTGTGAAAGAGTGCTAAATTCAGATACAGAAGGAAATACAGATAGTCTTCATTTAATGACCAGCAACTTTTCAGACTTACGATGGTGTTGATTGGTCCACATACTTACATCGGTCACAGCATCCTGTGCTCATGTCATGACCTTTTGCGGTCTTCTTTGTCAGCTTCCTAAAAGCAAAGTCAATGGGGAAGCCGGCAGTATACGTCGCAAATGGTAACCATGTGACATCCTTGTTTACTGACTTACAGAGATTCACTTAATGACAGCAGACTACAATGCAAGAATCTCCATGACTAAGTAGCGTGGTTATGTGACATCACACTTTAGAAGCACAGCGCTTAGTGAC
The DNA here is from genome assembly GCA_032468155.1 of Oxyrhabdium leporinum. Lineage (NCBI taxonomy): Eukaryota > Metazoa > Chordata > Lepidosauria > Squamata > Cyclocoridae > Oxyrhabdium > Oxyrhabdium leporinum. The sequence continues at coordinate 12,522 of JANHFL010000084.1, forward strand.
AGAAATTCTTGTCCTGATTACCATTGTTAATTGAGGACTACATCTATAGAGATATAAAGATATAGTGACAGATCTGTGAAGCCTATGTAAAGCTTGACCGATGCTTTCTGAAATGCCTCTCAGTCATTTTGCAGGCCAATGCTTGAAAAGGCAGGTGCCTGGCCTCTTCTGCTGCCCAGACCACAGCAGCTTTAGCGGGCATGCCCAACAATCAAAGGGGTGAGAGCGTGTCCTCAGCAGATTACAATGACCAGTGGGAACCAAGCAGACCTCAGCCACTGACTGCATCCTCAACCATGTTGAGGAAAGCCAAAGAATGAGTCTGCTGCAACGTTGCTGGGAGAAGAAAGAAAGTACTATTTTAAAACTGAACCAGCTAAATATGGTTCTAAGTTGCCTCAGAGGTGGCCTGGGGATGAAATTAAGACAATGACATCAGGGCGTGTCCTTTAGAAACAGTTTGCAGGGCATCTTCATATTATGGCTAGAGAGCTGTGAAGTTGATTTTTGAGCCTTCAGAGTTCTGAAAAAAAAGTGGTATGCAGTTCCACTACAAAGAAGTTGTCCACGTCACTTTTAAACTGCTCCCCAGGCACATTCTTTCTCATCTGAAAAATCATTTAAAAAAATACAATAACAATGCTATGTTGAAAACATCTTCATGCCTTGAGTGGCTTGGGTAGTTGGTGTTTTTTATTCTCATTAAAGACATTGTTTTCATCTTTTTTTTTCAAAGGGAAGAAATAAAAGTAGAAGAGAGTTCTGGTGCTTATATTACTTGTGAAGTGACTGAGTGATCCTTTCTTTGCAGATGACTGTCTATTTTTCATGATGCACACTCCTCCCACACAGTCTGCAATCTGCCTAACATGCAGACAGATTATACGATGTACGATGAATTTGTTTCTTCCATGTGGGTGACTAGAAAAGCTGTGGAGTGATAATAGATACTGTACATACATAACAACAACCAAAAAAAAGGAAAACAAAAACCCCTGACCTTTGCACCACAGGAAAGCTCAAAATCATTGCCCAAATAAATTCTAAAGAACCCTGAGAAAGAAAGGGGAAGGCAGAAGCCATAGGAATATCAGAATAATATAGTGGAAAGGTACCTTGGAAGTCTTCTAGTCCATCCCTCTGCTCAAGCAGGAGACCCTATACCAATTCAGACAAATGGCTGTCCAGTCTCTTCTTAAAAGCCTCCAGTGATGGAGCACCCACAACTTCTGAAGGCAAGCTGTTCCA
>JANHFL010000090.1:0-27702 GCA_032468155.1 Oxyrhabdium leporinum
AACATAAGTTGCCAATTTACATTATCAAACGCTTTCTGAGCATCCAAAAAGAGTAATGCTAGTTGTTTTTCACTGTGTACTTCATAGTATCCAATGTATCCAAAATTATTCTAACATTATTTCTAATTTGTCTCTTAGGTAGAAACCCATTTTGATCAGAATGTCTAAACTCAATCAGAAATCTTTTTAGCCTTTCAGAAATGATTGAAGCAAATATTTTATAATCTGCATTTAATAAAGATATTGGTCTATAGTTCTTTATTTGTGTTAAATCTGAATCTTCTTTTGGAATCAAGGTGATATTCACTTCTATCCATGTATCTGATATTTTGGCTTCTAATAAGACCTCATTATACACCTCTAACATTGACAAACTCAAAGTATCATGTACAAATTTACAAATTTCTGCTGGTAAGCCATCTGTGCCTGGCGTTTTATTGGTTTTTTTGTCTTTTAATTGCTTCAACTAGTTCTGCCATTGTTATTCTTTCATTAAACATGTTCTTCACCATTTCCAAAACTTTTGGTAGATTGGCTTTTTCCAAGTATTGTATTATTTTTTCCTCTGGTACTTTTTCATAGCCATATAACTTCTTATAAAACTCCTGTGTTATATCTTTCTTTTTCCATTTGGTAGTGTAGTGTACCTTCTTCATCTTGCAATTTACTTATCCATTTTTTCTCTTTCTCCTTCTTCAATTTGTAAGCTAGCCATCTTCCAGGCTTGTTGACATTTTCAAAAAAGTTTTGCTTTGTTCTTTTTATTTGTTGTGCCAGTTCATCTTTTTCCATTATATTTAACTTGTGCTTAACATCTCCATTTGATTTTTAAAATATATCTTTTATGGTTCTTTTTGTAACTCTATTTCAAATCTTTTATATTCTTCTTCCAGAGTCTTTTGATATTGTTTCTTTTTCTTATTTTTCTTCGCTATATAAGTTATAGCTACTCCTCTAATATACACTTTTGCTGTATCCCACACATTTTATGTTGAGGTCTCTTCTTTCCTGTTATCTTTAAAAAAGAATTCCAGTTCTCTTTCCATCACCAGCATAAATTTTTTATCTTTTATTATTGATTGATTTAAACTTCATTCTTTTTTGTCCCTTCCAACTAATTTTGACTGGATTGTGATCAGCCCATAAGTTTGCTTCAATTTTCTATCTCTTGCACATTTGCACTCAATTCCGGTGTCATCAAAATCATATCTATTCTGGACCAGGATTGATGCACATTGGAGTAAAATGTATACTGATCACACTACACTATTATTTAACTTAGGGAGAATCTAACCTCCTTTCAAAAGTTTATTGACATATAGTTTTGTTTTTGGTTGAATATTTCTTTTTTAGGGAAAAGGACCTAAATTGAAGGACAGCAGGAGTTTGCTTTGTCTTATTCTTTGTCATGATTTTTTCCTGGCAATCTTCTTTTTTTCAAGAAAACGCTAACATCATCACAAGGGGCTTTCTAAAAGACAGCAAAAAGCAGCTCCTCCCTGCAGAATGATGTAACTACTACATGCATCAATGATGTTACTATTCATTCCTGCAGAATGCTGTCATACTACTAGGAAGGAAGATTATTGAGAGAAAAAATGTGGTCACTACTGCTGTGGGAACGTTTTGGCATTTTGTGGAGTTTACAAAAGGGGTGGAGCTGCCTGGGCTTATTTTAATAAAGAATATCTGTTCTCAAGAACCAGCATAGCCAGATTTCAGAGGGGCAAGGCAAATAAAGAAAGAAGAAAGAAATAGCTGAAAGATTCAAAGCATCTGAGGACATAGGGAGAGCGCCAGAAAATTTACAATTTATTGACAATTATTCTCTTTCTCGGTTTGAGTAATCAGGAAAATAGTCAGGAAAAATCCTAAAGTCATTTACATTCTTTCCTCCAAAAGAATTCAAGTACAATAAAAGTCCTCCTGTGGGTTTTACTCTGCTAGTTGTAGCCAACTTTAGAGGGCAGTGCTCATCTTTAAGCCATTGAGTCAGCACTATCCAAAGATGTTTCCATGGTCACGTGGCCTGCATGACATCACACCTCAGTGCAAAGTGTGCAGCAAAACACAGAATGCCATCACCTTCCCACCAAAATGGTTCCTATTTATCTATTTGCATTTACCTGTTTTCAAACTGCTAGGTTGGCAGGAGCTGAGGCCAGTGATGGGAGCTCACTCTGTCATGAGATCGTAGGACTTGAACCACTAATACATAGACCTTCTCTGGTGTCTTTTAAACCACTGAGCCACTGTGTTTGGTCAAGTACAGTACATCCCAAATATTTTTCAGCATTTAGGATATGAAAAGCAATACCTAAAGTATTGGGAAATTCACACTTTCTAGTACTATCTGTGAGATGTTAGAAAGTAAACTTTTAGGTACCATTTATGTTCTTGCAGTTGTATTTCCTTTATATGAGGCAAGTGTCCAATAGTGAAGACAAATGGCTCATGTATTTAAGGCTATCACAGTCCATAATTCAATCCAAATTTTGAACCAGCTCTTATCTCTGACCCACAGACATATCTTTGGTTGTACTTCAACTACCATTTTTATTTATTTCTTGAATTTGTTCCTGAGTTTGATTTTGAATTGTAAGCATCCAGAGTTCATGTTCCTAACTGTCTCTTTGTCTCCCACTTCTTTCCTATGACTGTTGTTTCTTGCTTCAAATTTCCTGAAGAAGTAAACAGCTTTTCCCAACCTGCTGCTCTTAAACTATATTAAAATACAACTCCCACAATTGCCATTCCTTCAGATTGGAAAATGTTAAAATAGAACATGAGAGCAAGTTTAAGGGACATATATATATTACAAAACAATGAATAGCGAATTTTTGTGACTCACTGTACAGATGTATTTTGAATATTATATGTATACATAAAGGTAAAGGTAAAGGTTTCCCCTGTCCAGTCATGTCTCACTCTAAGGGGCAGTGCACATCTTTATTTCTTAGCCAAGGGAACCAGCATTGCCCAAAGACATTTTCATGGTCATGTGGCCAGCATAACTATACACCAAGGCACACAGAATGCTGTTACCTTCCCACTGAAGTGTTGTCTATTTATCTATTTGCATTGGCATTTTTTAAACTGCTAGGTGGCCAGGAGCTAGGCAAGTAACTGGAGCTCACCCATGCAGTGCTCATGTCTCAAACCTGGGCTGCCAGCTTTACAGCTTTTACAGCTTTCATTACTGAGCCATCACTCTCCATATATACACATATAATAAGAAAAACCACTCTACTCTCTACTTCTAGATATTCATTCCTAATTCATTTATTTCATTTATTTACAGATAATTGAACTATTCTATTATGAAACTCAAAATCTACTGAATTTTTCTCTTGTGTGTTTTTATCTATTGTGGAACTCAAAAGCTACTGAATGTTTTTTCTGGTGTGTTCACATCACGGAATGTTCTGATTTATTTCAGAATGTAGACAAATCATGTGCTGGGCCTTGCTGGAATGAGACTGAGATTACAATCTTTGCAAGCACAGAATGGCCTCTGGGGGATGAAAATTAACCTTACTGCAAGTCTATGGGAGGATGTATTACCTCCATTTTGCTTCCATCTCTAATTCAGTCAAAGTATACCATCAAGAAAGGAGCATAAGTAGGTTGTCCAACCATAAGGCAAATCTCTGAGAAAGGACCCACAATCCCAACACCAGCAATTAGTTAAAGAGCTAGGGGCTGTAAATCTAAATGCTGTTGCTATTGCTACATTGAAGGAAACAAATTTCTTCAGGTGCAATTGTTTGGGGTACTCTTAAGATGTGCAATGCTACAACCCCCAGATCTGGACTTCAAAAATTCAGATAAACTACTAGATGACAGAAAGAGTGACCATGCTACTGTGTAAGCACTGTTCCAGTCAATAGCACCAAGACTTTTTGTATTGCTCATCCCCATTCTACATACCACCCTAAGCAAATGTCAAGGATACCCCATTGACTCTGCAACAGGCCACAGTCATATTTTTAAAAAGCTGGAACTCTTGTGCCTGCAATCTCTGACTTGATTGTATTTATGTCACAAGGTGAAGAATCAATGAGACAGATCACTTTTCTGACCCCTTCAGTCCAAACTGTATATACAGTACAATGAGACTTCATTGAACTTAGCATTATCTTTAACAGCTCTGTGTTTGCCTCCTTTTTCCTAATTCCTAGCCCAGTTTTACCAAACTATTCTCCCTCAGAAAAACTGGGATAATTTTTCATTAATTCTACTGCTGAATTTGTATCCAGAAGGATAAAGTAATCATTTATTTATTTTAATTATAAATGATTTGCAAGGGGCTTACCTTGCTTTTAAACTTTAAAAGAAGTAAAACCTTTGCTTCATTTGCTAACTCTACAGCTTCCCACTAGCTATAGTTCAGAGTCCTGTTTGAGGTTGTGGCGTGGCTTTTTATCTTTTTTTTCCCAAGCCATTCAAGAAAGCTTTAGAGATTAACTTCTCTAAGCTCCTGGATCTAAATGTGTTGAGGCTTGACCATGGTGGAGGGAGATTGTAGTCACAAACATTTAGAGGATATGAGAAATAGTTGTTTGCTGCTGCTTTAGTGAAATGTGAATAAGGGTGAGTTGAACACTTCTACCTAAAGAAGATAGGGGACAAAGGTGTAGTATTTGGGTCCAAAGTAGGAATGGTGCATTGTAGCCAGCATCCATGGATGTGCTCACCATACCAAGGCATTAACAAGTGCAGCAACTGCATTCCCAAGAAATCCAAGGTACCTTTCCCTCTTTCAGTCTGAGTATTGCCCACTTCTAGCAAAACAGCTGAGACAACTTGCAGAAAGAGGTATAAGCAAAGAGGAGAGGAACAGCTGCAGTTGCAATTAAAAGAAGAAAAGGGAAAAGAAAGCAGACAGACAGTTGGTAAAAGAAGAGACACTAGTGGCCCTTGTGAAAAAATATACTTTCATTTTGTAATGAAAAGAATAGAGTTCTATAATTCTAAAAAGAAATCATGTATCCTCCTTATCTGCTCATAAAGCATTATTGCTAAGCAAAGTCTTACTTGTTCATAAACCATTCTCATTGAGCAAATGAAACAAAACATGCCCATCCCCCATGCCTAAGATACTATACTCCTTTGAAAATAACTTACAAATCAGAAGATAATATTAGAAGAAGTTAAGAGGTTAAGGTTAAGAGCCGTGGTGGCGCAGTGATTAGAATGCAGTACTTGGGGGCTAACTCACTGCTTACTGTAGGAGTTCAATTCTGAGCTGCTGAAGGTTGACTTCAGAGGTCAGTAAAATGAGGAGCCAGATTGTTGGAAGCAACACGCTAACTCTGTAAACCACTTAGAGAGGACTGTAAAGCACTATGAAGCGATATATAAGTCTAAGTGCTATTGTTGTTGCTATATCATTCTTGAATACCTAGTTGTTAAACTTTATCTATCTTGCATGCTTCTTTTGAGCAATTTTGTCACTGAACAAATAAACACAGTTTCACCACAGAGGACACTAGGTTGCAAAAGATTGGTTAAGGGCTGCTTGGATGGCTTTCAAAAATTAAAGAAGACTCTGACTAGTGTGTAAGGTTAAGCAGAGTACAAAACAGCATTCACTGCAACATTAGATAATTAATTCTTCTCCAGATTCAAATGGGATAGAAGAGAGAGTATTTACCTTCACCCATGCAACTCATGGATAAAAAGAAATAGAAGGAGTTCATCCTAACATTCTACCAATAATATAAAAATATGTCTATCATTCTGCAGAGATTTGCCTATCAAACTATTTAAATTTACACCAAACTCAGAAGTGAGAATCTATCAACATTTTTCTCACTGCTACTGGCTTCTTTAAAAAAAAAGTTGCTGTTTTCATAAAAGAAGCAAGAATTGCTGAAACAAAGAAAATTCAGCCTTTTGGTTCTTCCTTCTGTTTCATATACATAAGGTTTGCAAGTGCACATTTAATGTCAGTCCAGTTTTAATTAAAGTTCTTTGGAGGCTTAGCAAAGATTTGAAAGAGAGCCCAGCTGAATCACAGCAGAAGCTGAAACTGCAAACAGCTACCCAGCAAATAAGATACGGAGCTTGCTGGCAGGATTTTCTCGAGTCAAACAAGAAATAATGAGTTGTATTTTAGAGTCTTAGATTTTGTCTTGTACTGGGTATGTTTTTCAATCTGATTCTTTTAAATGTCTTAATACTTTACATCAATGGTTGTTCAACCTGGTCATTTTTCCAAGAATTGCAAATAACGTTCAGAACATAGTGGACATATCATTAGACTACGGAAATACTGTATAAGCTTATTTCAATACATCTCATTAGGAGATCTTACATAATATGTTAGACTAAAATTAGTTCATTTTATGAGATAATAAGGTAAGACAAAGCTTCATACTAAATAATTCAAATAGCAACTCCATATCAGTATTATAATCATGTATCCGTGGTTAATTAGTAGCATTTATTGATAGTCTCAAATTTACCCTTAATAGTGAAATTGGACCTAGATTTTATACTGCTGAATCCACTTGGAGAAAGGATAGGAGTCATGTATTTCTGAAACAGATCAGTAAGTGCAAGGAGATGATAGAATGACCCATATCCTTTTAGATTCCTTGCCCATCACAACATACCTGCATACATTACATACATACATGCATACATACATACATACATACATACATACATACATACATACATACATACATTTGCTTGTTTGTTTATGAAAATTTATACAGCTGCCCAACCATTCTCAGTGACTCCAGGAGGCTTACAGAGATCAACAAGTTGATCATCCTGAGCCCTACAATTCTACCAACATTGGCATAAGTGTAGTCTGGGCATAGCACCACTTGAAAAAGATGATGTAAACAGGAATTTGCAAGTTAAAAAGTGGGAAATGAACATCCCTACTCCACACAACAATATAGTAAAAAAACCTGAAGGCATTCTTGTGCCTGTGATCTGTTTTGCCTTAGGAAAACAGGTAATAGACAGTGCCCATCACCAGCCTAGATTAGAAAACTTTGTCCCATTCCAATGCCAAGGCACTGTTGCATCCTAAATGGTCAAACAACATCTTTTTTTTTGTCTTTCTCCTTCACTCATATTTCATATAGATTTGGTATATATGTTCCAGCCAAGACTAATCACTTGATAAGATTCCCTCACCTGCAGTTTTTCATGGTTCTACCAGAAGTATTCTAGATGGCTCCTCTTTGTGAAATTCAGATTCATCTCAAAGCAATTGATTCTGATTTTACCATTTTTAGAGGGGGGGGGAGTCATCATGAAGTTATTCAAGGACAGCTCTAACACGAGTTATTCAAAGACAGCTCTAACACCATCTTGCAGCAAAAACCACAAAAAGTCTTCTGGCACCTGAACAGAATGCTAACAAAAATTATTGCAATATAAACTTTTATGATTTAGACAGATATATGAAGTTTATGCCACAGTAACATCATTACTTTATGAAGCATTTCAAAAATATTTATTTTGTGTCTGAATGTGATCCGTTGCAATTTTAACTGTTTGTTCTAGACTATTTTATTACTTTATTTAAAGGTAGCATTAGATCTATTTTTTTTTTTAAAAGTAGCATTCTGTTGTTCTGTTAAGATAGATTTCTTTTCAATACTAAATGCTATTGTCATGCATGTTTTGACCTATAAAGTGAAAAACAACATATAGAGATACACATAACTGAAAATATGTATGTTCTTAACAACTTATTCATCTGTAACAGAGTTTTTCAACTTTGACAGATTGCAAGATGTGTGGACAACTTCCAGAATTCCCCAGCCAGTAGCCCCCATTCTCTTTGCTTTCCATGATGCAGTTTATCCCTTGGCCTGTGTCTGGTAGGGTCTCTTCTAAGGTAGCAATGGGTACATTTTCACCATTTCAAAATGAACTATGCCAGTGTTGTTCTATTTAGGAGCCCTTCTGTTCCTTCTGATGAATGGTGCTCTGGATATCAGTCTCCCAGTCCTGCTTTGATGATACCACTGGATTCACAATAGTGGATGGCAAACAACAGCAGCAAATATATGAGAGCAATCATAGCTGATTTATCTCCACCTGCATGGAGATAATGTCTTTTATTTGTTTATTTGAAAACATTCTTAGCCATTCTTTGTTTACAGCTCTCAGAAGGGCTTACAACTAAAATAATAAATTTCCATCAACTGACATCTTGCATAAAAACAACCACAGAGAAAAAAAAGCCAAGCTAAATAAAAGGCTCTGCACAGTGTTGAAGGAAAAATAAAATTGAACAATATCAGGGAAGGAAGGAAATGTTGTACATTCCTTAGGGATAATCATACATGCACAAAAGAGATGGAGTGATCAGACAGCCTGTATTTCCATAAGCCTGCAGAAGTGTCTTCACTTTCTCCCCTATCTGTAGAATGTCTGAAAACCTTGCAAATCCTTTTTATAGGCATTACTGCTAAACTAGGTCCCAACATAAAGTTAAGAACAGTTGTAATTTGATCTACTGGAATTCAGTGGAATTTCTTATCGTTATGTCTCATATTTCTGGAGGTTTCACTGTTGTAAGTGCTAAATAGCTTCAGAATAGGCAGAGATAAGAAATCTAAATAAATATCCTAGAAATATGTAAACACTACAAAGTCTGGATCCAGATCTGAACTTTCCCACAGTGTGGAGGAATGTATATCCTAGTTTTGTTTAACCACCATAAACAACTGAATAGTAGAAGTGCAATTTCACAATTATTTTTCTTCCCAGAGCATGGAATAGGCATAATTTCAGCAGCAGACACAAGATGTGGTATACAAATATTTTTATTGGTACCAACAAGATTCATTTGCAAGATGTGTATGTTTGCCAGTTATCTGTTCTTAGTTCTTACAAGAGCTGTGATAATTGTTCAGTGCACATGGTTCTAAGTTAATCACAGTATTAAAGTAACTGAACCTATTGCCCACCTTCTTGGGTTGCCAATTAAGCTAGCCTAGGTCCGCAGCTTTCAAATTTTATAAAAGCAAGTAAGTGCCTCTTTTATACCAATAATAAAAATATGTCAAAGAGCCAGACCGGTGTAGAGGTTAAGGCATCATGCTAGAAACCTAGAAACTGTGATTTCTGGTCTCACTATGGGCACAAAGCCAGCTGGGTGAACTCAGACCAGTCACTCTCTCTCAGCCCTAGGAAGGGCAAACCACTTCTAAAAAAAGAAGTTTGCCAATAAAGCTGCAGGAACTTCTACAGATAGTCATAATGAGTTAAAAACTGACTGGAGGGCATCAAAAACAAACTAAAAACTAAAACATATCAGTCCAATGCTCCTTGCCTTGGCAAAGTACTTAATACCACAGATACAATGCAAAAGTCAGGATACATGGCAATGCAATTTGCCTTATCAAGATATTTCATATTTTTTTCAGAGTTTTACCTTATAATTCCCAAAACTGGACAAGCGTGTGCAAGTATCTATTCCAGTTTTTGGAACTGGAATGGAAGGGCTCAAAGAATAATACAGTTGGTTTGATATAAAAATGAAGTGAGGAGGGATAAAATTTATTGCAATTTCCTATGGGCTTTTATAAAAAGGAACAACCATATTGAAGGTTTGCTTCTAAGAGACAGCAGTCTGACCAATAATTATGTGAAGAAGTCTGCCTGCTTTCTCATGACAGAATTTTAACCAATGAAATTGCAGCTGACGAGCAATTGGGAAAAAGAGCAATCCATAGAGAGGTGGACAAAATGATCTTCATAAGAGCTTTTCTGATTTGCCACAAATACAATAATTCAATTTCTTCTAATTGCAAAGCTTTCACTGCTCTTAGAAAGCAATTGAGAAATACGCAATATTTCTGTAGTTGTGATTGGATAGTATATATTCAACCCAAAGCAATAGGTAGGAACACTGTTAATAAGTCATAGCCCTTTGAACTCTGGCTTATATATCCACTTCTCATTGGTGACTACCTTAGTTAGCAACCATTTGCAAATACAATAGTAATAAATGGTAATAAAAAATTCATTTTCTAACCAGCATGCATTGACCAAATTTTGCATGCATGACAAATCCTAATCTTTTCATCATCTCTCCCTCTCCTTTTCTCTCTCTCTCTCTCTTCCCCTTTCCCTCTCTCCATCTGTCTCTCTTCTTCACATAGTGACCATTTCAGTTAATGACTTGTTTGCTGGAACAAAATTTATCCTTAATTTCTTCACACTGTATATTTAGTTATAAATTAGTGAAGTCCATGTGAAATATTGCCTTCTGGGTAGCTGGAAGAAAGTATTTGCCATAAACACTGAATCTTCTTGGTAAAACTCTTATTCATCTAAATATATCTTTTTGTTATTGTATGTACAAACTATTAGAAGTTATTATAGAACTGTTCAATTTTCTCTGTTTGGAACATAAATCTAGATCACTGTGCTATGATTGGCTTTCCTTGGACCCAATTAGAGATCATTCTATCATTCGAGCACTGATTTTGACATCCTTTTGTTAATAATGGGAGCTATTCCTCAGATGTGAACTGACCCATTCTAGTTCACTTTGGTTCGCTGATTGCTGGAACATCAACATTTAATTTTAGCATTTTTGCTCTGAACAACATCAAGTGTATTGATGTGTCACAATAACATTAGGAAGTATTCTACTGTGAGTGGTACAGAATGGTAGTCAGTCTACATACAATCCAATGGAGCAATAAATTGGAACCCATTCCAGGATTCTGTTAAGATAACCAAGTGGACCTTGACAAGCAGGATATTATCAACATATTAATGGCAGTCAAACTCCCCAAATCAGAAGCTATTCAGAAGGCTACCAGAGAAGAGCAGATGGTAAAAATGAATAGGGCTTATGAAATAACTTGATAAAAGCCCAAAGAATGTCCAGTTGTTGATATGCATAGAAGCAAAAGTAATCTTTGGAAAGTTTAATATACAATTGGTACTTGGAATATTAGAACCATGATTTCTAGTTGGACTGACCATCTATGTAGAGTTCTCAGGTAAAGAACTTTGTATTCAAAAATGTAAAAAAAACCCCACCATTTTTGGTCTTGCAAGCTAATCTGTGCATGTCCAGGTGCGCAAACATGTGTGTGCATGTGTACATATACACTTTAATGAACATATTATGATGTTCAGTTGTTCTCTCTCTAGATCACCATATCGAGAAGGATTGCACTGTAAAAAGGATTGTCTCTTAAATGAGCACAAATACAACAATATGCTTTTCTGATAAGGCTTAGCTTAGCTACATACTGCGCCACACTCTCACACACCCACCCCTGAAAAGAATCCTAGCTCTTCCCAGAAACATTATCTGCACACATTAAGGTCAAGAATGAGAAACTTCCATTTCTGGGAAGAAAGTATCATTCTTCCAACTCTTTCTTCCTAAAAAGAAAGCAGCTGGAAAGAGAGCCCTTCCCATTTCTACATATGATTCCAGTCATCTCACATTTATTTTAAAATTAAGAACCAACAATAAGCATTTATAATTAATGTACAATATAGCCTTTTCATTATTGCATTAGTGTTCCTGATCCTCTGAAAAGTTCTAACCATATTTGACTTCACATAATTACAGGCTTCAGGTTTTCTAGTCTAGGAAAGTCATGGGATGGAAGGAACAGATGTTATGCACATAGTCTATGTTCTCCTCATGCTTACTTAGTTGAAATGTGTGAAACATGAGACCATATCTTATCTGCTATGAACACCCTGAACAAATAGGAGGGGTGCTTTCTTGGTATAAAGCAAAAGGAAGCATCCCAAGTTAGACAAAAAGTATGAAACACAAGAATGAGGGTATCTGAAGATTGTTTCCAAGAATGAATGGTGCCCATGTGAACCAGGAAAAATTCAATGCAAGAGAGCTCAGCCTAGCATAGTGCTCCTCAGTAGAGAGAAACAGGAGGAAATGATTCGAATGCAGTACTGCAGGCTAACTCACTGCTCACTCCAGAAGTTCGATTCTGACTGGCTCAAGATTGACTCAGCCTTCCATCCTTCCGAGGTTGGGAAAATAGGACCCAGATTGTTGGAAGCAATATGTAAACCACTTAGAGAGGGCTGTGAAGTGGTATATAAATCTAAGTGCTATTGCTATTGTTGGAAAATGAAGAGTGAGGGAATAGGACTGGGAAAACATTATGATTGCTTGATCGCATAAAGCTTTTGCAAAAATAATGCATTTTTTAAAGTTATCAGTGTGCCATAACTGACTATGGGTGTCTGTTGGCAAGATGGATACCTATCATTTGCAGTGGGAGTAATCTTTATAATATATTTATTGTTGCATTTTTTCTTAAACACATTCTTTCTTAAATGGCTTATTCTAGCATCAAGCAGCATTGAATATTTCCTTAGTCATCTGGCTGATCTCAATTCTCTTTACTTAGAGGATTTTTAAATAGAATTCTTCCTTTTTAGTTGATTCGAGATCTAGAAAGGAATTCTGAAAGGAATTCTGAAAGGAATTACTGAAAGGAATTATTCAAAGCTTCTTACATATATTGTGAGAATTTGAAAACCAAAGAAGTAGGCAATTGTTCATGTGAACTTTTCCATGAAGTGGAAAAAGGTAAAGGTACATAAAGGCAAAGGTAAATATTTCCTCTGTCCAGTTATGTCTGACTTTAGGAGGCAGTGCTCATCTCCATTTCTTAGCTGAGGGAGGCAGCATTGTCCAAAGATGCTTCCATGGTCATGTGGCCAGCATGACTATATGCCGAGGCTCATAGAATATTGTTACCTTCCCACTGAAGTGGTACCTATTTATCTACTTGCATTTGCATGCTTTTGAAATACCAAGTGGGCAGGAGCTAGGGTAAGTAATGGGTGCTTGGGTCTCAAACTCGGGCTGTCAGCTGACAAGCTCAATGTTTTTAGCCTCTGAGCCATCGCACTCCCTTCTATCACTTAGTTCCTCATAATTTAAAGTCATGGTTGCTTAGATTAAAATGGAACATTGTGTTTATATCCATACTGTGCAGCACTAAACAAAAAGCAAACTTGCATGAAAGTTTTGGATTCCAAAGAGAAATAAAACAGACCTAGGCTGGATTTGATTGTAACAAGAGAAACAGCTTTGAATGCTCAGAAACAGCTTGGTCCTTTTTAATTGACAAAATACCATTTTGCAAAAGGAACCAGGCACACATGTGTCTGATATTTTTCCCCCCAGGATTCTTTAAACATTTTAGTATGTTACGTGCTTTTACAGTCACTTTCTGCTGATATATAAAAAAAAGTGACCTTGTTGATTCTCCTTGATCTCTTGGCTGATTTTAATTATATTGATTGTGATACACTTCTGACAATCTCTATGGAAAGTCTATACTGATTAGATATTGATAATGCTAGAACTGCCCTTGAGCAATACGTTTGGGATATAGATCTCCAAACAAACTTGCAGTAACTAAGATGTTTCATCTCAGTATTTTCATTTTCTTCACAAGAGTTTTGTTTCAGCCTCCTATTTATTATCCATTCCAAATTTCAAATTTCATAAGGCCTTTACTTTAGCCAGCTAGGATGTTTTGCCTTTAGCAGTTCTCTTTTCATGTTTTAAAGATACTTCTATACACTTTTGGTTATGTTCATGTAGCTCAATAGAAATCCAAGCCATATGTGCCCTATATAAGAATTTTACACAGATCCTTGTAGTATCTAGTGTTGAAGAAATATCCAGGTATTTCTATTTAATATTATTTCTTTTGGACAAGGACTAGTTTTGTGCTACTGTCTACACAATACACCACACTGGTACTTAGGTTGGAGTTTCTTATCCGTATTTTATTTTGATATGTTGTGGTTCCCTTGCTCAAATACTTTGGCCACCAAAGGAGAAGAAAGGACTCATTGGAAAAGATCATGATGTTGGGAAAGATTGAAGCCAAAAGGAGAAGGGGACAGCAGACAATGAGATGGTTAGAGAGTGTCATCAATGCAGGGGGCATGAGTTGGGGTAGATTCAGGAAGACAGTGAAGGAAGGGTGGGTGGGCTGGCATGCAATGGTCCGTGGGATCGTGAAGAGTCAAACACAACTTAGCAATTGAACCACAACAATGAGTTCCCTTGTTCTTAATTATTGTTTAAAGTTTCATGCTAACCCTAACCCTAACAATTAGGTAATTGGGAGTTCTATTCCTGATTTAGGTATGAAAGCTTTGGGCCAGTCACTTTCTCTCAGTCCTAGGAAGAAGGCAAGAGTAAGCGACTTCTGAAAATGTTGTCAAGAAAACTGCAGGGACTTGTCCAGAATCAAGATTGACTTGAAGGCACTTTTTTTTAATGGTGTTCACTGCTTAATGAACTCAGCTGGGAGTGGTTATCAGGAGAGTGGAGTAATGTTTCTCAGAAGCAGACTGATGATGCTCATTTCTTATTCTCTATATTATCTGAGTTAGGAGAGTATAAACAGGCTTTGTCTGGGGTTATAGATGCGATAACGCATTGGATGAAGGTCAATAATTTAAGGTGAACCTAAGAAAACACAGACATCTGGATAATCAGTTCTCTTATCCAGGAATTAGAAAAGCCTTTTGCTTTGACTGGGATTAAATTCATTCTGAAAGATCGATGTGTAACCTGGGGGTATTCCTACAAACATCAAAGATTCCCTGACACAAATGGTATTTTCTAACTGGTTCATTAGTTTAGTCATTCCAAATAGGACACTATGGCAACAGTGATCCATATGCTAGTAACCTCATGATTGACCTGTTCCAATGTACTTGAAGTAGATATGTATTAGATTGCTTGTTTGCAGGGAATGTACAGCTAGATTTAAAATAAAACATGAAGACCCAGTAAATAGTCCTAAAATTTTCAAATGGAATCAGAATTGCTGCTGGTGAAGTGTTTTAATATTTGGAGCTCTCTGTGTTTATCATAACCTATAAAATCAGCACATCTTAAATACCATAGCATTTGTGCAACAAGCAAAATAGCACATCTTGGCTGTGCTGGGAAAAAAATCCATATTTGTGATTTATTAAACAGCTTTTCCCAGAAATGATTTGGAATTCATTGCGTATAAGGGTGTTTGTTATAATTTGCAGGGCATGAATGTAGTATGTAAAACATTAGGCTCTTTCACCAGTTAAAATGCATTCTTTTCTGAAAAGTGTTATTATTTAGGCTTCAGCAATGTGTTCTCATGTAAAAAAAAAAAGGAAATAATGTTGTGACAACATAACATAACATTAACACCAGATGAAGAAAAGGTTTTAAGAAAATTTAGAAAGAGCTACATTTGGTTGCTTCCCAAACTTCAAAACTGTGTGCAGCAGTTTTGACAGATTCTAATATGAGACCAAGAAACTGAAGAGTAGTACATTCATCACAAATTTAGCATGCATAATTTTGGTGATGGCGGTATAGAAATACATTGTTGGTTGTTCAGACAACATGACATTTGGCTTAAAAATAAAAGAATCTTTAACAGGAAATAGGCTATGTAAATATGTTATGTGTTGTGATGCTGTGTTGCTAGGTTTTCCAACTCATCCTGCTTGTCTTAAATAAAGTCTTCCAGTCCCCATTTTAAAATTGTCTGACAGATTTCTGGCTCCTGTTTAACTTTTGGCATTTCTCAGTATATCTCTATCCTGAAAACCACACTTGCCTTCCTCATAATTCATGAAGGATTGGAAAATTCTCAGAATGACTATTCTACTATTAACAGAAATGATACATTACATGTAGTCCTAGACATGTGACCAAAAGTGAGCCCAAGCTTTCTGTGGCCAAGTAATACATTTGTTAAGTGAATTTTGACACAATTTACTTGCTGCAGTTGTTAAGTGAATCACTGTAATTGTTAAGCAAGTTATTAAGTGAATCTGACTTCCCCATTGACTTTGCTCTCAGAAGACTGCAAAAGATGATCACATGACCTTAGGACACTGCAACCGTCATAAATACAAGTCAGTTGCCAAGTGTCTGGATTTTGATGATGTGTCCATGAAAAACAGTCATAACTCACTTTTTTCTGTGCCATTGTAACTTTGAACGGTCACTAAAGGAACTGTTGTATGTCGAGAGCTACCTGTTTATTTTTATTTTGACTGAATAAAGACATTCCCAACAGTTTATTTCAACTGAATAAAAACATTCCCTGATAGCAATGGAATTTTTTATTGTTGTAAATTCTGCTTAATGTTATTGATCATTTGTTTAGGTTCCAATTGGGATCCTGGGCACATGAAAATAAGTGGTTTAGGGATTAAGTGTGAAAACAATAACTGTTGATCCATGGAATGACTGCATTACAATGCTCTGTGGATGGTTACCATGTTGGTCCCCTGCCTGTAAACCCATAAAGATATCCAAGCCATGTTATCTAAGCAACCAGGATGATCCCATGGCAATCTTTGAAAAACGGACGCTTGTTGGTAGCTGTATCTTTTTCTAGAACAGCAGCTCAGCCATGTCAAAAATCTAAAGCAGAACAACACCGTTTTCATGTGCATGTCTTTCTTTTTTCTCATTTTTCTTTTAATCCAACCTTGGCAAGCAGGCATGTTGAGGTCAGGTGATTCATAAATCCAACTCATGAGACACATTTTTTCTGTGGCTCAGCTTCCCAGCATTTGCCACACTTCCTGAGCAAGGCAGAATCATCAGTTATTCATCACAGCTAAGAATGTCTCCATTTCAGCTTTTGTAGCAGAGCGTTTCACCTATTTAGACATAAAATTTCGGCCAGCCCTTCCCTGCCAAGAAGAAATTCGCCTGCTTTTTGTGTATGACCCATTTCTGAAGGCGGCTCTCTGGAATGAAGGAAGGGAATCCTTTGGAGCCCTGAGGGTATATCATATGCAGCATCAAGCAATTCAAGGGCATACCTTCCACTCTGTGGGTAACCATTTATTTAGAAACACACACACACACACACACGAACACACAAATCTCACATCATCTGTAGAACTTCCAGAGAGGGGTGGGGAGAGACAAATGAAAAGAGAAAGAGGCCCATTCATGGAGAATGAGCACTTCTGCATCAGTGTTATTGACCACAGCGGGATCTTCTCTTGACCTGATTGATTTCATGATGTTTGTTTTGGAGAACTGAGTTGATTTATTTCTGACCCTGCTCCAGTTTATTTGACAGTACAGCAAAGCTAGAAGCGGGCAGTGGGAGGGGGGATTGCTATGACTCTGCAGAACACATTTTCCCATTGACAAGAATGGTTCATACTTCCTCCTTCAAGCCCACCATTGCTCATTCCCCATGCCCATCCCATAAATAGCCTGTCTATGAAACTTCCTGCTTTGATATGTATCAGTTAGAACTTACCTCTGCTCTTCTTCAATGTAGCTGCTCTTGCAACATGCAATCCTGGTCACAGCTATTGGGAAAAGTACTCCATTGGAAAACTTCTACAGGTAGTCCTTGACTTATGACCACAATTGAACCCAAAATTTATGTTGCTAAGGGAAACATCGGCTAAGTGAGTTTTGCTCCATTTTACCACCTTTCTTGCCAGGGTTGTTAAGGGTTCGCAAAAGGTGATCACATGACCCTGGAATACTGCAACCATCATAAATACGAACTAGTTGTCAAGCATCCAAGTTTTGATCACATGACTATGGGGATGCTGCAACCATTATAAATCTGAAAAACTGCATTAGTCACTTTTTCAGTGCCGTTGTAACGTTGTAACTTTGAACGGTTGCTAAACAAACTGTTGTAAGTAGAGGACTACTTGTATAGTGATATTTCTCACAACTTACAGGAATTAGCAGAGGAGTGGCATTAAGGTGGCTGAGAAGATTTTGGAGGGTTTCAAAGCTTTTGTTTGTTTTTTTTCATCTTGATCTTCTCTCCTACAATTTTCCACCATAGCAACTTCTCTGATTTATTTTTTTTCAGAGAAATGCACAAAATATATATTTCCTGAAAAACAAGGATGGCAGGATTCTAGTGGGGTGACAGAACTGTTGTCCATTGTAACTGGAGTAGAACATTGATTTCATTATGCTCTTTGCACTTTCTTGTTGGTTAGCTGGAGAAAAAGAAAACAAACAGTGATTGGGTCATGGTGTTTTCTCCATGTTTTCTATATTTTAAAGTTGACAGAAGTAAATATGATTATGAGTCTATTTCAGACTGCTTTCTGAAGCATGCAAATTAGAATGGTGATGATTTGGAACTACATATCCCCTTTTGAACACACAGTT
This sequence comes from Oxyrhabdium leporinum, assembly GCA_032468155.1. NCBI lineage: Eukaryota > Metazoa > Chordata > Lepidosauria > Squamata > Cyclocoridae > Oxyrhabdium > Oxyrhabdium leporinum. The sequence goes on from JANHFL010000090.1 coordinate 18,182, forward strand.
TATCTGTTAGACACACATATAAGTACCCCATGTCCATCACCTATTCACCTATATCAGGAGTATCAAACTGGTGGCCAGTGGGCTGATGTGTCACGTGCAGGCCACACCTACCCCAGCTCCACGAAGGGGAAAAATGTCACAAAATGTCACATGACGGCAATGTGATGCGGCGAGTTTGACACCCGTGACTTATATGCATACATAAACCTGCTGATTTATACTCATATCGTTACTTTTCTATCTCATATCACTATTGTTCCGTTAGTTTCCCTTCTTCCTGGAAGAAGGTTGGTGAACAAAAGCCTTGAAAAGTCATGATGACCTGGACTTTTTTATCTTTATCATCAGATGTGGAGTTGCTATGGGATCTCATGAAATTATAACATAAACCCCTCAAACCTAGCCAGAATAGTCAGTAATGAATTATGGGATGAACTATATGCAATAATATCTAGAAAGCTGCACATTGGCCATTTATACTCTAAATAAAGGCTCACATACTAGTAATTCATCATCACTGGCTAACCATTACCTATTTTCCATTATCGTTTTTATTATTAAAGTAAGCAACTCTAAAATTTATTTTTGAGTTGGTCTGGTGGAATATAGTCTAGATTCCAAGGAGAGAGGGGCTGCATTCAAGAGGACTAAGAGACAGTGAAGTTTAGATAGTTTGGTTAGGAGAAAGAGTGTTAAGACAGTTCCTCACTAGCTATTCCCAGAATATATTTTTGATAATGTAAGTAATTGTTATAGTTTGGCAAGATGAGAAACTGCTTGGAAGTAACTTGATGTGTCTTTCTTGACTCTTGGGGACCTGACAGTTGGCATCTTGATTAAAAGATCTATGTTTCATCTTCAATTCACATACTCTCAAGGAAACTTAATAAAATTACAAGCAATCTATAAACAACTAAAACTTGAGTTGTCGTGACCTTTACATGGACAAAACAATGCATCATACAGGAACAGTTCTTGGGCAAAGGTACCTCAAATAGTCTAACATATAGAATGTGTTCAGAATTCAAGAGCCATGTCTCCCAAGGGAATGAAATTTAAGAAAGTTGGGGCTGTTTCAGTGCTACTGGCTGCTGCTGTGCTGGTGGGTTGTTGCTGGACCCCTGTAATCTTCATTGTCAATGTTCTGTGACAGTTTTCTATCAAGTTTCACAATCCCTCACTCCCTCCCCTACCCAGCAGCAGGCATTTATGTGTCTTTTGGGAAGGGAAGGGGTATTTCCAGTGCTCCATACCAGATTTCCATAGGAAAGCTCAATGGGGAAGCCAGGGGAAAGACAAGAATTGCTCCTGCTACTATTTCTTTTTTGCCCACCCTAGTGGTGAACCTGTGGGATATGGGTTATCAAATTTAATAATAAAATCATCAAAAATATAGCAAAAACAACCAGTGCATCAATTCAGTTTGAAAATAGCAGCAAGCAATATATAGAAGGTCAGGAGGGGAGTCTTGTCTTAAGAAAAATAAAAAAAAATCTTAGGAAGGAAGCATCACAATTTGTGTGTCATTCCTTAGAAGGCCTATCTCTGAGAGACACCTCAGAAAACAGGGCACTCAGAGAAGTGTAAAGCAGTTTCAATGGGAGAAGACATCCTTAGAAAGGAACATGCAAGATCGTCCAGTAATCAATTTCTGAGACTTATAACATGTATTTGTAACTGAAAAATCAGGTTCCAGATCTAATCTTGATACATTCACAGGACACTGGGAGAGCTACTAGTGTTTTCTCCTTGTAATGAAATTAGCTTGGTTTTCTTTTCATGGTTAGAACCAGAAAGTCTTCACTAACACTATCGTCTTCCTTCTTTTCTTAGTCTCTGCTGATTTTTTCTGTTTTTTGCAGTTTTAAGCAGGTGGGTTTGATAACTGAAAAAAAAAGAAAAGAAAAAGAAATCTGCTATAGAAAGGTCATTGGATTAAATAGGGAGATGCTCCTTCCCTGTAAAGTTTTAAGAAATTAATATTGGACTTAACTCAATGCTCTGATGTGCCAGGCTCAAAGCACATGATATGGCCTTTGTCCCAGATCGATTCGATCTGTTTCTCATTTTGTTTCTTCTCCCTCCAATTTTCACCTTTGCTTAGCCACTTAGGCAGCCAGTATTACTTAAACCTAACTTATTAACTCTTGAGTTGACCTAATTTTCATACACCATTTTGGGAAAACAACCATATTCTTCCATGGCATAAGAGCAGTAATCCTTAACAAGGCCGATATGCGTACACACAGTTTGGCAGTTATAGTCTACAACACAGCCAATGGGTGGGAGTTGAACACCAAATGAATCTACTTTTGTAGGTAATTATCACAACTGAAGTGTAAATAATTTCACAAGGTTTAGGGAGCTAATGAAAAAAAATGTATCTGTCATAGCACATTGCAATGAAATATGAGTCAGTCTTCCTCCTTTTTTAAAGAAAAAGAAAAATCTGTCTTGGTATCAGCATTCCAGAGTGGAGCAATGGCTTTGTATTGTAAATGTAGCCTTTGAAGTTGGCCGAAGTTTCAACTTTAATTGGAAGTGTTAGTTATGTCTTTTTGTATAAGCATTCTGACAATGCTTGCAGAGGCTGACAGAATAATAATGCAGCTGAAAAGAAAATGACTGTGTCAGGAAAAAAAAAAGGTTCAGTTTTTGCATCCGGCACAAATGAAGCAGAATAACTTAGCAGGGTTTTTCTTTTTTCACTTTTCATTCAATCCTCTTGGAACTTTAACATTGGAATTATAATTATACTGTATATTGGGCAATCAGACACAAATTTTTAATGGAAACGTTTTGAGTGGAACTTGTTAGTAGGAATATTGTGAAACACATGGTAATTGTTTCCCTGAGTAACTGGACTAGTTGCATCAAGTTTAAATTTGGTACAGTGAGTTCACATTGATACGTTAGCAATTGAGACTGCCTCTGCTTAAGCTTTTCATAACATGTTAAAGCTACAGAGTAATTTCTGGTCTGCCAAGAGAAAGTTAAAACAAGAGAAAAACCACACCAACATTTCCTAGAATTAGAACAACTTGGTTTGTTGCCACAGAGACTGCAATAAAGTTACTGCTTTCCAATAGGAGAGCGGATTTCAGCAGCCATGTAAATTTAGCAAATAACATCTTTTTTCTCCACAGAGTGCTGTCTGCAGGCCAAATGAGTGTTGTTCTAAGGCAGGCAGGAGCAATTCCTCACTGTAGCTAGCCTAAGCTGCACGGCTCCCATGAAGCTTCCAACTGTTTCTTAAACCAGCTTCAAAAATTCAGATCTGGCTTCCAGTGGATTGGCAGTCAGGTCAGGCTAGTGCTGAGTAGAGATTATGATCACCACAAGACTTCTGAATCCTTTTCTGTAAAAAAGCATTTGGTCTTTTATCATAAGTATGTGAATAAGAGAATTAAACAATTAAGGTAAGGGCTTGAGGCTTGTTTTCAAGACTAATGAATGGGATGGCAGAAAGTTAAATCTAGACATTTGGTGTAGTTCATTGTCCAGGAAAGACTTTGCACAGAAGGAAAGTCTGTTTAAAGGAATAGAGAGAATCCCAATGGGATGTTTTTTTCAGTGGTTTAGAGTTTGCTCTATAAATTGTGAATGCTTTCTTCCAAATGGGTAAAACTAGACTATATTTATCTTTAAAGTGGTTTGTTATTACCATTAGCCATTTTAAGCAATAGCACTAGTAATAGCACTTAGACTTATATACCGCTAGGCAGTGCTTTATGGCCCTTTCTAAGCGTTTTACAGAGTCAGCATATTGCCCCAGTGGTGGGATTAAAATAATTTAACAACCAGTTCTCTGCCCTAATGACCAGCTGGGTGGGCGTGTTGATGGTGGGCATGGCCTGGGGGTGTAACAGGCAGCACTCGATCTCCTGCACCATCCCAGGAGCAAAAATGGGTTATGGGGGGGTGCACTGCACTCCATGCCACATTTTGGGCCTAGTAGGCCTTCCTGCAGCCCCTGGGAGTAAAAATGAGCTGTGGGGGGGGCTGTATTGTTACCCCCCCATGTCCCATTTTGGGTCTAGTAGGCCTCCCTGCACTTACCTGGGAGCCAAAATGGTGCACATGGGGACTCCTGGAAGGGGCAGGATGGGGAGGGGAGGGGCCAGCCAGCAATTTAACAACTGGTTCGGCCAAAGTAGTGCGAACTGGTTGAATCCCACCATTGTATTGCCCCCAATAATCTGGAAGGATGAAAGGCTGAGTCAAACCTTTAGCCTGGTGAGATTCAAACTGCCAAACTCTGCAGGCAGTCATCAGTCAGCAATACTGCATTCTAACCACTGTGCCACCATGGTCATATTTATCAAATAATATTTTTTATGCTTTAGGATGTGTTTATGTTTAGCAAATAACTGAAAAAATACAATGGAATATACACTTTCTTCTATTCCAGTGAGTCAAGGCCATATGGGTTGACTTGTTCAAAAACTGATGCAGAAGAGTTTTATTTTTCTTCATTTGCATGTTTTATAAAGAGCACATATACATACAGGTATTCCTCGATTTACAACAGTTCATCTGGTGACTGTTCAAAGTAATAGCAGCTCTTTAAAAAGTGACTCATTTTTCACACTTATGACCATTGTAGCATCCCCATGGTTATGTGATTTATATTCGGATTCTGACAACTGACTCACATTTATGATGGTTGCATTGTCCTGAGGCCAGGTGATCCCCTTTTGCGACCTTCTGACAAGCAAAGTCAATCGGGAAACCAGATTAACTTAACAACCATGTTGCATTGATTTAACAGCTGCAGTGCTTCGTTTAACAAATGTGACAAGAAAAGACGTAAAATGAGGCAAAACTCACTTAACAAATTTCTCATGTAACAACACAAATTTTGGGCTCAATTGTGGTTGTAAGTTGAGAACTACCTGTATGTAATTCCTTTTATGTCTTCCCAAAATGGTTGGTGATATTTGATCACCGTTAACATTGTTGGCTGTTAGTGGGAGAAAGTAGGAAAAGTGATAGCCTTTACTTGATGAATGTTTGTTGGAGAAATCAATGTCCCTCGGTTTTCAACAGCACCCACGGACAGCAGTGGCCAGATATCAGATATCAAATATATGCCATATATTAATGAAGAGTCAGTTTTGCCTTACCACTTTGTATTTCAACACCTTTGCAAAGTGCTAAAAAGATGCTTACCATTTCCCACACATCTGACTATGCATAGCCTGAGCTCTTGTGTCAAGTAATGGCATCAATCCCTTTGACCCAGGGATCAAGAAGCAGGCTGTTGGGTTTAAATTGTGGCTGGTCACAGCTTTTAGAATTTGTTACATGAATTATATATTAATTCCCCACAATTACACTGTGCTGCAATAATCCTGAAAAAAAGACTTCGATAAAACCTTGGAGGCCTTGTTTGCTTTCTTCCAAACCAGCCTAATGTTAATAGATTATATACAGGTGGTGTACATGTAGATAGTTATTCCAAACTGGGTCTAGAAGAATCTACAATCATACCTTTCAAATGGAGGGATTTCAATATATCATACACCGAGAACATACCTTGCTAATGTAAACAGGGCATATTCTCTACAAGCTTGAGTTGAACCAACATAGACCATTGTGTGAAGAATTCAAACATTATCCTATGCCATGATAAAAACAACATTTTAAAAAATTTGGACCTTTTAAAGTTCATTAAAGTCACCTTTATATAGCTTCCATGAATCTATTGCATTGTTTGGTCCAATGTTAGGTTCTGTTCATTTCAGGGGACTCTGTAACGCACTTTTAAACTTTATTTGATACCAGCTGTATGGAAAGAATTGTCAGCAGAGTAGAGGCCCAGTAGGAAAATTAGTATTCAAGACAGAAAGCTATTTAGACATAATTACAAGGTTTGGTATTATACTATGTGCCACTGAAACTATGTACTGTCCTGAAAAGTATTGAGTCAAGTCTTGTAGCAGCTTCTTTAAATGCCCCAAGTGCATAGGTGATCATTATTACCAATCCACATGAAGGAGATTAATCACCAAAGGTCATTTTCACTGCACTGCTGCGTCCCTTTCTCAGATTCACACACTTATCTGGAAGAATACTGCTGTCATCTTCAAGCTTAGGACAAACAACAAAGAATGACTGCCCTGCCCCAAGCAAAACCCCTTCACCTCCACTCCACACAAAAGAAAAACAATCTAACTGTCATGGCTGACTCGCTGCGCAGTCAGGGAGGGGGGAGGGAAAGTATTGGGATGTAAGGGAGCTTTTGGGAGGGAATTGAGGAATTCAAGTGAGCCAAAGGGGCCTGGGACAGTCCCAACACCCCAAGGTCAAACAATGGGAAAACTCTGAACTGCTCAGAATGTTCTCAAAACAAAACAAATACAACTGATTGGTGGACAATGAACTGCGGAAAGTCCAGGGGAAAGAGAGGATTTTACCTATGCTGCTTCTCGGACAAAAACTTTAGAACTTGCTTTGCTACTTCTGTGCCTATGTGGAATTATCAGTCAAGTTATACTCTTGGTAAAATAATGTCCCAGGAGTTTCTTTTTCTGCATTTACCAATGGGGTGGCTGACAATAACTTACTTACATTCATGTCCATAAATCATGCTATTTATCATTGTATGAAAATGCAAAACAAAACCAGTCTCTGTGAAAGAGAGAGGAAAAGGTGCCAAGCTTTCTCTGACAACTTGACAAAGATGTCTTTACCACCATACTGCAAGGTAAGCCAGGCTGCCAAACACCTTCTGTTTTGTATTTCCAAGTTTTTTTTTTTACTTTTTACATGCCTCAGAGATTTTATTTTTAATAATAATTTTATTAAGCATTATAATAAAAAATGAAAACCAGTGCAAAGTAAAAAATAAAATAAAAAGTAGAAAATGAAGGAGAGAAATAAGAAAAAAGAAATAATAATATAGCAGAAAAAATGAAAAAAATATATACAGAAATAACTTCCCTCATCACAATTAGAAACAATTTTAGTAACTTATCCCCTTCTCTTAAAATACAACAAACAATCTCTTCTACCTATAGACTACCTTTTACCTACAATATAAACAGATTCTTAAAGCATAATCATTTCAGTCTTAATCAGCAAAAGTCCATTAAGGGTTACCTGAGATAACATGTCTATTTTAACCTTGATCAAATAAACCGATTTTACATTCCTTCCTTTTACTTTTAACAAGCTTTACTTTTAGCAAGCATGAACAAGCATCCCTTCAAATAATGTCCTAGAATTTGATTTCGTTTCATTTTCTTCTTTGTTTTTTCTCACAAAATTCTTCCAAGCTTTAACAAATATCTTTTGTAAATCCAACATAGGAAAATTATTCAGATCACTCTTTTGGTTTGTTATTTGTTTTTCTTTTTAATTATTAAGACAACCACTGGTTCCATTTATATATCCAGTGTAGCAGTTTTTCCCATATCATGAGATCAGTATGCAAGTAGCAAACTCAACTGGCTTTCGGATCCAGTTACCCAAGCAAGGCCTCACATCTGATTATCTGTGATGTAGTATCTGTTGATATTAACTGAGTCAAAAACTACCATATACCCTACCCCAGGACCATGACTGGTTCCAAATCTGAAACCTTGGCAGGCATGTTTCTGTCCCTAATCACCAAGTTTTGGTACTGCAGTTCAGCTCTGCCTTCTAATCCATGATTGTGGATGTGAACAGTTTTATTGCAGCTACACATGACATTTAATAGTCCCTGAATATTCACCACATTCATACTTTTTATGGTCAGGAGCAGCTACGTGCATCTATTTGCTACTATAAGCCTTCTTCCAGAGTAATTTGAGTAAGAGCTAATCCCTGGAGCTTCTCATGAGTTGAAGAAATAGATTGAATTCTCTGTATCAGATCTGACAAACAGGCTCTACTATCGCTTTTCTTTGACTATAAAAATCATCCAGATATGAATAGGTTTCAGACCCATAATGTGGACTGGAATTGGAACGGATAGCCTCTACAACAATCACCTTCTGGAGCATGTTCCTGATAGATAGACAATCATGGATGGATAAAACTTGTTAAAAACCAAAGTGGGTTTCTTCAAAAGCAGAAGCAATGGGGAGTCTGACTTATCTGGGGAGTCTGTGCACAAATGAAATGCAGAACAATACAAATATGAAAGTGATGACAATAGCTAATATTGCTAATTCCGTGTGCTGCAGGGAGGGGATCTCTTTTTATTCACAGAGTATGCTTGCTCCACATTATTCAAGGATTATATAATTGGCTTATTCAAGTCAATAAAAGAATGCAAGCATCATGAAGAAAGGATGAAATGTTTTAGCTGACATAAACTTAAGCCACTTTTTTATTATTTATAGAAGGCGTTCCTGAGAATATCAATCAAGGAATATGTAGAGATCATACAAATTGCTAAATTTCCTTCACACATTGCTTCACATACCTTTTTTAAACACCCTCTCTCAGGTCTGCAAAAATAAATAAATAAATATTGAATCTAGGATTTTAATGTGACCTAGCCCAATTTACATATACACAAAAGACCGCAGCAAAGATTACTCTAATTCATTTTTTTCCTCTCTCTCTTTGTCTTCATAGGTGAAAAGAGTGTATTGTATTTAAGCCACTTAAAATGGCAATACTGTTGCACTTGGGTTAATAGAGCACCAGGCTGCCTCTGAATGTAGCTGATTTTGGAACTTATGTTAGATAAAAATCTGGAGGAAAACAATTTAATAATTTTGCTGCAAGCTCAGTGATGTCCTGCAAACCAAACCATCCTCAATGAATGACTAGCCATCAATATTAAAACTATTTAAAACTGTTTTCAACTATGTGTCTTTTTATGACTGTATGGCTTTTATATGTAAACCACCCAGTCACTCAGGTGAGATGAATGAATGAATGAATGAATGAATGAAAGATCAACATTATTTAATACATTCTACATTTTGCATGATGCTCTCCCAGACGCCCCCTCCTTTAATCTTCATTTAGAGCACAATGGAGTCTATTAGTTCAAATAATGATAAGGGGTGGGAGATGGCCCTTTTTAAGTGACTGAATTATTTTAAAAAATCATCACAAAATACCAGAAAAAAATGAATAGCCTAAAAATTCTATTCTTTGCTGTTATATTTTTTTAGGAAGAAGACATACACTCTCAAATCCATTCAAACTATGCATTGCTCAATATCAAGATTTGTCCAAAACTATCAGCTATCATTTTTGTCCCCAGAGAGTTTTAAAAATTCCAAAAATATAATATATAATCTTATTCATATGTAATATAAACATCATCATTCAAAAGTTTACCTGTCTTTATAAACTACAACTATTTCCATCAGATACAGTACAGAAGCAAAATCCTTTCCTAAACATTCTAAACTTTTCTCTATATTTATATCACTCCTCAGTCCCTGTGTTAGAAACAGGATTGGCCTTCAAATTTTTATGAAATAAACTTGTGGAAAAAAGAGAAAGAAAGAAAGAAAGAAAGAAAGAAAGACAGAAAGAAAGAAAGAAAGAAAGAAAGAAAGAAAGAAAGA
>JANHFL010000091.1:15643-26690 GCA_032468155.1 Oxyrhabdium leporinum
CCCCCCCCCCCCCCCCGAGAGATGCTAGGACCAGACAGACGGTGGAGAGAGGTGGAGTGGAAAAGTTGCTGTTTGAAGAAACAGCCTTTTGTTCCAGGGCAATTTTTTGTCCAGAGCTAGTTCAGAACACAAATTGCTAAAAAAACAACAACCCCAGGCTACAGAACTCTGCAAGGCAGCTTTTTATGCTGTTTTAAGGGACATATCTGAGACCAAGAAGCACAGAAGACAAAGCCACCTACTTATTATCACTGTTTAGACTATCTGCTGGTTGCTGGTACTGCCCATTCATTCTGCTCTCTTTACTACAATGAAAACAAACAAACACAAAAAACACACCATGTTCAGTGTCATTTAAAAAGACAGCGGGTTATCAAATCGCCCTTTAGTTAACAGACATTTAAAACCTGAAGAGATCTCCTTATTTTCTCGACATTTCCTGAGGAGGAGAGACAAGTGTTTAAGGAAAGAGACAGCACTGACATAACTTACCCCTGCATGAAGAAAACCAGCAAAACACCAAAGCCCCAAAGCAGGAGATTTAAATTACTAGTTTAAGCGTTTAAGGCCATTCACAGGGTGAATTCCGAATGCTCTATATGCAGTGATACTTGGTACTTTCCTAGTTCTCCAAAGAGGAGAAAGGAACTTTACCGCTCTGTAAACGTATCTTCAAAATTGCAATTTTTCCAACCTGGACACCTTCTTGAAAGGTCAATTTCAAATCCCAGCATTTCCTGGGACAAAGATCCTGCTGGCTGGAGAATTCTGGAGAACTTTTGACTTGACTGTTTAAGGAAAAAATTTCCTGCCTTTATTATCACAGCCAAAAGTTTTAAAATGTGAGCGTGCATCTTTTATACTTGTCTTGTATCGGTGATCGGTCAGGCAATAAACCTGCCATTTTTCTTCTCGGCATAATCGTCAAATCAAAGGCAAATTGATTAGTTAAATGAAAAGCAAGTAGACATGTAAAATATTTAAAGGAACGATAGCAGCAATAGCACTTAAGACTTATATACCGCTTCACAGTGCTTTCCAGCCCTCTCTGAGCGGTTTGCAGAGTCCGCCTCTTGCCCCCCAACAATCTGGCTCCTCATTTGACCCACCTCGGGAGGATGGGAGGCTGAGTCAGCCTGGAGCCGGTCAGGATCGAACTCCTGGCACTGGGCAGTGAATTAGCCTGCAATACTGCATTCTCACCACTGCGCCACCTTGGCTCCATGCACCTTAGAGGGAGGAGGGAAGTGAAGAAACCACTCTCTTTTCGCTCAAGATACTCCCGCTTAACTTCAGTTTTGAAATCCACGCCAGCGGAAGCACCGAAAAGAACATCCAATTACCGTCCCCGCCTACAAGCTGAACTAGACCGCTTCTCGGCCCTTTCGACAGCGCCCAAGAGACGGAGGGCTTCTCGTCAGAAGAGGGTTCCAGTGCATACCTAGAGGCCATGAAAGGCGTCATGTCCAGTTCTAGTGGAAAGGAGACATACGTAGTGATCTTCCGTCTCAGTTTGGCTGAGTGTTCAAACCGCTAGACAAAAAAATGGGTAGAAGATCAGATTTTTTTTAACTTCCTCAAGGCAAAAGCATCTCATCACTTAGCTCGGGTGCAGAAAGAACAGCTACAGGTGGTCCTTAAGGTACAACCACAACGGAGACCCCCCATTTCTGGCGGCTAAGCGAGACAGCTGTTAAGCAAGTCGCGCCTCCTTTTGCAATCTCCCTTGCCACAGTTGTTGTTAAGTGAATCGCTGCAGTTGTGAAGTTAGTCACGCGGCCGTTAAGTGACTCTGGTTTCCCCCATTGACACTGCTCGTTAGAAGGTTGCAAAAGGGGATCGTGGGACACCCCCCCCCCCCGGACGCTGCAACCGTCATCAGCGGGAGTCAGTTTCCAAACTGAGCAAATTCTGATCGTGTGACCGTGTCGATGCCGCAACAGCTATAAATGTGAAAAACGGTCCTAAGCCACTTTTTCAGCGCCGTTGTAACTTCGAATGGTCACTAAATGAATGGCCGTAAGTCAAGGACCACCTGTGTATGAATACAACAGCTTGTCAGAAGTGCGTGTCTTTTATGCCAATTGTTATGGTTGCCTACTGTTTCTTTTTAGAACAAAAAAGAGATCAGAATGTACCAGAAGGGAGAGAAAAAAACACGTTTTAAAACCTATCCTTTATCATTCTTGAGGTACTCTAGGATTTCTAGCCGTGGATTCTGCCTGAAACCTCCCTTGTACAAAGTTAGCACTGAGGTACGCTGTGCTTGAAAAAGGAAGACAAATAATTCTCTAGGTATCTTACGCCGCCAAGACACAGGCGGCTGGAAAAGATTAATTTCGGAGACAAAGGGAAATGTGGTAAGCTCCGTACTTTCATCACCATCCGTATAAAACGCTATAAGCGGATGTGAACGGGGGACAGAAAGATTAATGAACCCTTCTTCTGGAAGGCAGCCTTTCTCCAAATTTCTAAAAACTCCTGTCCTATTTACCTTTGTAGGTAATTGTACTCCGATTTCAGAAACGGAACAATCCCCTAGCAACAGACCAGGCTATTTTCTGAGCACGAGAAAAGAAATTACGCAGACGAGATAGCCTTTCACATTTTTTTTTTGTTTGCCATATTACATTATTAACATTGTCAGAAGACACAGCTCTTCATCATGACTCTGGTAACAGTTCGGCTATAAATAACGTACAGCCCCCTATCCATTACTTCAGCTGCCGGAATTTAGCAATATTAGTTCGCTGGCATTTGAACGCTGTTTTGAGGCATTAAATATTAAAATCTTAATTCTGAACAGACAGGAGGGCAGGGTGATTCATGGCAAGAGATCATCCTTTGACATTCAATACAAACGCTGCCTGTTTCCAGAATATCCTTCTGTGTGTTCACTTTTATGAAATCTAGACATTTGGATATACTAGATATGGCTATTTGTATTTCTCTGCTGTGGAATATAATGATCATCAAAAGCAACTCAACTCTGAGGGGTCCTGGGTGCTCTGTGAGATTGCTTGTTTTCTTGCAGAGATCTCATTACCCAAACTAGGTAACATCATCAGTGCTAGTAAGGACTGCGGTTTGCTGTCAGTTGCTTCTCAACCAAGAATTTTCTTCTTTAGAACTGGATGGTTGTTTTTTTTCTTTGAAAAACCTTTCGCTTCTAATCCAAGAAACTTCTCCTTCAGAACCGAAGAAGCTTCTTGGATCGGAAGCAAAATGTTTTCAAAGAAAAAAACCGAGGAAGTCCACTTGCCTTTTGGAAAAAGCACCTTTGGGACTGAATCTGCAAAATGTTAAAACTCTGGATATAGAATTAATTTAGCAGTAAATATATCATCCAACAGTCACAAAGTATGTTCCCAATTCTCAAGGGTACACACTCAGTTCAAAACTGAGATTCAGTCTACCGGTGAGATTTTAGATCAAATCCACAAAATAAAATCAACCAAGTCCATGGAGGGAGATCTGCTTTCAGGAATCATCATTTAGCAACTCACTTTGAGATGAAAACAAGCCACAATGGGTAGTTTCTTCATAGTGAGCTGTTTGGTGGATTCTTGGTAGCTGTGGCAACCACTACACTTGATTTTGGCACTGCTTCCTAGATGTTCTGGCCTTGTAAACCTGAAAAAAATATTTTAAAAAACAGAATGGATAACCAGCACAATTAAAACACTATTTCACTTTAAGTTTCCATTTAGTATCTTTTATGGCCACTACCTTCCAGTACAATATTCTACAAGTTTTACATTTAGAGTATTAGTTTCAGCAGAGTTTTAATTCCCTTCGAGTCCTTGGCTATTACCTTTCTTGATTAAAAAAAAAACATAAAAAGAAAATTATATGCAACCTATACAAACTGGTGTTAAAATGTTCCTTAAGACATTTTCCACAATGCTTATGTTCTTAAAGCCAAGCTTACCTGAAAAATAGGACAATAAAAAATAAATTTGGCTCAGAGGCCAATCTATCACAAAACGGCGAATATGAAGAGATCACCACAGACCAAACAAAAACAGGATTTTAAGCTTTGGTTAGGTGAACAGGCCAATGTTTTGCATTTGCTTAAACATACATAAGTGAGGCATTTGTGAGGACAGATTAAAGGTTTTATCACATAGCCAAAATACAACATACCTTCCCAAATCTGGAAATTATCTTGGGTGAAATCTAAATGCACATTTTTATAATTGCCATCCTTACCTTCCAGACTCAAAAGAGATCAACTGGTTAAAAAGGGAATATGCAAACCTTGGAATTGTTGAGGTAATGGTTGGATCCAGACCTTTCTTACTGAAATAATAAACGTGAATTCTGTACTGAGGCAGTACTTAAGACCAACCCTGAACCTTCTTCCACACAAATGAGTGTCTTCCATCCATCAAGATCATTTGGTAACAGGCCTTCTACATACAATGAATTCTTCGCATGGAACAGCCATGCCAAACCAGCCATTTGAGAGAGACACACACTACACAGAACTAATTCTCAAGTCTCTGCAAAAGGGTATAAAACTTCTAAAGGAATTATATCTTTTAGCAACTACGGCTGCTGACTGTAGTGGATACAGCTAAAGACTGCTGGAATCCAGAAGCCTCAAGGTTTTCATATTTGCATCACTTCTCTTTCAATCTTGCCTAAAACTAAAACAGCTTCAGATTAGCCGTCGTCTACTTTTGACTCAAAAAAAAAAAAGGCCTCCTAAAATCCATGGAAGGCCAAAACCAACTTGGAACGTGAGATTAACTTCTTCTGAAACTTCCTGCTTGATGAATGCAGCAGAATTACTTCGAAAGCAAGACGATGTATTATCGGCTTTGGTGTTAAGGTAACAAATAAACCCTATATAGTATGAAGCAGTAAGACAAAAGCATAGTTCCGTTGGCATTGTTATTGAAGAGTACTTCCTTGTTTAACGGTGAACTCCAGAATTTCTTTAGGGTGGCCACCAAAATATGTACCAGTGGATAGTTATGGGATTAGGTGGAAGTTTGATAAAGTAGGGCTCTTCCTATGATCTTAATTACTATAATGGTGATAGCTGAATGGATCTGGTTAGCATTATTCTGAAGTTGCTTGCCAGATTCCAAGAAAATGGAAGAATCTTAGGGGGAGGAGCCAATCCATCATTCTAAATAATTTAGTCTCGATGTCCTAATTACAGGGCGGTGATTCAGTGAGTCAAGAAAGATATCCCCAATGGAGTATCTCCATTGAACTGACCTCAAAGCAGGTAAACAGGTAGCAAACAATTAAACAGTGAACAGGTAAACAGTTAAGAGCCGTGGAAATATTTTCAATATTCAACTGAGACTACGGGCAATTATATAGAGGAAAGCCCAGATAGGGACATGAAAACATCTCCCGTTCTTGCAAGGAAATGGAGTGTAAACTCACTGCGGCCCCTCTATCTGTACATTGTATTGTTTTAATTAAAAGCTGTGAACCGCCCCGAGTCTTCGGAATGGGGCGGTATATAAATATAATAAATAAATGAATAAATAAATATCTTGGCTAGTCTGTTATCCATTCGGAGACAGGCTTGTGCAGTCTTCTTCATATGGATCTCTGTATGCTGTTGTGCAAATTCTTCGGCAAAAGTTTTTCTTGTCAATCTTCCTGAAGGGGAAGTGGCTGTGTGATAATTTTATAACCTCTCAGATCTTTTGCGAAGTGACAGTTGCATCAGGCGGAACGGAAAAATAGTCTGCTTACTGTGTTTTGAAAGAAGGATGAAATCTGCTGGACATTGCTCGTCTGTTGATCTTTCTTGAAGTCAGTATTAAGATACATTCCGCATCCTATTTTAGCAGAACATTCTGTTAGGACTAGCAGAATTTCTTCTTCGTAAGGCCAACCAAGAGGGTCCAAAAACCGGTGAAGCAATGGAGGTTTCCTGCTTTACAATTTGGGCTGGCTGCTTCGCTTGGCAATTCCTCTTTTACGTTGGATTTCTCTTCCTTACCTCTAAGAGACTCCACTTCTGTTCACTGAGCAAGGGAGGGATAGGTAAGAGGCAGACTATCCAGAATTAAGGAAAACAAGGATTGTGAACCTGTACCTATGATCTACAGAGGTACTGCATATGTAGGCCATAGTTCAACAAAGCTTTATTTAAAATGCCTGTAAGATGAGAGATCAAAGGTGTTTATGTTTATCCTGAGCTTGCCTTGCTTTGCAACATACGAAGCAATACCGTCTACTGTCTAACATAATCAAGGATACACAGTGCTGAAATTTATCATGGGGAAAGCTAAACTGAGGGGGTTGTTTGTCTTGGTTACCTACCAGCTTCTATCAAGTTTATGCTACATGCTTAATTTTTGTCCTGGCCTCTTTTCCTACAAGGGAACTGAGTTGCTTGCACGATGATTCAGCAGAAATAATTGCAGGCGAGGTGGTGTTTTTTGCTCCTGGGACATCTGCCTGCCAATTGCTCATCTGCAGACAGGAGGAGGAGGGAAGGTAAGATTGCTCCTTTCTAAAGTCAGTCTGCCAGCCTGTACCTTCGCAAGCAGTCTGTGAGGGTGGTGGTTCCTGACACGTGGCTCTCTCCGTTCACCACACTGCCATCGCTGCCTGGACTCAGAGGCCAAAACGGGGTGGAGGAACCGGGCAAGTCCAGACTGATGTCCCAGAAGGGGTCTATCGTTGTGGACACACCGCTAAGGGGAGAAAAGAAAGAAAAGAGAGAGAGTTCGGCCACGGGATCACGTGAAGGAATAGTTGGAACAGAAGGGATTGTGGGGCCCTTGCTGCTCTCGGAGCTTAGTGTTTTCTTGCAGACGATTCATGATCCAACTAGATAGCAACTTCAGTGCTAGAAGGGAGGGGGGTTTGCAGAGTGGAGAAAGAAGGAGGAGGAGGAGGAGGGTGACAGCTGTGGGGTTCTTGGTGCTCTCTCAGTCTGGTTTTTTTCTTGCAGATGTTTCATTACCCAACTAGGTAACATCATCCATGCAATGACGATGAAAGCCCACTCCCTTTTAGCACTGATGAGGTTACCTAGTTGGGTACTGAAATGTCTGCAAGAAAATAACCAAAACCAAGAACCTCACAGTCCTCCTCCTCCTCCCCCCTCTCCCTTCCTTCCAGCACTGATGATGTGACCTAGTTGGGTCATGAAACATCTGCAAGAAAACCACCAAGCTCAGAGAGGCACCAAGGACCCCACAGGTCAACCCTGTCTTCCAAATATTCTCTTCTATCAGTAACACTCATTTTACCTGTTAAAATTGAGAGGACAAAATACTAAGGGGGTATTCCTGCAAATCAACAGATCCAGAACATGGTGTGGTATTATTCTACAAAATAGTAGGCTTACAAGGGTAAACACTGAGAGGAAAAACATTCTGGCAACCCTTCCACGTCCAAAATGAATGTGCAAAAGTGGAAGAAAAATTGGAACTTCTCCTCTAGGGGGTGCTCGCAAAACAGATTTCCAACAAAGAACATTTTAAATTTCTTTAGCTTAAGAATATGGCAGAAGAGCAGGATACTAGGGAGCGGACAAAATATCAGCCATCAGATATAAGCCAGCAAGAGGAATTAATGAAAAGTCCGTATAATTTAACAGTGCAAATTTATTTTAAGTTCTAGCAGCTCAGGTCTCCCTTAAAAAAAAAGCCCATTGGCTGCCCACTTGCTTTATAATCAAGCAAAAGCTGATTTTAAACTCCTGGCGATGTTTATTTATATCTGGCTGAAAAAGACCCCCATCATGTCTTCACCAGAAAAAAAGAAAAATAAAAGGTTGCCTTAATGCAAGCAGGTTTAAGAGCAGTAGCTTACTTATTGTGCCATTAACTCTTTTCTTTATTTCATTCAGGTTCTCACTGAAGTTTCCTGCCTAGGTTCTCTCTCTCTCTTCTCTCTCTCTCTCTATATATATATATATCTACATCAGGAAGATATCGCCATTTTATTCTCAAGGGGTTGCCCGTTTTTAAAAGACTGGCTCATCATACTCACTGGCAGACCTGACAAGTGACATCAGACTGTAGTCCACCTGTGAAGATTTGGTCTATGATACAGTTACAGTGGTTGGGATTGCTGGCTTTCTTCCCATTATCGTCGCCTGAAGAGAAAGAAATAAGCAGAATATTCGCATGCAGACGTGCAGAGAACTACACACTTTATATACAGGTAATGCTTCGTTTAGTGACCATTTAAAGTTACAACAGCAATAGCTCTTAGACTTATATGCTGTTTTACAGCCCTAAGCAGTTTACAGTCAGCATCTTGCCCCCAACAATCATCTTCTTTTAACGACCCCATAATCCCTTGCGGGGTGAAGTCTGGGCAACTGAATGGAGCTAGCAGAGTGTTTTAATGGCCGGATGCCCTTCCTGTCACCAACACAGAGTTTTGTTCAGCAGATATATTCTCATTGCGCCCAGTGAAAGAAATATCTGCCTCTACCTAGGATCGAACTCACAGCCTCCAGATTGTGAGGCGAGAGCTCCATCTCTAGGCCACCGCACCACTCCTTTCCCCCAACAATCTGGGCCCTCAATGGTACTGAAGAAAAGATGACTGTTTCTCAATAACCGCTGGTCACATTATCAAAATTTGGATACTTGGCAAGTGGCATGTATTTATAACAATTGCACCGTCCTGGGGCCATCTGGTCAGCTTTTTTTTTTGTGATCCTCTGACAAGCAAAAACAACAGGGAAGTCAGAGTCACTTAACATCTGTGCTACTAACTTGACAACTGTAGCGTTTCACTTAAAAACTGTGGCAAGAAAGGTCATAAAAATGGGTGCGGCTCATTTAACGATTGCCTTGCTTAGCAATGGAAATTCTGGTCCCCATTGCGGTCGTAAGTCAAGGACTGCCTGTAGGCCTAAGACTTACTTTTTGTGGTGTATCTACAAAAATAATGTTCCAAGAGTAAGGAAGTGCATCAGGAATGACAGCTATGAAAAATGCTACTTCTGTTTTATTGCTTCAAGTTGTGCTCGGTTGACCGAACCAAGAAAGTAGAGAACTTGATCCAAAATTAGGTATGACTTTGTGTCATACGGAATGTAATATATTATTGTTAAGTGGAAAATTGGCTGGCTTTCCTCTGCCCCAAGGACACCTTCCAGAAGAGGTAGCCCTTACTCCGGAAGTAAGCGGCAATGATGATGTAGCTGCACTAAATCATCATTGAGTAATGAAAGGGATTGAGTAATACAGGTCAGTCTTTCCAAGTAAAAATGATTCTTGCCATTAAGAAAATCGCACATGTCACTATTCACATCTAGCAAAATCACTACCAGTCAAGTAAGGTAGGAAAGGCAGCATTCGCAAATGTTGAGCATTTCATAATTTTGACACACAACATAGCTATTCCAATGTGACTGAAAATTTATATTTATAAATTTATATATTTTAAAGAATGCTTATTCTATACATCATGGGAATTTTCTTAACCGTGCCTAGGAGAACACTCGGCCACCAACAAATCCCAGGGAGATGAATGGAAGTAACCTAAAATCTTGCCAATGTCAACATGGCATGAGTCTGATTTGGTGTTTTGAGATTAAATAGGGCACTGCCTTATTTGGAGCAACGGTCTAACAATTGGGATTTAAACTTTCTGGCCAAGTAAGAGATACATTATTAAATCACTACTGACAAAACCAAAAACAAAAAAACAGCCTTTACTGTTTCTTTTATGAAGTCATGAAAAGTTACACTGCTGTCTCATTTTGGGAGAAACATACATACAGAAAGGAAAACAAAGAATCTTTTTTTTTTAAAGGGACAAAGGTTTAATCCTTGCTTGTAAAAAGCATTTCTTACTTTTATGTTTGTCGTCTGCTCACAAAAAACTAGCAAATGTTCTTTGCTTCTTCACATTTTCACTGGGCTGCAGGTAACATCCCTGCTGGATAGTCTTAAAAGACCATCATTTGCACCCACAGGAGAGTTAAGGCTGCTCCCTCTTCAATTACCCAAGTCAATTAGGCTCAATGAGGAGGGGGGGGGTGTCTCTAAAGGCTGTTCTGTAAGCTTGTTCACAGCAAAACAGGGAGGCATGACAAACTCACAGGGCTTCCCGTGACATCTGGCAAAATGAAATTGCCACCTCCTTGCACCTGTCAATATGTAACACAGCAGCAACAGCAAAGGAAAAAAAAAAAAAGCATAATTGGGCCGAAAAGGAATTCCCAAGGATTGTGCAGTTGCCGGTCTGGGCATTAAGCAGTTGGAGGGGATAATGCTAGTTCAGAGGAGTTAAAGCCATGGTAAACCTCTTCACATTTAGGACATTTGAAGAGGTTTATTTGGGAGTTACAAAAGCCATACCTGTATTTAGACCTACTTCTCCTTTTCCATGGAACCTACAGAATCTAACTCAACTCAAAATCCTTGGATTCTTTCAGCTACGAGTGAAGGTGGTAAGAAAGCCACGATGAAAATGAGTAAGAAGAGAGACGGTTGACTCTAGCCAATTTAAGAGAAAGAGCAAAGCAGAAACCTCCTTCGGAGATCCCACAGCTAAATAGTCCTCGACTTACGGCAGTTCACTCAGGGATCGTTCGAAGTCACCCAAAAAGTGACTCGCGACCGTTTTTCACACTTATGACTTGGTCACCTGATTTACATCCGGATGCTTGCCAGCTGATTGGCAGATTCAATTGACGACAGTGTCACTAACTTAACTGCAGTGATTCACTTCCCAACTGTGGCGAGGAAAGTCGTAAAGTGGGACTACAAAGCTCACTTAACGAACGTCGCCCGGCGCGACCCAAATTTTGGGGCTCGGCTGTCGTCGTAAGCCGAGGACCGCCTGCAACGGCTGGACCTGCAGAGACGCGCCAGGGGAGCGTTAACGGGAAGAGCGAGCCTCACCTTTGCAGTGTCGATGTAGCACATCCAAGGCAGCAATGAGGAACTCGTGGGCATCCTGCTGCTCGTACCCTGCTAAATGCCGTGCGTGTGTCCATACCAGGTGCAATAACCTATATGGAATGTGAGGAGATCGGTGCCCAGAGTAGAACTGCGCCCGGGAGGGGGAGGAGGAGGGGGTTAGAGGGGAGGGC
>JANHFL010000091.1:37897-71671 GCA_032468155.1 Oxyrhabdium leporinum
GAGAGAGGTAGTTCTCCATAGGGCCACTTCAAGGGGGGCGGGGGGGGGCGGAGGAGGCAGCCGTTTAATAGCGATGCGTCTGCGGTGGGCGGGGGTTTGGCAAGGCGAGGAAGCTGCCGGTAGGATGTCCCTGGGAAGAAGCGTGGAGAGAGGGGTGGCTCCTGTCCTTCCGTCTCTTTCTCCTGCCACCCCACCCCACCCCTCCGTTTTTCCGGAACAAAGAAACGTGGGCTAGAGAACACACACACACACACACACTGTCCGTTGTAAGGGTTGCTTGGTTTGGTTGGTCGTAGCTGGTTCCTGGCCCACCACTGGAAAACTGAAAAGGTGAGAGAGCTGCTGAGCCCTCCTTTGCTGGCTAAGCAATAACACTCCCAGTTACTGCCCAGTTGAAGACTTAATAATAACAGAGCCCGGACTCGTGGCTTTGGCCCGGCTTCAATTTGTTGTTAGGTAAATATCGAACTTCGATATTTAAACAAGCGGGAGCTTTCTGTGCATTTTTTTTAAATGTCCGAAGCTACTTACCAAGGTATCCGTTCCTTGCTATTCTTCCCACCCGATCTCCCGGCTTGAAAGTGCCTATATTGTTCTGAGTAAATAGGCTTTAAGATCTTTAGTTCTGAGTACGTAGAAAGTGCCCTTTCCCCCCAGAGATTTAATACTGCTATCTTAATATGCGTATCGGGATCGTTCTACCTGAACCTAGTGCAGTTTTGTATGATTTACATGATCCAGGTTGTGCTGCAAGAAGCCTTTTTGTGTTGCTTAGAGAGTACTTTTGAGAGTAAATTCAAGAGTGGAATCAATTGAGTGATCATGTACAAGAACAGTTGAGCTCAATCTAATACAAGAGTTTCCTTTAAGTATATGAATTGTAAATCGGTTGGAGCTCACAATGTTATCTCACTGTCTAAACATGATGTAGTTTACTAAGTTAGGGATGGTAAACAAAGTAGTGTCTTTCTGTATTGCCTTAAGTACTTAACCAGAATGTTAGACAACAAATGACTCAGGATAAAAGTAGGTTTCAGGACCTGACTCATTGATACCCTTGAAGAGAGCTAACCTTATCTTTGGTGCTATTGTGTATGAATATGTACTGAAGAAGCAGTTGGTGCCATATTTAGGAATATTTAGATATTTAAAGCCTGGCTGTTTAAGGCAAATGACAGTAATGGATTGGGCCACTAAATTGATTTTACTGTGATAATTGCATATCGCAATGAAAGCTAAGCAATACATTTAACTATTCTAAAATATTTCTGGGTTCAAATGAATATATAGCCTAGATATCTGATTTAGACTGTGTGCAGCTCAAAGTAATTTTTTAAAGTTACTGGGTAGTAAAATTAACCTATATTAAATGGAATCCGTATATATTTCCTGTTCTATGTTTTCCCTACTTAGCTGGGAAGAGCAGGCATGCTGTCTTCCCTTGTGATTTCAGCAGCTGATTAAGCACATGATTTAGTTCATGAGTAGTTAAGTGCAATTTATGTAGGGATTAACTGTCATCAAGTGTTTCTACAGGAAACTGGTACATACAACCTATTGCTTTGGAAATTGTGATATAGAAAATAGGCTCTGTAGTAGTCAATTTCTGTAAAGGCAGGTTTGTCATATGCTTTGTCTTAAAATTCAGTTAATATAACTGAAAAGAAATAACTTGTAAGACATCAATTATTCAAAGTAGATATTTCAATTTGCTCTTAAATGTTTCTTTTTCAGCTTATGGTAAGAAATTCTCAAACTTTGTACTACCACAATCTTTGAAAATGAGAAAGGAATTGGGTAACTTTCTATGAATAATGGCAAGGAATGTCTGTGGACATTCTCAGTCATCCAGGTCATAGCTGTCTCAGATGCTTTTTTCAAAAGGCAACTGGGCTGTTTTTTCCTTGAAGAAAACATTTTGCTTCTCATCCAAAAAACTTCATCAGTGGTGATGGAAGGCTAAGTGATGAAGCTTCTTGGATGAGAAGCAAAAAGTTTTCTTCTTTCCTCAAGGAAAAAATAACCCAGTTGCCTTTTGAAAAAAGCACCGCTGAGACAATGGCAAGGAATAAATACATCTCTTTAATAGTTCAATTTAAACTCAACAAGGTTATTAAATTTTGTAGTATCAATACTGCCCTCTAGAGATTGCCCATGAAAAATTAGCAAATCCCAGAATTAAATTTTGACAGCATTCCCAACCCTACCTGTGCAACGTTTTAAAAAATTATGCCCTTGGCCTCACCCCCATTTCCAGGATCCTAACCCATAGCTTGAAAACTGTTGGCTTATTGTACTGAAAATTGTAGGCAAATAATAAACATATCCTTACATCCTGATATATAAAGCATAGTTGTTGGTTCAAACAGGTGAAGTTTTGAGTAGTGGCGGATCTGTAAGAGACTTGCATCTAATACTATAGAACTGTGAGCGTGAGCAAATCCATAGTAGCTTCTAGACCAATTACAGGATCTTATGATACTATGCATGTATTTGCACTTGTATTTGGACTATAAATAAAGGCCAACCTTATAATACCTTCTATTTAAAATAGTGTGTGATACATGTATTGGTTACTCCCTTAAGGTGTAGTAGGTTGTACTTTCAAACTCTTAATTTTTTCCCAATTCATTTTAAAAGTTAGGCATATTAAAAGTGTTGAACTCAGCATAATTTTGTGTTAAATATGACTCTGTTCTCCTTAGAAATTCTTACAAAACAAATATATTGGTTGAATATTATGATACTTTTGGCCATCTCCCTCATAGCTTACAGCAACGTCCTAGTGTTACCAGTCAATTTATGGCACTGCAGTGGTTGGATAGTTCTAAAATGTGTTTTGTGTAATTGGTTGAAAAATGTCCTTTATTTGTCAAATTTGTACCCTGTGTTTTTGTTCAAGAGCTCAGGATAGCATACATAGCACTTCCTCTTTACAAGAGCACAATGATGGGGCATGTGGTTGGCAACAAAATGTCCTAAATATAAAAAATATGGAGAATTGTTTCCAGTCAATATTGACACTATTGAACCAATCTGATTTGTTGTATGGCAATGTTCTGTGTTCCTGGACTAGTCATGAAGAGATAGGTTTTTGTGTAGTGGTTAAAGCTAGAAACTGTGATCTGTGATTTCTAGTCGTCCTTTAGGCACCAAACCAGCTGGATAACTTTGGTCCTACCACTATCTCTCGGCTTTAGGAAGGAGACAGTGTCAAACCACTTCTGAAATTTTGTTCAGAAAACTAGTCCAGGCAATGACCAGGAGCCCCCACTAACTTTAAAGTATCCGAAAATGTAAGTTATGTTAAAAGCATGCATGGCACAACCAGGTTTATTTGGTCTTAAAAAGTGAATTATAACTAGTCCACAGTAATAAGCAACGTTGTCTATTGAGATGTTTTTCTTTCTCAAATGCTCATGTGCCTTCACCTTTGCCTTCAAGTCAGTCTTGGCAACTGCCTGAACAAATCCCTTCTGAGAACATTTTCAGAAGTGGTTTCCTAGGGCTGTAGAAAGAGAATGAGTGATAGTCCAAAGTCACATAACTGGTTTCATACTTAAAACTCATGGTCTCACGATGTCTAGCCTGATAACCATTACTTCAAACTGACTCTCATTATTGGTTTATAATACTTTATTTTGTGTTAGACAAATCCCTCATCCACTTAATTCTTCCACATTGCCATTTTAATTGCTCTCCTTTAAAAGTTATTTCTGTATCTTGCTCAGCTGCCAGCTAATAGCTAGAGAGACACATTACACCAAGTAATGCAATTTGTTTTGATGGTTGTTTACTATGTTGTATTTACAGAGCTGCGCTCTATGATTTGTCAGATCCCCTATCAAATTTGAGCAATATTGGAGCTATAACTTTCACAAATTTCACTACGTATATATGGTGGGGAGTGAATAGTTGACTAAAATCGAATATATAAAAACCATTATGTATCTGTGTTGCTCTTCCATACCTTAGCCTCTGCCAGCATTACTAAAAACATTGGCTTTATCAATCACATATATATGACCAGTTATCTCACATAAAGTGACTGGGTGGATATAACAATTGAATAAAACAACAGATAAAACCAATTCTAAAACTCATTATTAAAATGAGGATATTATCAACACATTTAAAATATACAAACTTCACAGAGTGAACTTCACTTCACAAACTTCACATACAACTATCAATCATAGTTGAGCCATCTAAGAATTTCTCTATTTTTCCATTGACTGGAGTCTTATAACCAAGTCTTGAGGGAATTCCTAAATAATAACAAAAAACTAGCCTAACTTTGGTGGTGATGGGGATATTCCATAAGGCATAGCAGAAAAGGCCCATCTTTCGGGACCCACCAAATATAACTCCCTGACCAATAAAACCATGAGCATGCCTTCTCTGCCTGATCTAATGAAATGGAATGCAAAGGCTTTCCCAGCAACAATTGCAACATACTTTTTGAGGAGGAGTTGTGAATCTGGAGGATCTCCAGATTGCATGTCTGGGGCGGTGCCTCCCCATCTAGCACCAAAGATGGTATAATCCTTGTAGGAACCATCCAGGGCTCAACTAAACACTGTTGTACCCCATTCAGATCCTTTAGTTTCAGATACACTTGTGTACTGTTAGGCATCTCTTCTGAGGGAACTAATGTAGAATTGCAGGATTCTATTTAAGAAAGCCCTACTTTATGCCTATGTCATTTGCTTTTCATGTTTTATTCTTTTTCTAATCTAGGTCATTCCAGGTTTCTATAATCTCTGATATTTGATCATACTCGCTAGATGGAAATTGTAATTTATAATATATGGAAGATTCAAGCTTAAGAGGGCTGATGGTATTCTTTGGAAGATAATTGAATGCATTAAGTGCCAATTAATACCTTTTTTTTTACTTCACTCTGGAATATGATTCTATTTATGTTGACACCATAAATAGCCATGGTAGTCAGTGAGATATTCAGAAGCGGATTTTAGACAAATAGAGGCAATAATGCTGGCATTCATGCCAATTATATTTCAGTTTTCTTGGCTGCTCTTGATCACAGTTTTGGTTCAGTTATAAACACGAAGTGAAAATGAAGCTTCTGCCAGCATAGCTATTTGAGATGCATGGTGAAATTGCTTCAGGAAGACAAATTGCATTCTCTAGATATTAATATTTAATGAGTGTAAGCATCCCTTTAAACAAAAATATAGGCAATGTATAGAGAGCATAAATTCTTGCTAGTGTTACTTAGAATTGGAACATTTACTATTTGAGGACTTAAGCATTGTGCAGACTGATGCTCAGCAGTGAAGATGTCTAAAATATAGGAAAAATTTCTAGCTACTGTGAAAGTTGTAATCTAACACTTTTGAAATGCACCAGTCAGAAAAGGTTTTCACTCAGCTAACATTTCCCTACTTTTCAGTTTAGCATTGCTGATCAAATATTTAAACTCAGCATATAGAGAGCTGGTTCAGGGAGCTCTACTAGATAACTCACATTTGTGTACTGGAAGCTTAAGATAGGCTTTATAACCAAATAGTGTACAGGTAGGTCTCAACTTACAATCAAAATTGGGATCAGAATTGCTAAGCAAGTTATTAAGTGAGTCATACCCAATTTTCCCTTTTTTGCCATGTTTGTTAAGTGAATCACATGGTTGTTAAGTGAATATGGCTTCCCCCCATTGATTTTGCCATTGAAAGTCATCTGGGAAGGTCACAGTGGTGATCACGACCCCAGGACACTGCAGCCACCATAAATACATGCTGGTTGCCAAGGACCCAAATTTTGATCAGGTGACCATGGGGATACTGCTACAATTGTAAGCATGAGGACAAATTGTAAGTTACCTTTATTAGTGCCATTGCAATTTCAAATGGTCGCTAACAAATGGTTGTAAGTTGAAGACTACCTTTACTGAAATAGTATAGCTTTTCGTACAGGCATTTCATAAACTTGGTAGTTTTCAATACAGTAGTTATCTAGCCTGGTATATTTTTGCTGCAAGCATATTTGCTTATGATCTGTTTTTTAATAAAAATGAAAAATTGATGCAGCAGCTGTGTTTAAAGCTGCCTGATGGATATCATTGTTGCTTCTTAAGGGTGTGTATTTTTGTAAGAGTATTTTGCCAGCTATTTTTTCTACACCCAAGTGCTATTCTGCTGTGAGCATTGGAGAGCATAACCAGACTCCCTTTTACACCTGTAGTTCTGATCATTGTTTTTTATTTGTTCTACATCATGAGTACAATAGTGGTTATAACATACAGGGTAGAGGAAGGAGAGAGAGTGCTTAAAAATAAAAGCAATAAAAAAATGGTGTGAAGAGGCTCTTACAAAACCACTAGGTCCAAGGTCTAAAATTCTAAATGGAAGGATTGGTTTCCATATTTGAGCAGGACTAGTTCATTGGGGGAGGGGGGCGCTTACTCTGTTACTCAACTACAATTTTCAGCTACATAGCTATATAACATTAAATATATAGCTAAGGATGCAGCTGGTTTTTTTTAGCGTTGCTTTTAGTGAGTACTATCAAATGTAACATGTCTTCTCAAATCTATTAGTCTGATTGCCATTATTTATTAATTGTCAGAAGACAATTAAATCCTGGCAAGATTATTCTGTTCAATACTCTGAAGTCTTCTGGGGGGAAAAGGCCTGAAGGAAAACCTGTAAGATTACTAAATATTGTGAAATTTATGGGAGAATATATTTATAGCAGGAACAATGACTCCACAACAAGTATGACTAATTCAGAATCAGTATTTTTGTAATGTACAACTAAGTAAAAATTACATAGTACTTCCTATTGAGCAAATGATGCACTTTTACCTAACTTAATTGTTGGGTTCATTTAACAGATTAGGCTGAAGTAGAGTTGTTGGGTCTGTGGATTCATTGAATTATGGAAACAAAGCAATAACAAAACAAATTATAAAGCATAAGAATTAATGGTAAATACATCGGGGATAAGGAGCACTCTCAAGTGCAAATCTGCTTTTTCCAGAGGTGTGCAATTCATGATGACCACCTGAATCCCTGATTCTGGTTTCCCCTTATCAACAGCATCTCCATCTTCCCTGACTTGATTTCAGCTTGCTTTGCCTCATCCAGACCAGATTCAGATAAAAGTAGCGTTATGTTTCCTTTGGATTAGGTAGTAAGTAATGAGCTAGGTATCAATTTACTCCAAAATCAATATTTCCAGTAATTTCATATAGGTTTTGCACACTGTACAGGGAGAAACCTATGGGCATCAGAAATCAATGTAGATTCAAACATTTCCCCAGTACCATGGGCTGGGTGAGTATAAAGAGGACAAAAATCAGAACCATTGCAAAGCAGATCTAATCCCATAGAAAGATACCATAGTTGATGGTATGGAAAAAGTATTAGAAGATAGATTAATCATCCAACAAAATTGAATCAAAAGTGGATGTAAGACAAGGGTGTGTGGAAGCTAATTGGACCAGAGGGAAAGAACTGTATGACAGAGAAGCATTAAAGCATGTGGAGCTATGCTGAGAAGTATGAACAAGCATGTTTGGTAGAACAATAAAATAGAAGTTGTGGATAAGAAGTACTTATGCAAAACAAAGGGTGAAAGAAAAATATCTGGGTATAGAGAAAATGATAGTTGCAAACAGAAATAGGTGTTCCATCATCACTGGAGGTTTTTAAGAAGAGATTGGACTACCATTTGTCGGTATAGATCTCCTGCTTGAGCAAGGGGTTGGACTAGAAAACCTCCAAGATCCCTTCCAACTCTGTTATGCTGTTAAATGGATTAATCAGAGAAAGCAAGGGACAATTAAAGTTAAAAGAGGCAGAACAAATAGATACTGATTTCAACGTATATAAAAATTGTTTTGAAACTGGGTAAAGCAAGCTGAGGAATGCCATGAGTAAATTGACTGAAAAAAATAATGGCTTGGGATGAAACTGAAGTAAAAAAAAAAAGAGTGTAGTAGTATTTTGGAGATTGTGTGGCAATAATATGAGAGCCAGTTTGGTATATGGTTAAGGCATTAGGCTAGAAACCAGGAGACTGCGAGTTTTGCTCCTGCTTTAGGCACTAGCTGGCTGGCCTTGGGATAGTCACAGCCCTAGGAGGTAGGCAATGACAAATCATTTCTGAAAAACCTTGCCAAGAAAGCTGCAGGGGCTTGTTTAGGCAGTCTCCAAGATTCGGACACAGTTGAACAGAAGAAAAAAATGTTATAAATTGAAACAAAAGATTGAAAGAAATTCTGTGAAAACATTGAAAATGGTAAAGATGCAGCTGGATATAGTATAATTGGAGAAATATTAAAATTGACATGTGGCTTGCATATGAAGCAAGAAAAATTTGGGGAATGCAGTTTGGTTTTATGCTGGATAAGTGTCCACAAACCAGATTGTACCTCTTCAGCAGCTGATTAAGAGATGTATTAAAAAAATATTTTCTCACATTATAGAATCAATATTGAGAAGATGTGGAATAAAGGAAATAGATTGGAATTACGGATTTTGTTCCTGTGGCAATGGAATTAAACGGTGGCTGCTGAATATAAGACTGGTATATAACAGAGGAAGTAAATATGTGAGAATAAATAGAATGCTTTAATGGTTTGATACGGAATAGATAGTAAAAGAATGTATTTCATGGATTATTTAGCATATTTATGAATGCATAAAATATTTGGAGATGCGAATGTTCTTTGTAAGTCAGTTATGCTGCATTTTTGACTGAGAATTCAAATGACATGTTCGGAAAGTTGACCGTAACAAGCATGGATCCCAAAATTATGACTGAGTTGTGCTTGATGGAAAAATTGAGTGTATGATTGCAAGTTATATGGTAAATAGCCAAAAGTAGAAATGGGAAAATGAATGGAGCAATTTTAAGATGTGCAAATGCTGGAAGAAAAGTAGCGGATAGGGTATAGTTTGAGAAAAATCAATGTTTGTTGAAGTAAAAGTGGCTGTGTGTAAGAGATTGCACCTCTCTTCATTATGAACAGTGATGGCGCAGCAGTTAGAATTAAGTATTGCAGTCTAATTCTGCCCACTGCCAGCAGTTCGATTCTCACTGGCTCAAGGTTGACTCAGTCTTCCATCCTTTTGAGGTGGGTAAAATGAAGACCCAGACTGTTGGGGGCAATATGCTGACTCTGTAAACCGCTTAGAGAGGGCTGCAAAGCACTGTGAAGCAGAATAAAAGTCTAAGGGCTATTTCTATTATATGGAAGTTTCTGGACTGGAAGAGTCACTCATCTGTTCATTGTTATATTAAGGATAGTCTTAAGCTTACTATGGAAAACTATACAGAATTATTCCTACAAGTTCTTTATAATCTGGGAATAATTGGAAATAACCATCTTGATCATTCCTGCCAAGCCTATTCCCAGGTAAATCCTATTTTAAGTTAATGTAGGAAGCTTATTAATGTCCTTACTGAGGAAAATACAGTTGGTATCATGACACTCATCCAAAGAACCACTTTGATCTGTCTTAATTCAGAACCCATAGAATAAATACTGTTTGGCTTTATACTGTTTTTCAAAGAACTAGCAAACCTTTATTTTAAAATCACACTTCAATAAAAAATGAGATCTTATGGAGAAAAGAAATTATGAAGTGCTTTTGCCATGAAGGAAGGAATGTGATTAAGCATTCTGAGCCCACACATGTTGTTGTAATCTGATTGTGCAGACTTGTGCTAAGTACTGTTCCTATGGTTACCTGGGGGAATAAAGAGAAATACAGCTATAAAGAAATAGAATTCTCAATAGAAGCTTGCTTCATATGGGCAAATACTACAATTCAATTCTTTAACCTCAGTTATCTCACCTCAGTTATCTATCAAAATTGCAAATAGTTTCATTAAAGCCCCTACATCATCAGCTGACTGGAATTCAGAATCCCCCAAAAGTTTATGGTTGAATGCTAAGGCATGTGGCAAAGTTATTTACCTCTATTGAGAAGTTAGAAAGAAGGGGGTTAATTTGGAAGGGAGTTAAAATAGGAATGGTACAACTGGATTCACACACAAATATTTTAAATGGATGGGTTTCTGGTATTACTGTAAATAATTTAGATAGGGAGTTCAGATTGTTTCCATACAAGCCAGTTACACTGGGAACAATCTACTTACACACACACACACATATTTACCATATTGATCTCAGTAAACTGAAAACAAGAGTTAATTGGTATTAAATTAGAAAGAAGTTTGTTTAGCAAGAACTCTATCCATTTTTTCACTAGCAGAGAGGTTATATGTTTTATTTAGCTTCTGTCCCATATAGACAAGAATACCACTTCTGAATTATGTTCATCGTAATTAACAGAAATACATTTTCAACCATGGACTTTTAGAGATCGCTACATTTTGACCAAAACTCTAATAAAGCCTACCCTTGCTTTCTCAAGTTTAAAGTAAGCCAGTGCTGATTTATTTTTTAAAAAAAAAATTTGGCCCAGTTCACCAACCAGCTAGTCCAAAAGTAGTCATTAAAGTATTCATTCATGCAATTTTCAACATCCTCCCATCACCTCTGTCCTCATGCTCAGACACTCATGCTTCAGTTTATAGAATATTGAAGGATCCAGCAATGTTTCTGGATGTTGCCTAGAGAACCAGAAGTAATGTCTTAATTACTTTTCAGCATACAGAACCTTCTTGGTGCCACTTTTAGGCTGAAGAACTATTACAATATTTATTCCACTCATGTTTTCCTACCCCAGGTCATGCTGCCAAATGTCACACAGCTGCAAAAGACACCTGCCACTGTTGTGTCTCTATTGTCAGAGGCATCTCTTCCATTCCTCCTTTTATTGCCTCCTCCATTTCCCTCTATTTTATTTTATTTTTTTTAAAAAAAGAGGTCGTTCCTCTCCTTTTATTTTATTTTATTTTATTGGCAACGTAACAAATGAGAATCCCAGGTGGCTTTAGCTAATTACCCTTGTACTTTGGAAGTCTAATTCTGCCTATTGTGAAAACAATAGTCTTCGACCACAAAGTAACTTCATATGCTAATCAGAAGCAGACTGTTCTCTAGCTAATACCTCAAGGCTGTTCAGGAAGACTGTTCTTACAGAGGGAAAAAAGAGGGGAAGGGTAACAAAATACAAGCTGTGCAAGGAAAGAGAAAAACACACACATATACACAACGCCATGCTTACATCCCTGGTATCTGAAATTAATCTGATGTGCTCATTTACATCACATGAATAAGATACAGCACAATAGGAAGAATGAACTGGGCTGTTGTTTTTTCCCCCTTCCCTTTTTATTAGAAAACATTCAAAATTAATCTACTTAAAACATTACCAGGCTTCTGATTCTGAATAAGGTTGATATGACAAAGCAGAACTGTAATGAATTAGAAGCCAGAAGTTATTCGGAGCGTTATATGCAGAACCTATTTTAAAAGTTTGCAGATTAGCTGTATTGAGTGGAAGTCAATATGCATCCTTTTATATACACTGCGATACACGAAGTATATTATTAACAGATTTTGTGGCAAACAGGCCTCAAAAAGTAATACATGATGTGGATTGTTTGTCTATTTATTCAGCTTGCTTTAAGATGATTATCCGGGTGCTGTGACAGTTTACAACAATATACACTTTACCAAATACTTTTTTTTTACTCCATAATTCCCCATTTCTCTAGTTCATTGCATGAAATTCTTATCAAAAGAAATACCTTTCTCTCTTTCTTCCTAGGAGCATCAACTCTCATCACTCTTTTCAATTAAAATGCTCTTGGCCAAAGTTTATATTTTTATAAGGAAATTGTACCAGACTCCCGGTTATTTGTATTGCTTGTTTCCCATTTCCACAAATGTGATCCGAAGAACAGAACAGCACATATTCCAAGTGATCACACCGCAAATCTTCCAGAATATATAACAAGGTTGTTCGAATATCCGTAATAATTTCTAGAGGGAAGAGGGGCCTTTTCACAGCCACTGTCTGCGGGAACAGTATGTTCCCTGATCCCGAAATCCCTCTGCCGGTTAGGAAGTTAAATAAGCCCCTTGATTATGTAGGAAAGTAACGTTTTTGCCCCAATGTGCATCACTTTAAACTTACTTACATTGAACTGCATTTGCCATTTTGCTGCCCATTCACCCAGTTTGGGGAGATTCTTGTGAAGCTCTTCAAAATCCGATTTAAGTTTTCACTATCCTGAAAAAGTTGGGGTTATCAACAAACTTTGCCAACTTTCTATTCACTCCTAATGTCAGACCATTTAAGTATATAAGCTGACCCTCTAGAGACCCCCGGGACCTGCTTAATTCCACTGTGACATCTATGCATTCCTATTCTGCCTCCTGAGCCTTACTCGCAGGGGGAACAGACTAGGCTACAAATGCTACCTTTATTTAAGGCAGGATTAGAAATTTGGCTGAAATATCTCTGGACAGGTAATCCTCAATTTACAACCACAACTGAGCCCAACATTTCTATTGCTAAGTGAGACAATTGCTGAATGAGCTTTGCTCCAGTTTATGACCTTCCTTGCCACATCTGTAAGGGAATCACAGCAGCTCTTAAATTAGGAGCGCGGTCGTTAAGTAAATCCGGCTTTCCCATTGTCCTTGCTTGTCAGAAGGTCGCAAAAGGGATCCCCGGGACATGGCAACCGTCATAAATATGAGTCAGTTGCCAAGCGCCCAAATTTTGATCATGTGACCATGGGGATGCTGCAACGGTCATAAGTCATTTTTTTCCAGTGCCGTTGTAACTTTGAATGGTCACTAAATGAACGGTTGTAAGTCGAGGACTACCTGTATGTCTAACCATGTAATCATTTTTCAAAAAAATATAGGTATATACAATCTACTTGATCTTTCATGCCTATGGACCCCAGACAAACAAACGAAATACTTCTTGAGACTCTCAAACAACTCTAAAGGATTAATGATAAAGGCTTACATTTATTAGTATTAAATGTCTGTATTGCTGGGAAATATTCAAGCAGTTTTAAAGGAAACCCAGCTACTTCTAAGGATGTTGATGGAGCTAGATTGCTGATGTGTATTCCTGAATGAATTCAGTAAGAATCACAGATACCAATGGGGAAAAAAATAAATAGGTTTTAGGGGTAGATA
The DNA here is from genome assembly GCA_032468155.1 of Oxyrhabdium leporinum. NCBI lineage: Eukaryota > Metazoa > Chordata > Lepidosauria > Squamata > Cyclocoridae > Oxyrhabdium > Oxyrhabdium leporinum. Next base: position 51,000 of record JANHFL010000091.1, read on the forward strand.
GCCACAAAAGATGGGGTATCCTAGACAGTTTAATTGCTCACAGAGGACAGTGAAAATATAAGCAATTTACCTGAGTATGCTTGCTTGATTCCTAATAAGTAAAAATTCATGCGAACCATATTCACTGATAAAATCCAAGTTTCATTCAAGTAAAATGTGTAACTGACATAAAGATAATACAAATGATTAAATATTTTGCATACAGAAGAATGAAGAATTGCTATTTCTCTTATTCTTTTCATTCTGGGTTCCTCACCTCAGCACACATTCCTGAGTGTAGGGACTTCTATTTTAAGGGAAGCTAGAAACCTTTCAACGAAAGTCAAAACAGTCAGCAGAACAAACAAGCAAAGTGGTTTCATTGTTCACTCAGACTTTCAATTTAACAAAATGCAATCTTGTCCAGCGCTATTGACTTGACACATGGCTGGATTTCCTTTGCAACAGTAGAACATTTATTTATTTATTTATTTATTTTTACATTTATATACCGCCCCATTCCGAAGACTCGGGGCGGTTTACAGCTTATAAACATGCCCTAAGTTTCCTAGTAGCATATGAAATGAATCATTTCCACCAACTTTCCATCATTTTTAGCAACAGACATGGCTTCTTTTCCAAGAGATTGAGTTTAACATTTGTTTTCTAGCCTAAATATTCAATTCTTCAGAACTGACATCTATCCAACTCCAAGGCTGTGGTACTTTTATGGTATCTGGATTCCAAAGTTGCAAAAACGTGAGAAAAAATGGAATGTATACCTTACTTACTGTAGTTTTAAACTGTATAACGCCAACAACAGTTACACCCAAGAAGAATTAAGACCCACCCTGCCCACAAGGGATTTATGCAGAAAAATAGGAACAGCAACATGAGAGAAATTGGATGAAATATAAGGGAAACCTTGAGTTTTTCTTATAATTAAGTATTAGATGGATGGAGCAACTGTCTGAAAAAAAGAAATTAAAAGGCAGGAAACAGGGAGGGAGGGAGGGAGGGAGGGAGGGAGGCAGGCAGGCAGGCAGGCAAGCAAGCAAGCAAGCAAGCAAGCAAGGAAATTTGCCTTTTTTCATTTTTTTATTTGGGAAAAAATACATTGATAAAGTAACAACAAACCATCTGAACAACTAAAATATGTCAGACCGAATAAAAGATGAAAGAACAAAAGATAAATCATTTGGAAAGAGGATCATAAAATAGGTGAGAGGAAAGAGACAAATAGGTAAATATCACCAAAGTGATAAGTAAAAAAGACAAAATTGGCTCCCTTCGAAGTATTAACAATATCTAAGCCTCCAACTTTGAAGACTTCACGTGGAAATTGACTGTATCAATATTTTGACATAGGAAAGTCAAAGTGCAATAAATGGGAAATCAATATATAAAAGACTAATGAAGCATGAATACTAGTCCTTGCTTGACAACCCTAACTGGGATCAGCAGTTCTGCCACTAAGTTGGAAATACTATGGTGAGGACTGTGGTTTCTGGAAGGAAAGAGGTAGGACTACTCCATTTCACACCTTGGGCTTGTATTTGCCTCCTAACCATTCTCCCTTGCTTTAGAAAGCTGTTGTGTCTGGGTCTGCTTACTCTCTTGTACACATCAAAAGCGATGCAATGCAATGCGCCATAGCCTTTGAAATCCCTCTTCAATCTCTCTGCTCCACACAGGAAGGTCAGGCAAAGGAGACTACAGAAACCTCTTGCTTCCCCACCCCTCTTCAGAGTGGAGAGATTAGAGAGAAAGGGGTTTCAAGAGAGTACTGCAAGCTTGTATAGTACATTCCTGGCTCCCAACCCTGGGCTGGCAGTATGATCACGTTGCTTTTGATGTGCAGAAGAGCAAACAGCTTACTCTCTTGCAATCCCTTTCTCTCCATTCTTTCTTGCTCTGCAAAGGAGAAAAGAAAGGAAGAAATACATCAGATACAGACCAAGCTGCATTGATTGTAATGGCAATCATGTGACTAAGGGACACTGCAAAGGTCATACATAGTCTGTAAAGTTATTTTTTAGTAGCACCATAACCTCAAACAGTCCCTGAAAAAATGGTTGGTAAGCGAGGACTACCTGTAATTCTGCAGATGATTGTAGAATTTAGTGAGGAATGTAATTCTCTCCCTTACCTATGGTACAGTTTGTGGTTATTTTTCGTCGCTTGGGGTTATGTCGAAGCAGCTCTAACTCTCGTTTGGTTGGCTCCCAAGTTGAATACTTCTCTCCAATACCTGGACAATGAAAAGAAATATAGAACTGTATTTCAGAAGACTGCTTGTAGCTGTAAGGATATTTTGGAATGCAAACTGCACCATTCATCAAATAGGTTTCCCTATATATCTCCTCTACAGTTTTGACCTTCTAAATATGTTCCCACAAATGTGTGTTAAAAACATACAAGACCTAATGCCTGGACTGTATTGGCATTTTAACCATGTTTAAAGTAACAATTTCCTCTCCTTTTCTTATTCCTAGCAGTGGATCAAAATACTTTTAAATTAAAAAAAACACAATAGCAGGCTGCCCTTCATATAGGTTGTTCTTTTGAGTTAAGACAGCTATGCTGTCAGTGAAACCATCCCTGAAGCATGACCTTTGTTCTAGATGTTTTAAAAATATGATGACAACAGCAAAAATAAATAATCCAATTCATTAGGCAGTTTTGTGCTATTTTAAAAAGGTGATGTATAGAATCAATACAATGTGGTGATAGTCAAACCGTTTCCTTAGTATGTAAAAACTAGTACACCCCACCCCCCCCAGTCTGTCTCTGCAATCTGGACCATAAATTATATAGGCTGAGAGCCAAAGGACTTTGCAATTAATTCTGTAAGACTGCTGAAGCTTATCTGCCTGAAAGAATAGCTCCTGAGTCTGGCAAGTCTGTTTTTAAGAGTGAACAGTTTCAAAGGAGAATATGAAAGGAAAGGTAGCTATTCTACTGAACAATTACTATACGTATCCACTGAGTATAAGCAGCTCTTTGGATCCTGGTTGTAAGTTTTAGTTAACAATGTGTTGCTGAAAAACAGATGATTGTTATCTATCTACGAGAATATGTGTGTGTATCTACATGTCTGCAGATGCGTGCGTGGCATGCACACTCTGGATATAAATTTGCTTGGAACAGATAACTGTTTGAAGAAAGGGGAGAAATGGGTCATCTTGGTGGCTTTCTGAGTTTAATTATTATAATCAGAGATGTTAGTAAAACAGATTAATAAAATGATACCTGTTGGGCATTTAAATTTTCAGTCTGAAAACAACAACAATGCAATTGTATGCAAATTAGAGATGCATGATCTTATAAATAAATGATATTCTACAATCTCACACAACCCCCCCAAAAGAGGGGGGATAACTCTTCACCTCAAATAACAAGAATCTCCTGCGCTTTTCTATTACTAGTAAGCTAATATTCTAACCACCAAAAGGAAAATATACCTTACAGGAAATAAAGCTAAAGTAGATTTCCATGAAATATTGGATGGAATAACTATAAACAATTACAATATGAAGTCTTCATTTGTAAAGATGAATGAGGCACTGTTGCCGCGACAGATAGGATGACTCAGCGAGGGTCTTTAGCAAAGCTTTTCAAAAATTGAGCTTTCACAAGAAACCCACCGGCTCTTTCAAAGGACCAGTGCTTTAACTTTTTGAAATCTTATAAAACTAAAATGCAGAAACAACTGGCACGAAGGAAAGGACTTAGCATAAATCAACCCGAGGGGTGGATTGAAGAAGATCTTGAGAATTATATCCACTATGCACAATAAGTGTGTACTAGACATGGCATATCAAGATGAATTTGTGTGCATATTTGTTTGGATTAGTGCTAATGGCAGAAACAAGATTCTGTAAGTAAGGAGCAAACAATAAAGACACATTGTTAAATACACGGACAAATATTTACAGGACAAGGACTTACATAATTATCAACTATTTATTTTAATAAAGAAGAAAAAGGTTTCATTCAACTTTAGATATGTCATCTCTAACAGTTAAAACAGCCCTCCCGAGCCATCAAAGGGGCTACAAGTTGAAAAGGCTTCCTGTAAAATGCCTTGTTTTACTAGAGAAACATATATAGCAAACTGAGGGTTCACTCTCAAGTATTGGAAGTATCACTGCCAATTTTCAGCAAAAGAGCTGTTTTGCTTCTGAATTAATAAGCACAATTTGGCATTGATAAGGGGTTATCTTGACTGTCATGTAGAGGAAGTTTAATGATACTTTGCCAAGTATTTTGTGACATTATTTTCTTGTTCCAAGACTATCTTACAACTATCCACTAGCCCTCCCTCTCTTCCCTTGATTGAGTTACTTTAAAAATAAGATTTAAAATGCCAGTTGAGAATGATGAACAATGCAGTGGCAACATGCATACCTATTTTAAGAGCCACTTAAAAATGGTGCAATTCCTTCTAGATAGACGGGTAGATAGATATTTTTAAAAAATCTTTAATTGCTGTGAAGGGGGAATATTTTGGAGCAGCAACTCAGCTACAGGAAGGTCCTGCAGAATGTATTATTTGCTGGACCACGAAATACATTGTTTACAATATGAAAACATTGCAAATTCTGTCTCTTGCTGAAAAATGGCAGGTAATCAGTAAAGGGACGCTTGCTAGTAAAATGTGTCGCCAGCTCACACTTCTTACCTGTCATTGTACACTGGTAGTGAGAAATCATTGTTGGGGTGAAGGCTAAAAAAGAAAAGAATTAGGGAAAGAAAACTGAATAATAAAACAAATGTGTGTACATATTTTGTGTGTTAATATCTACATATATACATACTGTATGTGCAAACAAAGTGACAATTTGTTAAGCTGGCACAGTAACTGCCTAGGGAAAGCGTGGCATTTTGTATGAAGAATATAAATTTTTGTCTACTATGTTCCAAAAAGATCTGAATACTCTGCTTTATTGTTAATTCTGCACAATCACAAGGGAAGAAAGTATTTTACTGAAATATTCTTCCTAAATTTATTGGCTATGCTTTCTCGTGATGTGTTCAATTTAACTCCTGAAGAGAAATAATCTCTACATTTCTCTCTCTCCCCCAAAATATTCGTTAGTTTTCTTATTTTTCTTTTACAAGAATAAAAGGGCCAGGTATGACTTGAAATGAAAACTTCTTTCAGGCAGATACTTAAAGAAAACCAAACCTTGTAGCTTCCAAGCTTTCCGCTGTTCTTCTTTGGCAATTTGTTCCATATCTTTGTCATATATGTAATCTTGACACATAAAGCAGTATATACCCCCATACAAAAGGTCTATGGCTGCAGAAGAAGGGATGGAGAAAAAGAAACATTTAAAAAAAAAATTAAGAAAATAAAGAATTGTCTATAATTAATCTCTCCTTATTAGTAACTTGGGCTACTGTCACATGAGAAATGTTATGACTTTTATGTCTATTGCCAAGACTCAAACAAGCAGCAACATTTAAAAATCTTCTTGGTTAAATTATCACAGATTCCAAGGTATGAATCTCCAACACAACCAATGATACGAAAATATTTCTCAGCAGCTGAGGCACAGCTTCACATTCCCTGTAAAAATCGATTCTATGTCACTGTTTATGTTCATCAGCCTGCAGAGAGCAAGAATAAGCAGAGAAACTTCTATAGAAGTGCTTGGACATACCTTTTCTGCAAGCATCAAAAAATTCCATCGTGTTAAGGAAAGATAGAAATAGTGGATTGTACTGTTTCTAAGCAATGTGAGAGCACTAAATCTCAAATTTCTAAAAGCAAATTTTAAATCAAGAATCATCTGATAGTCCTGAATGATACACGTGCTAGATCTACAAAGCCATGCAATTTTAGGTATAGATCAAGGCTTCAAAATGTGTTGCCTGTGTATTCTTATAATCAATGGAGCTCCAATTTGCCAATGAGCTATGTATCTTTTAATACAAAGAAAACTGAAAATCTATTTTCACTAAGAAAAGCCTTCTAAAAGTTACTAAATTTTAAAATGATTAACAAATCCCTTTACAAGGAGCATATATATCTCTTTTCCTTGTTTAACTATTGAGTTACACATGACTGGAAGAATAGATTAATTAAGACATACAACTCTGATCTTGTATCATTTCCATATTCTAATTTAACTAAGTTTGATGCTCTACTAAGTCATACCAAACGAAGAACAAAGATTTCAAAACTCTTAGGTTAAATTGCTGCTTAATACTGTTCTATCACAATTTACAAATAAATGTTCTATTCCACTGCTAAAATTGAAATAATTAGTTCCACTAAACTGGAAATCCAACTATTAGATAAGGGAATTTTTATAAAAGTAGTTCCCATCATTAACTGGCAGATTTACTAATGGATCTGGAAGGGGGTCAGGGATTCACACCCATGTCCTATAGCATCTTAAAATGGATTTGTGTAGACTTGTTCACCCAATAACTGGGCTTCAATAGGCGGCTTAGCTTTAAAGCAGATTGATTTTTTTTCAAAAAAAATACAATCTTTGTGTGTATCAAGTTGGAATTGCTTTTGCTTACAAAATAACTTACGCACACTAGAGTTAACAGGTAAAGCTGTTCATTAGTGTAAAAGGTGAATGGGAAGGTTGCTTTATCTTAATTTCATACACATATACCCCTTTCTCTTTGTATAATGAGAAGATAGGAATGATTTTTAAAATGAAAAACATCAGTTTTAACTATAGCATAGAATGCAGTTCTTGCTTATATAACCCATCCAAGTTAACTGTTGCTATAGCAATATAATGGGTGGATGAATGTCAAGAGCCTTATAATATGATTATCTGAATGTTATACCCTAAAATAAAGCTTCAGTGTTGTTAAAAACGGAGCATTTCTTATAGATCCTAATGTATGTTCTACTCTGCAACTTGGCTACAAATCAAAGTAATTTTGCAATAATATTTTAAAAGTAAATAAACAAAAGACAGCAGCAGTGTCAGTTACCCCAAAACTCTCTAGTATAAAAATGGTATAGTTGACATTTGCAAATTGAGTACAAAAAAAAAATCCTCTTCATGAAGATTTTGATAAAAATATGAAAATAGCAGAAGCAGATTCTATTACACATCCAGCATCAAATCACGTAATCCCAGTTCACTGACAAGTTTTCCCTTTTGTATTTATGTATTTTTGTGTGTGAGTGAGAGAGAATGATCTTTATATTTGTATAAAGGCCTTACGCAAGTCATCCAGTAATAACCAGCCTAATTTGCATCAAACAGGATTCTTTAGCAGCGGTTAAACTATTTTATTAATTCACATCCTGGAAGCAACCACTGAGAGGGCATCTTATGGTAGCCTGCACATAACAGAGCCATCACTGAGAGTCTGCTTATGCTCTTTCCATTCCAATGTGGGCTCACTTATCCAGCCTCCTATTTGCCAGGAATGAGGGTGCCCATAACTCAGTTCCTTTACCAGAAAGGTTTACCGTTTACACTCTAAAGTCAGCTGGATGCTGTAATGCAGATTTTGAAATCTACTGTGAGACGGATTTTGCAAGACGGAGTTATCTACATTATATGGCTATTATATTACGCATTTTGAGCTTTTTTTTTAACAGAGAAAATAATGGTGGCTTCCTGCACTGCTATGCCTACAGGTGGTGCTCACTTAACAACGATTCATTCAGTGATTGTTCAAAGTTATGACGGCACCGAACAAATGGTAAGAAATTGTAGCTATTTCGCAACTGTCACAGTTGGGTAGGGACTGGAATATTAATTTCCCACATCCAAATTTAGCATCCTTGCCTTTGCACACTTGTTCAAAACAGGTAAAGGGATTTTGAGCTGGGTTCATTTGCTGCCAGATGGTTGTGAGATTGTAAGAGATGCTAATGTCTGAAATATGGGCAAAATTCCTTCAGGGTTCAAGATTCTTACTACTGGCAAATTTATGCTGAAAGATAAGGAAGCTACCTGGCCTGCTTTTCCAAAGGAGCTGTAAAGGAGTGAAAACGGCGTAGCATTTACACCTTATGAGCTCCATTTTCTTCTCCTTTTTTTCAACTTTTCAAATAGTGTTTGAAAAGAGTACAGTTCATCTGTATGGGCAGGTAAACCTCTGAAGAAGACAAACTTGTTTTTGACATTGTCCTGAGAATTGCACCATAAATAATATCTTCCTTAATTCAAGGGATAATGGAGGAAGGGCTACCATAGCCAGAAAAACTGAGCTTTTCATAACAAAGTTCATCTCCAGCTACCAGAGATCGGGAGAGGTAGGGTGTTTACTGCAAGGTTCAATACCAGCCAAATTAACCATGTGGAAAAAGACAGAACACAATTCAGAATATAAAAATGGGAGCCCGAGGCCGATGAACTATGAAAGCAGGTTGTCAGTGACAAGCCCTGTAAAACAAGGTGGCAAATCCCTCAAATGTTTCAGTCCACACCTTCCTTCCTGGATCTCTGGCTGCAATACATGCAAATACTTCATTTTGCAAATATACATATAACTGCTTTTGCTAATGATGTGTCGTTGGGTCTCTGGAGTTTGAATTTCTCTCTGTCTCCATGGAGACTGCTGTTAGCTAAGCAGAGTCACTGAGAGCTTCAAAGAAGAAATTTCGTTCATTCTGCTCCGTGCCCAGTTGAGAATGAACTGGAAGCAGAGCTGAGCAGTAGTGATTTTGTATCTGGGGTGATGTTTCGCAACCACTGCTGTCAGAGAGTACAGGTAGCCCTCGACTTATGACCACAACGGAGCCCAGCATTTCCATTGCCAAGCGAGAATCTTGCCCCATTTTACAACCTAACTTGCCACGGTTGTTATGTGAATCGCTGCGGTTGTTTAGTTAGTAACGTGGTTGTGGAAGTGATCCGACTTTGCTTGTCAGACGGGGATACTGCAACCGTCATAGATATGATGAATCAGTTGTCAATTGTCTGAATCTTCATCACATCACCACGGAGATGCTGCAATGGTCACGTGAAAAGTGATCGTAACTCACTTTTTACAGCGCGATCGTAACTTTGAACGGTCACTAAACTGCAGGTCGAGGACTACCTGTAGTTGACTGAGCAAAAGGGCAGTGGTGGTGGTGGTGGTAGCAGCAACAGTAACATCACAGTAAGTAGATACGGTGGCTGCCATGACAAACATTACTGGATTTACTCTTCAATACAGAATGCAAGTATCTGAACCTACGGATGAACAATTCAGGCTTCTTGGCTTCTAAGCGTTTCCAAATTGGTATCAAAACTAAAAGGAATTATATATAATTGTTTAAACAGTAGGGCATTTACATAGACATGGATAAGAAGATGACATACTGTTGGCTGAATCCTATCAGGCTGAGCATCTGCCAATCCAGGAAGATGAGGCTAACAAAGTAAATACACAACAGTAAAAAGAAACCTACGAGGAGTTCTACAGCTAAATGTCTATTTCAGTCAAAATACAGCAATTATAAAATATGTCAATCATAGATGGGTTAGAGAAAACCTCGAGGGAAAGCTCTGAAGTGAACTCGGTCAGAAATGCATATCTTTACAAATCAGTAAAATTTTGGACGTTAAAAAAATCTGAAACTAGCTAAGGTTTCTATATACTGTAGGCCACTTGACTTCGGACAAAAAATAGCATCGTTTAATAAATATCAAAATTCCATTCCAATCAAGAGTTGTGTTTCGCTTCCCTATTTTCTGTTAAAATGATGAACTCTTCAACTACGAATCCCCAGGAATTGCAACATTTTCTGTAATTTCAGATTTTATAACAGTAGAGAACATAAAAATGAGAAACCGAAACTTTTATTTCCTTTAGCCTGCTCTTTGGTTATTTATACATATTTAGCTTCAATTAATCATGGCCATGATCACAGGGTAACTTCAATATTATTATTATTATTATTTTTTTAAAACCCTCCTGCGTGGATTATATGGAATATTCTCCTTAGCCAGAAGAGACTTGTCTGAATTTATTCAATGTAACTGCGGTATTTTCCATATTGTAAAGCTCATGCATTCATAAACAGATAATGTTAATGCAAGAATCCAGGATAATTACTTACCTAAGTTGTGTCGCTTTGCCTTTGCGTGCTCGTGAATATGTTTCTTGGTAAAACAGCCAAAGAAGACACAGTACAGGCAAGAATGAAGTCTGTTTAAATGGGCACCGCACATGTGACAGATGCACGACTTTGCCTAAAATACAAACAAGATGTTTATTAAAAACAGCAAACATTGCATCATTTTTTCCAATCTACAACCAGGCTGTAATTCAAACTTTAAGCTTAGATATTATTTCTATTTTTTAATACTCAAACAAAACCAGACGGGATTGTGAATTCCATTCCATTCCCAAAAAAAAGTTGACTCAAGAACTTGGTATGTTGAGGTGGGAAGACTGGCTGTCCCTCGACTGCCACACAGCCTTTTCTACCACTTGCTCTTTTGACCCTGACTTTCTGCTGTGACACAGCTATTTTGTAGTCCTTCTGCTTCCAGTGCCACCATTTATTTATTTTTTTGGGGGGGGATGGCATCCTTCCTCTTCATGCTGGTTTGTGAGAGATAAGGCAACTCATAGCCTGAGCATTTATTTTCTAATAAATTGGGGATGATGATGATGATGATGACGACGACAAAGGGAAAAAATCTGCAGTATCACATCCTGGCGTTGACATAAGTGGTCCAAAGAAAAACAACTCCCACTCCTTTTTTCAGGAGCTGCAAGCAACAGTAGAAAGCACTGTACAAAACTTTTTATTAAAAATATAAGGAAAAGTAAAACTTCCTTTTAACTTGAGGCAGCCACAGGCCTGTATAACCACACATAGAGATGGATGAAGTAGGGATAACAGCATGAAGATCATAAACAGTATCTTAAACATCAATGCCCCCTAAAATTCCAGATGCACCGATTCCCAGTGGGTGAGACAAGGACCAGAGAGCATAAAGTGAAAGAAAAATTGGCAGAACTATAATAAACTTGAGATACATTAGCTGCAACTCTTCTTTTATGGAATAATTTACCTCCAAATCAGATTAGTTCCCATTCTATTGCTTTTTTTTCCTTCTTCCTTTCAATTATGTACGATTCTCAGAAAGCGCGAGAGAAAGTGATTGGCCCAAGGTCAGTTTGGCCCAGCTGGATTTGTGCCTAAGACAGGACTAGAATTCCCACCTCCCAGTTCCTAAACTGATGCCTTAACCGCTACACCAAACTAGGAAGCCGATAAAAACTTGGCCTTTAAAGAAAACCCTGAGAGAGGGATTTGGCATTTATTATTCATCATCTGCCAGAATTTTATTTGTAATTGTACTTGCTATTGTAAGTTGTGTTTCTTTTTTGTGATATTGTTTTGTTGCTTTAATCTTCTTACCGAAACAAAGGAATGTAAGCCACTCGGAGTCCCTCTGGAGTGGAGCAGCATATAAGCCACAGTAAATTAAAAAGCTTATTGAAAATATCAGGACTTTACCATCCTAATATTGTTATTGTCACAACTTTATATAAAAAGATAAATAATTAGATAAATGTTTCGTGATAAGCTCTTATAAAATGTTACCTAGGAGTTTTAAAATGTAGAACAGTTTCCATTTCTGAAATTTAGCAGCGCCTCTCACAAAACTATGGTTTTATAGGAAATGTTTCTAGCCTGCAGTGCAGCACTAAATTGAGAACATTCCTCTTAGTAAATACCAACACTGTTTAGTGGTTTAACCCACTCAGATGAAGGAATATACTTATGAACGCTGCTTTGGAGGCATCTATGTACAGTACCATCATTAGTTGTCTTACTATAATAAGAAATCAGTCACTGTTTCAAATGTCACTACCACAATTTGATGTCCTCAAGGTAAGTTAGAACCACAAGCTCCAGAATTTCTAGGCGCTGATCATCTGCCCAAAATTCTGAGAGTTATATTCTCAATTTATCAGGAGGATACCTATTTGGAGAAAAGGGTGCTACATCATTCTACTGTGAAGCCTTAAATTATGATAACATAAACTAGGGCTAGGGAGCTGTGGATGCGTATGAATTCAGCAGTTCGCTTAACAAGAAATTATATCAACATTTTTGTTCTGTGCAAAACAGAAATGAGAAATAGATGAGCCTATGCACTTATCTGAAAATTTGCGTTATTTGCCAGGATTCAAGATTATCTTAAAAGTGTTTTGATTCATACTGAATTTCAGTTCTATTGCAGTAAGCTACAGTAGAAATACAACATCATATATTATAAATGCAACAATGATACAAAAAAAAGCCAAAATTCACAATTCCTAGCACTTATAAAATATTTATCAACTAAAATATGGACACAGAATACGAGGAGGAAAGTGAGGACAATTTTGTTTTATATACTCACTTTCATTATCACATACATAGCAGATTTGCCTCAGAGAATCAAGCAATACAGGTAAAGCCTCAACTTACAACAGTTCATTTAATGAACATTCGAAGTTACAACAGCACTGAAAAAATGACATGTGGTCATTGTTCACACTTACAACTGTTGCAGCATTCCCACGGTGCCATGATCAAAATTCAGACACTTGGCAACTGACTCGTATTTATGACGGTTGCAGTGTCCCTGGGTCACATGATCCCCTTCCGACAAGCAAAGTCGATGGGGAAACCAGATTCACTTAACAACGGTGTTACTAACTTAACAACTGCAGTGATTCACTTGACAACTGTGGCAAGAAAGCCCATAAAACGGGGAAAATTTCACTTCACAACTGTCTCGCTTAGCAACAATAACACTGGGCTCAATCATGGTCGTTAAGTCGAGGACTACCTCTATCTATAATAGGAGAATACACTTCCCATTTTTTTCTCAACGGTGAAAAAAAAAGAAGGCCAAAATTAGCCAACACCCAATTGCAGGAGGAGCCCCAGTTAAGACATATGCTAGGCTGAGCGTGATGCACTAACATGGCTGCAGATTTAAATAAGGCTGAAAAAGCTGCCTGCCTGTGTATTTGAAAGGATATGTTCTGCATAACAGGAGACAGAAGAAGAGTTCGGGCTGCAGGCCCTGCTGCTTTCAGAACCATGTTTAACATACACATACTGTAGGCTGACTTTATCCTGCAATGCATCACTGCGGTAGCCAATTTTCCTATGGGGAGGCGATGACTTGCAATAGCCAGTGGTATGTTCTAAAACAGATTATAAAAATTGATGACTTCATCATTTCCCTGTGTCAGCAAGTCATGACAGTGTTTTAAAATATTCTATTAACCCCAACCTTGACACTATTAAGGAATGTACCAACAGAGTCTTCACATACACACGACTTGAATAGTAACACAGCAGACAAAGTAAGCAGCCTTACTTACCTAACCACTGAGTGGGATGTTCACTTAATGCTGCCCATACTGCTAAAATGTTATTTACAAGATAAGATCACACTGCAGGAAAATAGTACTTTCCCTAGGATTTGGGGAGGTGTAGAACAGAAAGCTATGCTTTTAGGAGCCTGCCTATTACTTCAAGTTGCATCCTATCACTTAAATGAAATGAAGATCAAACCTTTAGAAATTTGCTACATGTTTTTCAAGCAAGCAAACTCTTCAACTCTGATTTATTTAAGCACTGCGAACTCTCTGCAGGAAATGTACATTTCATTAGCCCACATCAAAGTCAGCGCAGTGCTACTAGTGAAAATGATAACTGGAATGCAGCTCTGATATGAAATGATTTATTTGGGCAGCCCAAAAGAGCCAAAAAAGAAAAAACAAGGTTAATTCATATTAGAAATTTTTAGGAAACATGCATTTACATTGGATTAAGGCTTATTGAAGGCTTTGTACTCCCATCATGCTGCCCTCAATTAGTTGAATTATCCCATTCTGACAACCTATAAAAAATAGGGAAGCACAGCTTTAAAAAGACAACTAGTAAACAGCAATAAATCCAAAATCTCAGTCAGGAGGCAAGCTTCCACTCGTGCTTTTATTATAGACTTGGGCAACCTGTAACCCTACCAAGTATTAGTGCAGTAAGGAACTGCTTTTCAATAATATAGCAGCACAGTCCTGATATATGGTATGGATGGGTGATGTGGATCTATCAGGTTGTTCTCTCTGGATAAGATATATAATGATGCTACAGGAAGTAAGATCCAAACATTGCAATGGACAAAAGAAGATTAAATATGTTATACTGTACTTAGCATTGTAGTGGCATTAGTCCAAATTCTGTTTTCTTTTTAACATTACTAAATATTACAATTTGTGTGAAAGAAGGAATTAAAAACACCAATTCATTACCACTTTGAACTTCTACTACAAAGGGGACACACACCCATCCCGGACAGCCATACTACACAGAGCTTCTCTGTACATAGGGTGTAAACAATTGCTACAAGTCTGTCAGCTCTTACAATATGTTGATATAACTACAAATGATGTAACGAACTGTAATGAAACATGAAGTAATAATTCTAAAGCTTATTCTTAAGGATTTATATTCAGCCTCCTCAAATTCTCTAGAGCTGTGACTTCGATAACTATGTCTTCTGACAAAACTTTTAAAATTTCTAATGTAAATAGGCATTTAAGAAACCAGCTGCAATACTCTGAGTTCATTAGCAACACAAAGGAAAAAAGAAAACCTGATATAGTACTATTTTAGGCACATCCACTCAGACTCTTATGCATCTAAGGATGGCCAATTTCTATATTTTCAGAATGAAGTCAGTAACATCTAACGGTAGTTCTGGAGCACATAAATTTCAGCCCTGTCAGATCCCAATGCATAAAGCCTCCAGAAGAAAGATAGCATTAAAGTGTGAGAATAGGATACACAAGTAACTCTTCGAAAATTATTTCTTTCATCTTAAACTAACTACAGAAAAATGTTGTGTCATAGGAAGTAGAACAGGGAAGTGGGGGGGATCAAACAGGACCATTCTGCCAGCATCAATTAGTCCTCATACTTTGATTTTGTTACCTTGTTTGTGTTTTTGATTCAAAGTAGTTTGCTGGGTTCAGCAAAAGTTTTAAAGCAGGAATGGACCTCCTGTTGGGTGGCTAAGCGTTATTTTTAATATTTTGGGAAGGTTGAGTACTGTCCCATGGGTTGAGCCACGTTATATTTGTGAGTAGGGTTCAGTTTGGGGAAGTTTGAGATTAACTATGACAAGCTTTAGAAGTTACAGAACAGTTAAAGCACATAAATCTCCCAATTCAAGGTAACAACAACGTCTATTGTCAGTTTTCAGGTAAGAATGAACATTATCTACGATGACAGAATAATTTTAAATGTTTACAGAGTTGGTAAATACATGTTTTAAATTAAGGAATATCCAGCTTTACTTCTTAGCTGCTGTTATGTGATATTGTATAATGTTTTCTCTGATTGGAAACAATTAAAATCAATTTAAGAGCTAACCAGGAAGTTCTTTAAGTAATTGTTTACTCAACCAATGCTATAGGCTCATTTGTTGGATGAAAAAGCAGAAAAGGACTGGTTTTTGCTCAATTACATTGTGGGAATAGTGGCAACACACTTAAGTCTTTCATCTTGAATTGTGCATGGACCAGAAACTTTTAAGGAAAGATGAAAACCAGGGATTATGACATCTGGTCCATAGCAGCTTCCATAACATTACTACAACTAAACAATCAAATCCTTTTAACAGGAATAATGATCCAGGAAAAATAATATTAATAAACAAGATACAAAGATGTCAGTCTCCCTGGCATGCAAAAGTCCCACAAAGATGTACTCTTAATTGCAGAGTTGAACATGTAGGTCAGTGAAGAAAACCATCATTTATATACAGATATTTTAAAGCACATTACGAGTAAACAAGAAATGGAAAAGATGACCAAGACTCAAACAGGAATCCTGTACATTAAAGCACCCTGCTCAACAAAATGTTTCAAGTAAGTTAGATGTATGAATGCTCTCTCCTACTTTACAAGAAGACACTGTGGAAGATATCAATACTCAGCTCTCAAAAAAATCCCAACCCCAATATAAAAAAATATGGCATATGCTATGGGTGTATCTACTGTCCCAGGCAGTGATAGTACACCATTTAATGCAAATCATATCCTTCACATGCTAGGTGGGGAATTCCCCCCCCCCTCACAGTGCTCAAATATCTCACCAAATAATAGTCTGCCAAATAGAAGGTTGCCTTTATCCTCATCCTACATCTATATCTTCTGATAGACTATATCTATCAACTCTATCTACAGTAATAGAAACATTCAGAACTCAGAGAACATAAAGACAAACTCCCCCAAAATAACTACCTCACAGAAAAATAAGTCACTGAAAGACCTTACTCTCAACTCAAAAAAAGAAACACAAATTCTGAAAGCTATAGGCAAATCGGTTAATTTCTACTCCAGCTTGTACAGTTACTAGTTAATTCCAATTGTATTACTTTTCTAATCACACAAGAATTAATACTTACCAACTTCTTAGGCCACACTTCCGTTTCAGTAAATTCATAACCTAATGGCTGCTATCATTTTACTAAAGATACAACTTTCTCTTATTTACTTTCTCTTACAAGAGTGGGGCAACTCCCATCGTTGCCTCCAGTTCTTAAAATGTTTTATAATTGAATAATGCGGGCAAATCCAGAGTTATGCCCCAAACCTACTACCTATAACAAAGCATACAGTTGAGTTACAAAAGGAATACATGCTTTTTCTCAACTGCCACACAAAGAAAACCAAGAAGACAAACTGGGCTCAGTTCTTTCATTTCAATGAACAGGAATTAAAAATGACAAGAGTGAAAATGTTCTCTTATCTCCTTTAACCAAATTAATCTGATTATACATAACAGTGAAAATCGTTTATTAGCAAATGAAAAGAAATAGCTGCAAACTAAGCAGAGGACTAGAAATTTATCTGAGAAAAAACAAATATGTGCATATATAAAGAACAGAGCTGCACTCATGCAAAAAAAGGAATTATCTTGGGAACAAACAGGTAAGATAACAAGGTTAAAGATGAGCTATTGCTCTATAGTTTCTGTAATGCAAAACAAAAAACCCCTCCTAATTCTGATGTCTAGAATACATATGAATGAAGCCACTAATTTGCCTGTGCTATGTCTGCTATCCTTTTTAAACAATTCTGAGGCAAAAATGATATTAATAAAAGAATAAATATTGTCACCTAAAATCCTAGGCTGTCAGTAAAGAACAGACATAACACAATCCTCAGTTCACAATTCTGCTACGCTTTAAAGTCTCCTTCAACTTTTACTTTTAAGTACATGTTCATAATTCATCCAGTAATCCTATGGTATTTTCATACCTGATGATGAACACTACGGTATTCAGGTTAACATTACCAGTTACTTCCAATACATCAATAGAATTTAATAACAAAACCAGTTTTCTCATATACATAATGAAAACAGTAAATGTGAAGCAGCAGTTAATAAATTCTGCATGGTTCACAATATGAGGAGCAACCAACCACTAGTGAAATACAGATATGATATTAACGGAATTCTGGAATAATTATTATGTAAAAAAGAAAAGGACAATATAGCAGCACTTTGAATTTTTTTCTACCTATTCATAAAATTATGCCAAAAATTCAGGAAATATTATTTAGATACATATTTAGTCAGGCAAAAAGGATTTATGAGGACAAATAGAATCCAACCTATGCTGAAATACAAAGAAATCATATAAATTTTATCTCTCTTTGGGTTCCAAACTTAGGGTGTCAGCTCTAGATACTAATCTGGACATCCCTACATGGCAATGATGCTAGAGCTAAAATAAAATGAATATTTTACATGAAGAGGGTGCTGGAATACAAAAGGATGTTACAATTGCTTGTTTGTTTAGAATTTGCCTGAGATTACCAGCTATTTCCACTAGTTAAAACGTCAGTGTATACAATTTTTAAAGAAAACAACAATGTGATAAACTTATAATAACAGTATACAACTAATTCTGTCTCGCAGGGGGCAACCACGTAAAATTTGTGCATTTTAAAAAGCTGCTTATCTGGATTGTATTTTTTAATTGTGGCTTCAGTCACGGTAGAAGTAACCTACATGAATATACAACTATTCCCAATTCATACTACAAGCAGACTGCCAAACCTATCAAAATAATTATCCTCAGATGGAATATTATTGTCAATAAGCTAAAATGTTACACTAAGAATATGCAGTACACTAGCTGTTCTAATTGAAACATCTGAGAAAAAATTATTTTGAAAAACAGGCCAAGCATTTATCTTCTCCTTGGATCAAGCACGGATTTTCTGAAGTACCAATCAGAGGCCTTTTTAGAGACAAACCACGCAATGCATTTGTTCCAGATGTCAACCCCTTACATCGCTTCAATCTGTGAAATCATGAAATCTTTATCACGGTGCATCAGCTACCAATTTAAATTTGTAAATGCTTGCTATATATTACCAAGACAGACAAAATATGAAACAAATATTCTGAATGTTCTAATCTGAGGTACATCTGTATTCTCAAAAATAGATTCTCTGACTCGTCAAAAAGATTGTTATTATCCATTCTAAGCACACTGCAGTTCTGGTCATGTAGTGACTTGCACTAACATTGGCTTGAACAAAAAAAAAACTTAAGTGAAAGGCAACCTTCATTTCCCGTAATATAAAGAAGCAACGGATTAACAGCTAAGACAGGCGTACTGCTTGGGGAAGAGGGAAGAACAATAGAAATAAAAAAGCAACACAATACAGTTAGCAGCCTTTCAAAAAGGGTAAGGCAATAAGCAGTGTAGACAACCAAGTCGGAAGCAAAAATACTCCCCTTCTGCCCCCTACAGTTCAGTTGGGTATCAGGATGTTTAAAACACAAGAGCCAGAAATAAAAATGGGAGGTTAATCCTGAACATCAAATGACACCATTTTTCATTTATTCATTGGATAAGCCATAGTAATTTGCTTTCCTTTGCCAGCAATGGTTTTAGAGTTTTCGCTACTGCATTTTATAAAATCAATACTCCATACAACGGCTGTTCTATCGAATTTCTACATTATCTCCTCTCTCTGGAATTCTCAGTAGAGTGCTATCTTCAGCTTTTTTCTCTCTCTACATTTGTGTACCAATTCAGATAAAAGCAATGGAGATCTTTCAGACAAAGCATGGCCGGAAAATTCATATCAAGATATCCAAGAACATCCTTCTACAAAGCAATATTAGATAGCAAGCCATCGCAGAAGAAAATCCTTGCACGTTTTACTTTTTCATCCCCAGTGCCAGAATTGTGAATGTCAAACTACCCAATTATTTAAAATGCTATAGGGGAAAAACTAGCTGGTTAAACACTTTACACATAAAGACACTTTATTGAAAGGCTTTGACACTTCAGATCGGAAGAAAGGATTTGCATGTAGGGAAAC
Organism: Oxyrhabdium leporinum; assembly: GCA_032468155.1. Taxonomy (NCBI): domain Eukaryota; kingdom Metazoa; phylum Chordata; class Lepidosauria; order Squamata; family Cyclocoridae; genus Oxyrhabdium; species Oxyrhabdium leporinum. Next base: position 70,335 of record JANHFL010000091.1, read on the forward strand.
CTCTACTTAAAAAGCACCACATAAAGAAAACTGGACAAAGGCCTTTCCCTTACAATATGCACTTGCTATCTGCAAGAAGAGGTGGGCATTTTCTAAAGAGGAATGGAGGCAATTCAAAGTTTTTAAAAATGAAACCCTGGTCTATGACCATTCTCTCCTATTCTTCTGCATATGCGTATGATTTATCTGCCAACTACTAATGGAAACTACCGTAACCTAAGCAGGGTGCAACTACCAAGGCCTCAAAGTTACGATTTGATAAATTAGGCAACATCTAGAGATACGCCTGCCCCACAACTATTTGCCCCATAGGCAGCCACCCCCACCTACAAACCATTTTCCTGATGTTACCAATGACATCCATGTGCAACCAACAGTCCCTCTAACATTCATCCTGCCCTGTATTTCTTTAACTTGGCACATGGGAGCCTTTCATTGCTGCAGTCCTGCCACTTCAACTCTGACCTTACCCAAAAAAAAAAAAAAAAGGCCTTCACGTCAAAAACCAGAACTGTACATCAGTTTTCCCCCCAGCAGCAGCTGCCTTTTGTACCCTGGATTTATGGAGCTGGCTCCTTTCCCATAAGGACACTTTAGTTGTTTTCCTGTGTTGCAGGGGAGGCCGACTCTGCAACCCACCCACTGAAGGAAAGAGGAGGGGAGGGGGGGACCCCTGCGCTAGGAGACCCTGGGTTGCTACGTGGTCCTTCCTTGCTGGTGCGTCTTGTGAAGGCAATCTGTGCGCTGAAACAGATCTCCTTTCTGCATTTCCCTTCTGACTTCCTCCGCCACCCACGGATCGTGTTTCCCACCCACGCTGACCGTGGACGCCCGGCCCTTTCACAAACACCGCTGCTCGCCTAACGCAGGGGAGCCGTTTCCACCTATTGTGTGGTGGGCAACCGCGGCCGGCTTCCTCCGGCTGCCGGGAGGAAAAAAAGCAGCTCCAGCCGCGGCCGCTCCCCGTAGAATGGACCAAGGAGCGGCGAGACCCCCCCCATCTCCGACCGCGCCCCTTCCTCCGCCTGCGCGCTCCTCGCTCGCCCGCCCACGGGACAGCGGGAGGGGGAGAGCACTGCCGAAAGCCCCCTCCCCTTGCCAGGGGGCAGAGGAAAGGCCGGCTCTCCTTGGCCCAGCAGACCCCCTCCCCTGCCGGGCAGGCCGGGCGCGCTCTTTGGCCCCAGAGCTCCGGCTCTGCCCTCCCATTTTCCCTCCTCCTCTGCAGCCGCCCGATTCCGGGAAAGTCCGCCCGCGGCAGCAGTGGGAGGAAGAGGAGGCGACATGTCCCCTCTTTTCTCCTCCCTCCTTGTCCCAAACCATGAGGACTAGAAACACGC
>JANHFL010000091.1:81400-92715 GCA_032468155.1 Oxyrhabdium leporinum
GAAGACGTTTCGCTTCTCATCCAAGCAGCTTCTCCAAGAAGCAGAGCCGAGGAAGCTCCTTGGATGAGAAGCGCAAGGTCTTCCAAGGAAAAACAAAATCCGCTTACTTGCCTTTCGGGGGGGGAGGGGGGGGAACACCTTTGGGGGTGATTGGCGTTCCAGAACAGAATCTCATTGTTCCCCATCCTGATAAGGGAAAAAAACAACCACTGCTCACGGGGACGGGACACACACACACACACACACAGAGCCCTGCCTTGAAATTCATTTGCTGGCTAGCTGGAGAATTCTGGGATTTGAAGTCCAGCCACCTTCAAGGTGCCAAGGTTGAAAAACCTTTCTCTAAACCAGACCTGGGCGTTTTACGCTCCCCCCCAAACAGGCTGCGTCGAGTCCTTATCCAGCCGCATGTGTGTCCAATCGGGAATTAGAATAACCATGTAAATAAGCGTACCCCATGCACGCCATTGATCAGAATTCACGTCCAGCCTATTGGTTTGGCCCTTCACAGCAGTCCCAGTTTCTAGGTTGGTGATCGAGTCTCGGCGTCTCCTTCCCCCTCTTCAGACGCGGCCTCCAAGCACGCCACTCAAGCCTTTTTTGACTGTTTGCGAGCCGAAGTGGAGCGATTCAACGTCGAAGTGACGGTCGTGTGTCCCGGCTACATCCAGACAAACCTGTCACTCAACGCCGTCACGTCAGACGGATCCCAGTACGGAGGTGAGGACCGCTTTTCCACTCAGGGTGCCAACTTGCCTGCTAACCGAGGGGGGGGGAGGGGAGAAGGCGGTTTGTGTAGTCATTGATCCAGCGTCCGTCCCGTCCCCTTCAAGCCCTGAGATTAGATCGTAAAAACCACTGAACCGTACAGACTTAATGGGGTTGAGATGCTGAAGGGCTTACGTCGGGGGGGGGAGGTTGTCCCCAGCTGCTGGGGGGCCCATCTGGAATTTGGCACCTTCGGGTGAAGGACTGTCTTTGCGATTGCTTGTCTGTGGTAGCGAGGAAGCTCTGTGCTCCTTAAACAATATGTGCTCGCTTTCCATACGATGCAGTGATGGACAAGACCACCAGCAAAGGCAAGACAGCCGCTGATGTGGCTCAACTGGTCCTGAGCGCCGTGGGAGAGAAGAGAAAGGAAGTGTTGCTGGTGCCTGGATTCCTGCCCGCCCTGGCGGTTTATCTCCGACCGCTCTGCCCCACTGTCTTCTTCACCCTCATGGCCAGGAGAGCTCGCAAGGAGAAGAAAGACAAGGAATCCTAACCCACCCACCCACCCCAATAGACTGCACCATGTCAAAGCGTGGACGGAATCTGCTAGGTATTGTATCTTACATCAGTGGAGGAGCTGAGCATTTCATCCTTCGTTGCAGTAAGAGGTGGATTATTGTCTGGGGACAACAAGCGTCGTCAACGAAAAGTTTTCAGGCCCTGCAAAGCATTTTCTGTATATAACGCAAGAGGCTGACGGTTAACCAATTCACGTCAGATTTAGGGAACGGAAGCTGCGTGGCCGACGTGCTGCTTTCTGCTCAGTGGGCCTTCTGAAGACAACGTGTCATTAATAGCTGGATATTTGGAGTTCTTTTTCTTACCTGCCTTTCAAGCTTATCTTTTACATTTGTTTTGTAAGCGGGAGAGAAAAAAAACATTAGTTGTTCCCCATGGGTACTGTGTTTCCCCCAAAATAAGACCCAACTGGAAAATAAACCCTAGCATGACCTTTTCAGGATGCTCGTAATATAAGCCCTACCCAAAAATAAGCCCCAGTTAAGATTGTCAGCCAGACGGATGCATTTAGTAAGTTTCTCCAAAAATAAGACCTAACTGGAAAATAACCCTTAATGCATGTTTTGGAGCAAAAATTAATATATCACCGGGTCTTATTTTCAGGGAAACACAGTAATAAAATATTCCAAGTTAGAAAAAAGTGGCAGGGATGCCGTTTATGGAGACTTACAGATCTTTCGTATGTAAGATAAACTACTTCATATATCACGTAAAACTACAATAGGTTTTTTTTCTTTTAACTGCTATGGTGTGCCATTGTAGCGCAAGGTGCAATAAACCATGGCTTAGCAGGACATGCAACACTAAGATTTATGTGTCTGTCTCTCTTAAAAGATCTGAAAACACTTTGGACAATGGTGAAATCTGCATTGTTCTGCCTTAATAGCTGCATTAATGGCTTCGTCGCGTCCGATTTTGGCCAGCATAGCAACTAGGAGAGCAGTAGAGACAGTACAGCTCACTTAATGACCAAAGTTACAATGGCACTGAAAATTGTAACTTACAACCGTTTTCACACTTACGACCGCTGCAGCCTCCCCATGGTCAAAATTCAGAAGCTTGGCAACTGATTCATAGTTATGATGGTTACAGTGTCCCAGGGTCACCGATCATCTTTTCACGACCTTCTGGCAATTGAAGCCAATGGGAAAGCCAGATTCACTTAACAACCGTGTGACTAATTTCACAATGGCTGTGATTCACCTAACAGGTGTGGCAAGAAAGGTCGTAAAATGGGGCAAAACTCATTTCTCACTTAGCAATATAAATCTCAGGCTCAACTGCAGTTGTAAGTGGAGGACTACCTGTTACATGCTGGTTGCCAAGTGCCCCAATTTTGATCCTGTACTCTTTTCGGCTGGGACGGCCTCCTGCAACCCTTTGCCAGCGAAAATGGAGCTCGGGAGGGCTGCATGTGGCCCTCCCGAGCTCCGTTTTCGCAGGCAGAGGCACCATGGGCCAGTCCTTCGGTGTTTCCAGGGTTGTCCCATGGGCCAGATCCAACCACCCCGCGGGCCTCGAGTTTGACACCCGTTGTAGATCCTCTTAGTCTACTGAGGAGCTTTCGCCCGATCTATCCTTTAAAATTGGATTCCACCCCGCCGAAGAATTTTCTACCAGATGTTTTTCATCCCAAAAGAAAAAGGACCTCTTGAAATTCTCATCCTTTAATGAATGGTCAGTGATATCTTTGAGCTGGTTCTGTAGAATACAATTAAACAAGATACTTAAGGGGTGTATTTTTTCCCCCAAAGGGGTGGGGGAAGAGGAGAAGATGGGTAGAGGAACCAAAACCTACCCACCAACCCCCTGTACTGTTTGGCTTGCATCGACATCCCAAGACTGTTGTCTTCATCGCTCACCCCACCCACCGCAGATCTAGGTCTTGAGGGATTAAAAAAAAATAACAGAAATCCCTTGATGTGACGTCAGTGTGATTGTTTCTTTCCAAAACAAAAGAAAAAAGAAAAAATAATAACCAAAGCAACAATAATAATAATAATAATAATCGGGTAAACCGAAAACGGCTTTCCAGGCACCACTTCAAGAGGGGAAGAAAAGTCAAATTGTTCCTGTAGGAGTCCTTAATACACCTTTATCGGTTCGGATGGGTTTCTCCTCCCTCCCCCTCCCCGCTTTCCCTCGGCCGCAATCATACGGCGTAGAGTTCGTACACCTTCTTTACACAGTACACCAGGGCCGCCAGCGCTATCGTGTTGTGCAGCCTCTTCCTGTGCAGATCGTCCTTCCTCACTAACACGACCGGGGTGGACGTGGTCAGCGTGTGTAAAGGCAGGCGGGAGAGTTTGTAAGCGTTGTACTCCACCTGGTACTTGCAGCAGGGGTCAAACTGCCAAGAGATCCCGTAGAGGGTGCAGCAGGCCACGCTGAGCACCCCGGCCGGCAGAGAGATGTAGTGGGAATAATCCAGGGGAAGAGCCAGAGGGGTGAAGAGGCAGGCGGTGCCGGCCAGCACCGCCGTCTTGTGCAGGCAGTTCCCCACCGTGATCCAACGGGCCGTCTCGTCCCCGATGCGGGTGGGCTCGATCACAATGTACTCGTACTGGGCTTCCAACGCTTGCTCCAGCTCGTATTCGAACTGGTCCTGCGCGTTCTCCCCGTTGTAGATTTCGTGAACGATGTAACAGTCCGTGGCAGACAAGGAGACCCTGTCGGAAAGGGAAGGGGAAGAAGAAGAGTTACTCAGTGGGAGTGCGGGAAGAGGCCTCCTTCCCCCCCCTCTGCCCCTTCAAGGGCCCTTGGGAGCCCATCACTGGCACCCTAACGATAGCCGGAGTTTGGGGGGCCATCTCTGCCCACTCCATCCCGCTTCCATTGTGGGAAACGTACAGAACAACAGGGAGCTCGGTGGTCTTCTAGTCCAACCCCCCCCTGCTCAAGTAAGAGACCCTCTACCATTTCAGACAAACGGTGGTCCTATCTCTTCTTAAAAGTGATGGCGCACCCACAACGTCCCGAGGCAAGCTGTTCCGCTGATGGAATTGTTCTCGTTCATTGCTCCCTCTCCCTCATTCCTCTTTAGTCCTAGATGGATCTCTCTTTAATGTTTAGCATGGGTCTCGAATGCTGGCGTCGGTAAGACGTGGGCGAACGGTCTGAATTTTAGTGCTTTTGACCAAATCTCTTCCCTATCACAATCCTAAACCTGGGAGAGAAGAATCTATTTCAGAGTTGTGTTTCTCACCCTGGGTAACTTGTAAGATGGATGGATGTCAACTCCCAGAATTTCCCGGCCAGCCAGCCATGAATGATAGAGTTGGAAAGGACCAGAAGGATCACCTAGCTTAGTGTTTCTCAACCTTGGCAACTTGAAGATGATGGGTGGACTTCAACTCCCAGAATTCCCCAGCCAGCCATGAACGAAAGAGTTGGAGAGACCAGAAAGACCATCCAGTCCAGGGGTTCTCACCCTTGGTAACTTTAAGATGGGTGGACTTCAATTCCCAGAATTCTCTAGCCAGCCATGCTAGCTGGGGAATTCTGGGAGTTAAAAGTCCACTACACTGTTATAGAAGCTATTTATACCTCCGGGAAGAGAAACATGAGCAGGGGGGAAACTAATGCACGTACATTATGGGTTTCCGATGACATCTGGTGGGGGAAAAGTAATGCTGCCCTATCTGAATTTTGATCCCATCCAGCTGTTCCCGTGGCTTTAGGAGCAACTGTAATAATAATATATTTGTCGAGGTGTCCCAACGTTGTCAGGCAATTCTATCCCCTCTGAGAAAGATGGCTGAAATTCTGCATTTAAAATAATCAATTCCTCCATTAATTAGCTCAAGGGAAAAACCAGGAGACTGGCTAAGTAAGGTTTCACCACAGACTCACGTTTTCGATCAACGTGAAAATGGGAATAATAAATCTTGGGGTTTGAAGTGTTAAGATTGTACTGCTCGCTGAGAACGGAGTTCCTGAAGAGTAGAAAATCCTTAAAAGAGTCCATAAAACAAGAGTCCGCTCTTAGAAAATGAAGCTCCACGAACTCCCAACATTTCTGCTGTTAAGCAAAACATTTATTAAGTGACATTGCCCCCCCGTTTTAAGGCTTTTCTTGCCATAGAGTTGTTCAGCGGCTGTTAAATTAAACTCTTGTTCAGTGAATCTGGCTTCCCCGTTGGCTTTGTCAGGGGGGTCTCAAAAGGGGATCACGTGACCCGGGGACACTGCGGCCGTCATAAATATGAATCAGTTGCCAAGCGTCTGAATTTCGATTACACGACACATGCTACACTGGTTACAAAATGCTACAACAGTTGTTAAGTGTGAAAGCTGCTCGTAAGTCACTTTTTTTCAATGCCCTTGTAATTTTGGTCAGTAACCAAACTGTTACAAGTCAAGGACTCCCTGTGTTCCTGTTCCTGTATCGATTATAGCTGTAGATATATCAAATAATGCTGAAGTTACCTCGTAGGTTACCAGCTTTAAGCCAAATAAATCTGCACATCCAAGATTCGTCCTCTGCTGTCATATAAAGAATTTGAACAGACTGTACTGAAAATATTTTTCTAAGTAAGAGGGGCAATTTTTTTATTTTGCAGTTCTTTCTTCAACGGCAAAAAAATACGCCACCTCCAGGTGCTGGTAACAAAACCCTGAGCATCTGAAAATCAGATGCCATTTAACTTGAGGACAAACATTTAATTTTACCTTTTTCTCTTTTTTTTTTCACCCACCTTTCCAGCTATAGAGGCCAAAGAGATACCTTTTAAGAAGCTGGTCCCAAGATGAAGCGGGCTTCAAAAACCGTACGGAAAATGGGAAATCACACTTATGAATTATGTATGCTGCATTAACCGTGTACAGAGGCATCGATGGCCGTTTCCTGGATCAATCTTAAATATGCTTAGAAGGTTTGTTCGCTGCTTATAAAAATAAATGGTCTGTTTGAAGAGCAAACCGAGATCGAAATTTCCAGTAATCGCTCCTGGAAAGGGATGAATTCTCTCTTTGTGGACGGTTGTGATGTCTCGGGAGATTTGAGTCACACGGTGCAGAGTTTGCCAGAGAGGGTACACAGGTTGTGCAACTTCACGGAGGCCGAGAGGCTTTTCCCACCTTCAAACTAAGTGGCCTGGCCATCCTACCTAGGAATACAGGTAGCCCCAGTCTTACAGCCATCCGTTTAATGACCGACGTTGCAACGGCACTGAAGAAAGTTGACTGAGGACCGTTTTTCCACACTTTATGACGGTCGCAGCATCCCCGTGGTCAGGTGATCAAAATTCAAGACGCTTGGCAACTGACTTGTATTTATGACGGTCGCAGTGTCCCCCGGGGGGGGTGTCAAGTGATCCCCCTTTGTGGCCTTCCGACAAGCAAAGTCAAGGGGGGAGCCAGATTCACTTCACAACCTAACTTAACACGTTCAGTGATTCGCTTAACAAATAGGGGGAGACAGTTTGCAAAACGCAGCAAGATTCACCCAAGCAACTTTCTCGCTCAGTTACAGAAATTTTGGGCTGAGTTGTGGTCGTAAGCTGAGGACTACCCCTATTTCCCAGGTCAGCTAAAACATGGTTCCCTTCCAAGAAACATTCTGGTTTTTAAGCAGAGCATCGCTGGGCAGAAATGCCACAAGGAGCTTGCACGAAAGAAGAGGAAATACTTTACATTTTTCTTCTCTAACAAAAGGACAAAATTATATTCCTATTCAATTCTGGCCCATTAGAGGAACCAAAGTTTTGAAAATACAAGCAAGAGACCGAATCTTTCAAGTCACGCAAACTGCCCTTTAAAGTGCAAACACCAGCTTGCCTCAAATGTGCCCGGCAACACTTACAAGATTTATGCATATTGGAACAAAACTACCCCCGCGGAATCAAAACTATATGTAGTGATCCAACCAGTCAGGTAAGGATGAATTAATATTTATTGCTTTCTTGGCACTTTCTGAACATTCAGAAGGTGCTTATTAAAACAGCCCAGAGATAGTTAATTGTGTTAATTACAGGCACCCAGGTTCACAAGAGAAAAAAAAAATTAAGCCAATAATTGATGGCTGAAACATAAATGGCAAAACTGAAACAGCCACTCACGTTTAACTGTGAAACGAATGATTCCGCAGTCTAACAAATCCCAATTTTATACTAAAGAGGAATACAGGATAGTGTAACACACACAAATTAAATCTGTAGGGGGAAAATCAGTTTGATTAAGACTTCAGGCTACAAATCGGGAGATGGTGAGTTCCAGTTTTGCCTTAGGCACACAAGCCATCTAGGTGACCTTGGGGCCAGTCACTTTCTCTCCACCCTGGGAAGGAGGCAATGGCAAAGCACCTCTGAAAAACCTTGCCAAGAAAACCACAGGCAACCTTTGAGATTCACACACCACTGAATGGAACAATTAAAAAGAATACACCTCTGTAATGCATCTTTACATACAACAATTGAGCCTTTAGAGCAAGCCGTACACAGATCCTGGAACGTCTCTTGCATTGACCCAAGCCAAACATCAAGACACTGAACCAAATGTCCCTAACAAAATTAAAATCAATAAACTGCTGACAGCTGGGACTGTACACATATCAACCTAACCTGGAGCCTAGAGAGTTTTTCAAATAAACCACAATGGGCAGGATTCACAGATCACATAAGCACACATTATGGATTAGCATAAGGCAGGACCTAAAGCACTATCAAAGAACACTGGAAAATAATCGAACGCTAGTTTATTATGCAACCTAATTACAGATCCACCCAAGCCAATAATCATCCATAACACTGTTGGCAGAAACTTCAAAAAAGTGTTAAGCATCGGAGCTCTCTGTTCAATTTCATATCGCTGCACGTATATTGTATTGGAGTAGAAAACTGACTTGGCCTTCCATATCCAAAGGGGTTAAGGTCAGACAAATCCCGGTACGATGAGCCAAATTATAGTACTTTTTTCCATTTCTGTAATTCAGGAAATTTAAGAAGTTTCTCAACTCTGGCAACTTTACAATAGGTGGCCCTCAACTCCCAGAATGAAGTCCACCTATCTTGAAATTGCCATTGAGAAACAATGCAAAGTTGGTCGGGGGTGTCCAACTTTGGCCAAATGTAAGATTTATGGACTCCAGCTCCCAGAATTCCCCAGCTGGCTCTGAGCTTTGGAATTCTGGGAATTGAAGTCCAAAAGTCTGAAAGATTGGACACCCCTGCAACAGTCTATTTATTATTAATCCCACTAATATTAGTCCTTTCATACCCATAGCCTTGCCTTCAAAGCTAGCCAGCGGTCCAAACACAACTTCAGGAAAAGGGCCAGGAAAAACAGCTCTGAATTGGAGGAATTGGATACGAAGGACTGGACCATTGTGAAAATAGGCAGATAACGGGTGAACATAATTCATTGTATCTAAACTACATTCCTAGCTGCAGCCAGCGACTCTTGGAGATGTTTCCGGAAAAAACAGGGGAAGAAAAACAATGTGGGAGAACTCTTAAAAGGAAAGAATCCACTATGATGCCGTTATTGCTTGCCCAGAAACATGAGATCTAAAAGTCACCACATGGTTCAAAGAAGAATTTTTTTCTGGGACAGCTGCTTGGAAGCTTTCAGGGCAAGAATGCCTATCAACCCTCCCACATTTTCAGAAATATGGATAATAAATATATATATATATATCAGCCAGCAAATATGTTTCCCAGGGTAAACGTAAAAACACCACAGCTAATTCTACTTTGGGGCAAGGAAGGAAGGGGATGTTTCCAACAATTGGGGGGGGGGAGAGAAACTTTATAGAGCAAATAAATATTAATAAATGCAACCCAGGGTGTGCCCTTGTAACTCTGGATGGGATCCCAGAATACAATGGAAACATACTTTAGAGCTGGGACCAGCTCTGGACAGCATGTAGAAGACTAATAATAAAATGTACTCTTTGCCTTGTATTAAGAGCAGTTTTGTGCCATGGTTCAGGCACCAGGCTGGAAACTAGAAAGCTGTGAGTTCTAGTTCTGCCTCAGGCATGAAAGCCAGCTGGGTGACTTTGGGCCACCCCCCCCCCTCTCTCTCTCTAGTCCAACCAACCTCACAGGATTGTTGTCATGGAGAAAACGGGAGGTGAAGGAGTATTAGGTATGCTTACCCCCGTGAGTTACTTATAAAGACGAGATAAAATTCTAGTAAATCAATAAAAATAAATCAACCAGAGAGACTGGAGCAATAAAAGCATCTGCTTCAACTATTGTTTCCTCACTGCGGTTTAATGGTTAACGCTGTTGAACAGCAACCTAAGAAATGCAAACTAGATAACGATGTCATCTTTTGATTGGCAACCCCTTGATAACAAAATCCACACGTGATCGATCCAGTCTGTTGAGGGGCAATGGATAACATGCGAGTATTTGTAGCCAACTTCTCTAGAGGGGGCCCTGGTTTTAATATCTTCTGGCACCCTTACATAAGCTTACATGACATATAACAAATTTCCTGAAAATAGTAAGCTGTTTTTCTTTCATTCCTTTGCAGATCCAACTATTTTAACAATAAAAAAACCCTCACAGCCCATCATGCAACAAGCCACACCAGGAAGTTAGAAAAGTTAGTTGCAAAGTTTGGAAAGTTAGAAAAATTTGTTGCAAAGCTTGGGCAGTAGAATAAAAATTAAGTTGCGGTTTTCAGATTTTGTTACACAATAGTTGGGCTGTAACTATTTTTCTTCCAGAAAGTAACCAGAGAGGAAGAAAATAAAAATATTTATTTCCCGCTTTTCATTCAGGAGCTCAAACCCTCCTTCCTACCTTCCTCCAAACAATATTTACTTTCCACACCAACAAAATATCCATTTGTCCATTTTTCTATCTTGCTAGAAAAGCCAACGGTGAAATATTTAAAAGTTTCCAAACTAAGAGCCCACCCAACTCAAATAATTCCAAAAAACCAAAACCAAAATCAGATCAACCAGCACCAACAATTGCGCACCAAGAAGTCACTTATGGAAGATTCAGGGGAATGTTCAGGAACGACAACCTAAAATTAAAAAAATTAAGACTTGCAGGGCAGGAATGGTGAACTGAAGACAGACCGTGCCCTTTTTAATTCAGACTCTCCAGACAAACTGATCTGAAAGTGAGTTTTAAAATGACCAGCTGGAAAAAAAGATGCTAGGTTACATAATACGAATGAAAAAGTGGTTGATGCCTTCATAATTAAAAGCGATGTACAAATAACAAATCAAAGGAGTTACTTGGATAACTTTCCTATACTGGACTGACCAAAGAAAGAGACTCATTAAAGCTTTGAAAGACACTGTGAGAACATTATTCGATGGGATTAAAGATCAAGATTGTTAAAAGGAAGAATGTAAACTTGGTTTATTTGATCAAGCTTAAAATAGATCTGGTGCTTATGACTGATAATTCTTAACGGACTTTTGCTGACATCAAGAGTGAAGAATGAGGCTTTTAGGGATTTGCAAGTAAGCAACGGTGCCTGGGAAGAAGAGATTGTTGGCTATATTTTAAAAGAAGGTGGTAAGTTACTAAAATAGTTTGTACTTGTGATGAAGAAAGAAGTTATTTCTTTATATATTTTTCTTCCTTTACTCTTCCTTTGTTTTCTCTTTTCTTCTTTCTTGCAGTTTCTATCTTTTTCTTTTGTTCTTTATCTTTTTAATTGTAATCTTTTTTTATAAAATGTCTATAAAGAATTAAATAAATTAGGAGCACCGAGGACCCACTTTCAGATGCGAACTAGGACACTTGGGGGACCCTGATTCCAACATGTAGGAAAGGCGAGAATTTCCTGAGCTGAGGAGGGATCTTGACTTTTCCCTTCCCACGTTCTCCCCCAGATGAATTAATAGGACAGACCCCCTTTTCATGGGTGGTTCCATCAATCCCCTCGTCCAGCTTCTACCAGCCCTACTAGATAATCTAGAGAAAACACACACAGGAGAACCCAATCTATATCAATTGTAAGGTTACCCCAACAGTCTCTATGGAGATTCTCCGTCCTCCAGGTCCTGGTTGTCCCAAAGGTGCTTTTTTCAAGAGGCAACTGGACTTTCTGGT
>JANHFL010000096.1:1780-26642 GCA_032468155.1 Oxyrhabdium leporinum
GACAGACAGACAGACAGACAGACAGACAGACAGACAGACAGACAGACAGACAGACAGACAGACAGACAGACGGATAATATTCAAATTGAATACAGTACACTTAAATGTTTCAATGCCTCAATGCAACTGGAATATCAAATCAATGCTGGGAACCAAAGTGATGCTTTAAAAACATGTAGGGTGAAAAATATTAAAAGGTATAGAATATGAAAGAATAATAAAATGTATAAAAGTGGTATCTTCAATGGACTGTTAGGATCTATATATCTTCTTTTAATATCTACAGATTTGATATTTGCTCTATTAGAAATAGTTTCAAAATTAAAATTATAAGGCTCTCTGAAAGTTTTTTTTCTTTATTTCAACATAGCCAGTTCATAATTTCTGGAAATATTAGGTGTCAGTCCTTAATTGACTATGGGATGTATGGTTGTGAGGATAAATAAGAAAAAAATAATTGTACACCACCTTCTGTTCCCAAAATAAAAGCAAAATATAGCTGCAATAATAAATAAATATTAATTCATTCTTCTTCCACCAGGTCAGAATTAAAAGATTCTCAACATTATAATTTATAATTTAAATTTTCTATAAAGATGGACTCAGATACAGACAAGTACGTGCCCATTTTTTAATACTTGAAAGAAGTCCTAATATTTTAAAATGTAGTTATCACAAGTAACAGAGAACTTCAGTAAAAGTTATAATAGTGGTTATGATTTAGATATGTCATATAACATTTACAAACATGCCTATAGTCACGTATCCCTAATGGTACTGAGGTTATGGATAAATGCCTTAAAGTTCACATGAAAAAGGAAGAATTTTGTAGGAGGTGTGATTCTTCCAGTCTTTTTTTTTGGGGGGGGGGATTGCAAAAACTAAGATGTTTACTAAATAGTTGTTATTTATTAACAATACCTGTTCCTCTGTTCCCATGCAGTGGTTTTCTAACTTCTGCAGCTCAGATCAGACTGCAGCACAACTTATGGTAAGATAGAAAACAGGATCTTTCCACATACTCTCACACCAGGTGCTGAAAATGATCGTGCTGTTCCATATCCTTTTATTTGTATATTTTAAAGAATCCAGGTTCATCAAAGAGGTAACCGTATCAAAATATATATATTTGTTTATTATTTCCCAGAAAACATATGGGGAAAAAATCTAAACATATTGCTATTTAGAACCACTGTTGCCACTAAAAGGTTATGTTTTATATGCCACAGCTTAGAAAACTGCTGCTTTATTCCCTTTCAAGCATTCTAGTTAAAAGATATGGCCATATAGACCCTAGATCAACACGTCAGGAAGCTCAGTGTGAGAAAATAAATGCAAGACTAACTGCCTGGCAGCCTAGATATCACACCAATCAAATAAATATCTTTTATTTCCATTTGTTTGTACAAGTGTATAAATTCTATGAACCTAGATATAATTGACTCCTTGGAGAACAGAACAGTTGCATTTTGAGAGAAACTAGTAAGGCAGGATAAAATTGCCTTGCTCTCTCACACACACACATTTATAAACACACACACATACACATGTATACATACACATAAACATATACATGTGTATGATATACATATACATATACACACAGACACATACACACACACACATATACATCCATACACATTTAAACTGAGAAAGGCTTTAGTTTACTGACCGTATCTCTGTTAAAAAGAAAAATGCATTAATCTTGATTCCCTTTATAATTTTTTTTAATACATAAGATGCATGAATAATGAAATAAGGCATTCAAATATAAATTATAGAAGAAATAAACAATGAGTTTGTATCAAATATAATTATAATATACTGTGCAAATACATTACACCATCCTACGTTCTTCAGAAGAACTCAGTGTTTATGATGGCAAAAACCAGCTAAAAAACTGGCAGCTTTGATTTCACATTGTTTGTATATAATAATAACTACTATACTAGAAAATAGATTTAGAAGAGGCAAGCAAAGTTTTCTGCCCCCATTTTCTTCTTGTTTCCTAATCTTTTTTGGGGTGGGGTGGGGGGGAGGTCTGTCATCAAAAAGTAAGATTGCTATTATATTCTGGAGAGTGCTAGGTTCATGTTATTAACAGGTCTCAAAAGCTATCATAGTTTAGGCTTCAATTAGCTGACAATATGGCTTCAAGAGAGTTGGCTGTTGCTAGTCTTCTAACCATGACATAAAAGAAAAGAGGTTATTTGATTCACGATGGAGGGTTCTTGTTTTTCTTTCACCTATGTCTTCTTGAGATAACAAAATTATCAATTATTTGAAGCAAGATTAAGTGAGATTCTTAATAAGCTTAGGGACTGCAGGATCAAATAATTGGGGTCTCTTTACCTGTTATTATATATTGATGTATAGTAAATTGTCTTGAGAACACTCAATTAAAGAGGAGACTTTATGAATTGGTTGATAGAAGCTCATCTTACAATATTGATTTCTACCATCAGGCTTAAAGAGTAGGTTCTAAAGATTAATTTACATTGCACTGCTAGAAAAGACAATGGTAAAGAATATTCAAATTACTGAAATGTTGTACATGATGATTAAGATTTTCCAACCTGAATTTCCACAATACATGGAATAAGAAATGCCAGATGTATTCATTGGAATCAAAAGAAGATGCAATCACATTGCCAACATAAAATGGATGATGGAAAAAGAAAGGCAATTCCAAAAAGATACTTATATTTGCTTCAATCTTTATAGAAAATATTTTCTGTAGACCACAACAAATTGTGAATAGCCCATAAAAATATGGCTGTACCAGATATGCTGATAGTAATTACCCTGATAACTGAAAGCAAGGTTGACTTAAGAATCTCTAATGGAAGGTGAAAGAAAAGTTCAAAAGCTACTCTAATCTGTTGCTCAGTATTAAAACAAATTAAATTATGTCAATAAATACTGCATGACATTCTGATGATTCTGAAAATTCATTTAATCAAAGTCAATTGAAAAAGAGGTTAGAAGAAGACAAGGCAGCTACAGTAAATATCACAGATGATACAAGCAGGTGCTTACCAGAATACAAAAAAACAGTTACTGATAGACAATCTTGGAGAAATTATGACCATTAAGGTTCATCAAGAGTCAGAGGAGACAGAGCAAAAGCAACATGTATTGTACCGAGTAGAAAAAAATATGGGATGATAAAACTGCTGATGGTCTATATATTTAGTGAGTGGAATTGCTTAAGCACAAAATTTACACAATAATGCTATAATTTTAAATATGACTTTCTACATTGCATCAAAGCGGGTTCTGATAATTCACACATCATATTAAGCCATGATATACTTCATTTACAGCATGTTGTGTGAGCTAAGCAAACTTGACGTTAAACTGAGAGTTCTGGCATAACTTATTGGGTGAACCCAGTCATTTATAGTTTATTCATAGCTTAGTACAGGCGTCTCAACCCCCAGGCAGTAGACCAGTACTGGTCCGTGGCCTCTTGGGAACCTGGCCATGCAAGCAGCAGGAAACTTTATTTGTGCATGTGCAAGATTAGGTTGCATATGCAACACAATCCCATCCCTCCCTTTTCCCTCACTGCTGTTGCCAGTTCACAGAACCAAAAAGATTGGGGGCTGCTAGCTTAGCATATTTAATATAATTTCATACTCTTTAATAATTGTCTGTTGCACTAACCCTTTCTCAATTTCTCAAATTTTTATCATGAATTCAAGGTGATGTTTCTAAACTATTAAAAATAACCATTCAAACCATTGATATTCTGATATTTGCACACATACTCGACTACATTGCCAATATCAACCAGTAGATGGGCACTGCAACTGGGGAAGAAACTCTGCACAAGCAAAATTATTGATTTTTGTTTAAAAAGATGCAAAGCAAAATAGCTTTTTAACATTTCTAAGCAATACTTCAAATCATTATTTGTTTAAAGCATCGTATCAGAAGGGTTCCACAAGATAGACATTTTGATGCCATGGCTTCTCTTTCTGTATTATCCAAATATAATACAGTTATTTGGTGTTGTGGAGCCAGTTAAATCATTTTCACAAGGCAACGTTCTCATGTTAACATGCTTTATATCAGAATTTGGAAGGAATATTCTTCACAGCTGTCTAATAAACCTAGCATTTTCCCATAGGAAGGTAATAAGTTCTAAAGATCTGCAACAAGATAGTCACTGCTCAGGACTTAATTTATTTGTTAATCTTTCAGTTGAACTTCTAGAAGTGAAACATGAGTGTCTGGGGAATTTCCAGTGCACACCATCTGAATTCTCAGAGCATTGTCTTATAGATCTCTTGATCAGACAAGCACTGCTGTTTCTCGAGTTGAGAAAAAGATCCTTTCAGCTATTATGGATTACAGTTAAATAGTACTTATTTTTGAGTTTTTTCATTCCCCTTTTTATTATGAAACTGCAAATGCTATTACAGGCTAAATGTCTATATAAAAATATTTGTTGTTGATTTCAGTCCAAATCCTTAAAAAGTTATTTCAATGAATCTCTGTCAGCTTATAATTGTCTCCATTCTTTCATTGAATCCCTTTCCATCTCTCTGGCTTCTTTGTTTGTTTGTATCTCACCTTTATTATTTTTACAAATAACTCAAAGCAGTGAACATATCCAACATGCCTTCCTCCTCCTATTTTCCTAACAACAACCAGATTTATTCTTCATTGCTATCTGTTTTCAAGTTTAGGCATAGTTTAATTTGATCGTTCGATTTGTGGTTTTCTCTCCCTTAAATATATTCTACTCATTTATTATTTCATAGGTTTTTTGGTTCTGTATTAACTTATAAAACATCAACCACAGCATAGAGCATGATACTATCACCAACAGAGAGGTCAGACCACCATAACATCAAACAGCTTTGTTAGCTGGAAAAAAAGAAACTGCTACAGGATCTCTTTAACCTTTTGGTCTCTTTGCTAGTGGACACTGCAAAGTTCTGACATTTCTTTTCATTGTTCAATATTTATATGAAATTAGCAGAGGTCGTGATTGTGCTGTTAACACTCTAGTCTGTATCTCTTTGCCAGCTGAATCAACTCAGATTTGGGAAGTTCTGACTATGTGCCTGGAGACAATAATGGATTGGATGAAAGCCAATGAGATAAAGCTGTATTCCAATTAGACTGTGATTATCTTTGGATAAATGGTTCTGGTTTGAAAGAAGCTTCTTTGGATCTTTTGGACCAAGTTAGTTGCAGCTATGAGGATTTGAACAAAGCAATTCATTGTCATGCCTCACACTCCCAATTTAATTATTTGTGGAGAAGGAAGAGGAATCCCAGACACTATCAGTTTCCAATTACTTTTGAAGCAATGGCTAAAGGATTAGGCAGCAAATGATCAGTTCCCTCAAGCCATGGAAGGAATCCAGAATCCAATTCATAATTATTCAAGGTCCCCATAAGTAAGTAGTGGAAATCACCAAGGTTTTGTTTTAGACCCAGTACTCTTCAATATCTTCATCAATGATTTAGATGGGGGGATAGATGGGAAACTCATCCTATTTGCAGATGACACTAAGCTGGCAGGAATAGCCGATACCCCAGAAGATAGGCTCATGATCCAGCTGGATTTCGACAGACACTGAACCCAATCTAACAAAATAAAATTCAATGGAGAGAAAAGTACGGTTCTTCCCTTGGGCAAGAAAAACCAAATGTACAGGTACAGATAAGGTGAAACTTGGCTCAATAGTAGTAACTGTCAGAGCGATCTTGAAGTCCTAGTGGACAATCATTAAATATGAGTCAGCAGTGTGCAACAGCAGTCAAAAAAGCCAATGCAGTCCTAGGCTGCATTAACAAAGGTATAGAATCAAGACCAGGTGAAGCATTTATGCAACCCTAATAAGAGCACGCTTAGAATACTGCATCCAGTTTTGGTAACCATATTATAAAAAAGATGTTGAGACTCTGCAAATGGTGCAGAGATGAGCAACAAAGGGGCCTGGAGACTAAAATATATGAAGAACAATTGCAGGAATTGAGTATGTAGTGAAAAGGAGGACTAGAGGTGACATGATAGCAGTGTTCCAATATTTGAGGGGCTGCCACAAAGAAGAAGGGGGTCGACCTATTTTCCAAAGTACCAGAAAGCAAGACTGGTTGGAAACTGATCAAGGAGAGAAGCAACCTAGAACTAAGGAGAATTTTCCTAACAGTGAGAACAATTAATTAGTGGAATGGTTTGCTTCAGAAGTTGTAGGTGCTCCATCACTGAAGGCTTTTAAGAAGTGACTGGACAGCCATTTGTCTGAAATGGTATAGGGTCTCCTGCTTGAGCAGGGGGTTGAATTAGAAGACCTCCTATTATTATGTTTATAGCAATAGCACTTAGACTTCATAGTGCTTTATAGCCCTCTCTAAGCGGTTTTACAGAGTCAGCATATTGCCCCCAACAATTTTGGATCCTCATTTTACCTACCTCAGAAGGCTGGAAGACTGAGTCAACCTTGACCCTGGTGGGATTTGAACTGCCAAATTGCAGGCAGCCGACAGCAGAAGTAGCCTGTAGTACTGCAATCTAACCACTGTGCCACCAAGGCTTATTATTCTGTTAAGAATAGAGCTGTTTTCTCTAGACTAGGAAATCTTTGTTCAGTTGTAAGTTGAAGCTGCTCTTGCTATCTGCAGGAGTGCTCTCCTACATCTTCTGCATTAGCCATATGCCAAACCAAAGACATGGTCCCCAGAGATCTCTAAAAGTTATTACCTATTATAATTTTTAATATGACAGAAAGGCTTGTTGTAGTAAAGACCTGATCATAAAGAACCATATGTAATTTTTAATTATGTTTAAATAAATAATTGTAGGTTTAGACCTTTTCCCCAAGACGTTTGTGCATCATGCTTCATAATAGCATGTAACTAGTTTTGGTCCAGCATGTTCTGTGAACCCTGGCGTTATAGTTTATTAACCATTACTTTATGTTTTAGCATGTTGTATGAAGTCAGCCTGTTGTGAAGGTTTGAGAAACCATGGCTATCCAAACCAAAGCATCTCTTGGTACAAGGGTATCAAACTCAAGGCCCACGGGCCTGATCCAGCCTGCTGGGTGCTTAGATCTGGCCCACAGGGCCACCATGGAAACAGAGAAAAACCGGCCTGCAATGCCTCTGCCAACAAAAATGGAGCTTGGGGAGGCTGTGTGCTGCCTGACCGGGCTCTGTTTTCAGCTGCAATGGCCTCCTGCAGCCCTCTGTCAGCAAAAAGGGAGCTTTGGGGAAGTTGTGCGTGGCCCCCCTGGGCTCTGTTTTCACTGGCAGAGGGCTTCAGGAGGCCATCACAGCCAAACACAGAGCCTTGACGAGTGATGTTGAGCTGGCCACGCACACCCTGGCCACAACCATCACAGCCACATATCCCTTCCTCCCCCCAAGGTCAAACAGAACCCTGATGCTGCCCTCAATGAAATTGAGTTTGACGCCCCTGTCTTAGCACCATGTGCAAATGCAATCTTTGTCTCTCTCAGCTCTTCACCTTTCCTGGGACATGCGCTTATTCTCTGCTTGGTCCTGTGACTATGCCTCTGATTACAGACTGTTGCCTCATTGTCTCTCATCAATATTCAACAACCCAATTTCAGTTCTGGAGTGAGGAGGATGGGATTTTATCACTGTCACATTACTGAGAGTTATTTATAAGGACTGGTAGTTGATAGGAAAACTGGAAAAAGTTCAATGTTTACAGAAGAAGCTCTTTCTTTTCAACGGGAGTTGGTAAAATGAGTGAGTGAATATTGTTTTATAAGAGAGAAGTGCTTCCAGCACAGCCAAATATTTGTTTAATACCCATGGAGTGTAAGCCACAGCGGCTCATCATGATACCAGCAGTATTTACACGAAAAATGAGACCAATTGTTACTCATGCTAATTTGTCCCAGCAAATTCATTATAATTATTTCTTTCAATAATCAAGAAATAATTATAATGAATTTACTGGGACAAATTACAAGCCCTTGATAAGAATGCTTAGATGTATGTGTCTTAGTAAAGTGTAATTCATCCTTGCTGAGAAAAAAAGTATTTACAATGCCCAATAACTCACTTGTTTTATTGAATTAACTTCATTCAGAGACCTTGCTTTAGTAAAGTGTTTCTTAATTTTGTGTTCTATAGGACCCTTTCCAACTTTTAAAAATCACTGAAGATCTCACATTTCTTTTTGAATGGATTATATTTATCAATGTTTACTACATTAAAAATTAAAATTGATGCATTTGCTGCCTCTACCAGAGCTTCAAATTGTTTCATTGGATTTTAATATTGCATTATTTTTCAACCTAGACTGGCAAATAATGTTGTTTTTTGTGGACCCCCAGGAGGGTCTTGGGGGACCCCAAAATGTCCCAGAGCCACACTTTAATAAACATTGCTTTAATAAAACAGGTGCTGCACTGGAAGAAAAGGCTATAAGGGTGAAGAATTTTAAAAATGAGATTTTTCTCACCAGAGTTTAGTAGCTTGCTCAGATCTAAATAAAATTATTTAATACCTCCAAAAATTACCTTACTGAAACAAAATTTTGGTCTTAATTTTCTTCTTACACTTTTTTTTCTAGAGTACTGTACACTATTCTAAGTTTTAGAACTCCAAGAATGTGATCAAAATAATTACTGAAGATATTGCACTATTTAAAGAGATGTCTGTAGAGATTCCCAGTCATCCAGGTTATGGCTGTCCCAAAGGTGCTTTTTCAGGAGGCAACTGGACTTTCTTGGTTTTTCTGAAGAAGCTGAAGAAGCTTCTTGGATGAAAAGTGAAACATCTTCAAAGAAAAAACAAGAAAATCCAGTTGCCTCCTGAAAAAACACATTTGGGACGATTTAAAGAGATAATACAGATGTGATTCCCTAAACAGGATTAACTGGAGCACCTTGCCTACTACAGACATGTAGAGTGAGAGAAAGAAGTCCTACAAAGAAAAGCTCTTTATGGATCTAAATTTGATCCAAATTAGCCCTTTATCAATCCTACTGGACTCCCTGTTGCCATAAGAACAAGACAGAAAGCAACACAACCTTTTTTTTACTTTGCAGGCATGAGCTGCTCTGTGACAAAAGCTGTACTTCAAAATAATTATCAATCAATTTTCCAGCCTTTATTTGCTGATCAGTTCCTTGAGATGTTTATCTTGAGATAGTAGTTACTACAGTTGGATAATGTTGAATAAAATACTCAGGGAATACGCAGTAAAGATGCAAATATTTAAAAGACAGTCAAGGTTCAGTTGTATGGATTCAGCCAACTTTTGAATGAGAAAGTGTAATTTTGTAGTTTCTGTTTTATGAATCATTGATGGCTATTGCAAAACAGCCTACTTGGAATTTCTCCCACTTAGATGTTCTACTCAGATAGAATCCCAGGGGATTGTAAGGAGAAATATTCATCTTTCTCAAAAAGGAAGAAAGATATAATCTTCATCCTACAGTTTCTTTCATGCTTTTTCTCAAATATTTTGTTGTATTCAGATAACTGATATTCTGTTTTATTTTGAATTGATTATATGCCATCAAGTCAGGGTCAACTCTTAGTAACATATGGATACATAGATCTAGAACTGATTATTCAAAGTCTTCATTGTCTGTATCTAAACAGATGCTCATGTTGACTTGTTTTCCTATTGCTTTTGTAGCACATTTTTATTTTGCAATTTCAAATCTTTTATTTTCAATATTTTTACTGCTGTTCCAATTCATTAAGTTTAATGTTTGTGAACGACTCATTTCTGAATGTGAAACTTCTAGGTCATTGATCACTTATATTTGATTTGAGTTTTTTTTCCAAATTTCAAACATTTGTTTCTGAAAATGATGAGCCAGCTTGATTCATAAAAGTACTTCATAATTTCTTGATTTTTGTTAACTGTCTACATTCGGGACAATTTTTATCCAGTAGCTTTACCCGGATTGCTTAGCAGAAAGAATTGAGTCCTGTGACCCACTTCTACCAGATGTCTAGAAACCATAGCATTGGATTCAGCTCTTGTTGATCCAGATAACAGCACATAAGAGGTGCGGTGACTCAGTGGCTTAATGACACTGGAGATGGTCTCTGCTCTAGTGGTTTGAGTCCTAGCACTGTGTGGTTCGGTGAGTTCCCATCATTCAACTCGGCTTCTGTCCACCTAACAGTTCAAACATATGTTCTATGCAAGTAGATAAATAGGTACAACTTCAGTGGGGAGATAAGGTGGTGCTCCATGCAGTCAGATTCCTGCTGGCTCTGAACTTTCCCGACTGCAACTCCTATTTATGAGGCAGCTCTGGGGAAAGGAGAGGCCTTGGGTGACATTGCAGGAAGAGCCTTTATTTCTGGTGCAAAGCCAGCTCACCCTCCTGTGGTGCACTTGGGAAGCACTCAACAGAATTGGTAAATTGGCAGCCAAATTACTACTGTGCAATGACATTGTGATCATGCTTGTGTTGTGATGATGATGATGATGATGATGATGATGATGATGATGATGATGATGATGATGATGATGATGATGATGATGATGATGATATAGCCGAAGAAAAAAACTGAAGGGTTCATTTTGGCTGCCCAAGAACAAGCCTTGCAGACCAATTCCATGAAAGCAAAATGTCAACATGTCAGCAACAATAGCAAATGTTGCTTATGCAATGAGAAAGATGAAACAGTGGATCACCTTATTAGTGGCTGCAGCAATATCTCACAGACTGATTATCTACAGCATCATGATTGAGTTGCCAAAATTATACAATGGAAGCTTTGCCAGAAGTTTGGGTTTGAATGCAGCAAAAATTACTGGGAACATCAAATTGACAAAGTTCTTGAAAAAGAGCAAATCAAGATCCTATCGGAATTTCAGATCTAAACAATCAGACATCTGGCCCACACACACCTGACATCACTACAGGTAGTCCTCAACGTATGGTCACAACTGAGTCCAAAATTTATGTTGCTAAGTGAGAAACTTGTTAAGTGAGTTTTGCCCCATTTTACAACTTTTCTTGCCATATTTGTTAAGTGAACCACTGCAGTTGTTAAATTAGTAACATGGTTGTTAAGTGAATCTGGTTTTCCCACTGACTTTGCTTGACAGAAGATTGCAAAAAATGATCACATGACCCTGGGACACTGCAACTGTCATAAATGTGAATCAGTTATCAAGCATCCAAATGTAAATCACATGACATGGGGATGCTGCAATGGACATAAGTGTGAAAAATGGTCATAAGTCACTTTTTCAGCACCGTTGTACTTGACTACCTGTATTATGGAAAAGAAAAAAGTCTGGTTTATTGATATTGCAATACTAGGTGATGCATGAATTGAAGAGAAACAGCTAGAAAAAAATAATGAAGTATTGTGATTTGCAAATTGAAGTTGAGTGACTATGGAGGAAGAAATCAATGGTTGTACCAATAGCAATAGGAGCTCTTGGAGCAATACCCAAAGGTCTGTTGAGATACGTGGAAATTTTGAACTTATTAGACCTGAATATCCTAACTTTGGAGAGAGGGGGGAACCCACCCTACTTGGAACTGCCTACATATTCAGACACTACCTTTATAGTTCTTAGGTCCTAGGTTAGCACTTGAACTGTTAAGTTTTTACCAGTCCCAGACTGTGAATTGAATTGAAGATTAAATGTTAAATAATAAAAATAAAAACAGCACATCTGATATGGAAACTGTTTTCTCTTTTCTACCACTAGAAATAGGTTATAGAGATGCTCATAGTTTAGTTTTCTGCTAAGGTCTATCTGACTTAGGAGAATCTTTGCAAGATGTTTGGGTTCAAAAAACCCAAACTTTAGGTTTGGGTTAAGTCCTGCCATGCTTACAAGGTGGCACTCCATGACAAGGAATATTTTTTTTATTTTTTTTTCTTGAGCTACCTACCTTTTCACTGAATGTTTTTTTTTCTTTTAATAAGTCCACTGGACTATCTTTTTAGCATTTTTTCTGATCACTTGAGGTAGAAGTGTTTCAGCTGTCCACAGAAAGGGAATGGCAATTGCTTTCCTGAAATGTAATTTGGGAGAGCACATCAGGTGTGGGAGCTGTGGGAGCCCTAGAAAGATGCTGCCAAATAATCTCTGTTTGGGCAGTATTTTTCTCAAACCATCAGTACAGAACAACAGTTTAAGAACACAGTGCCGTTCTGCTGTTTTCTTTAAGAAATTTTTTCCATAATATTTTCCATAGTTTTTTATGCTGCTTTCTCTATGAGATCTTTTCCATAATTTCTCTTGAGTAACTATCTTAGCTCTCAAAATGTCCCTGTAGTATTTAACAGATTTTTTTTTAAAAAAATATTTTTTGATAAATTGAAAGCCAGAATAAGATATCAGGCTTTATTAAAAAAAAAATCCTTGTCAATTTAATGACTTTGTTCGGGTATAGCAAATACAACGGAGGTCAAGCTCAAGATACTGTGATTGAAAATGATATTTTCTGTCTGCTAGGACTAGAAATCAGTAAATTTCCTTTGTCTTAAACATCTGATAAGACAGCAGTTACTGTGCTTCTGTTCCTAACTATAGATCACCCTCCATTCTGATTGGTGAGATGGATAATTACTGGACTGAACTATGGAATTGTAGTTGCCTTTCAGAACCAGAACACTGGCAGTGTCTGAAAACCTATTGTTGTGAGTTAAACTCCAGGGGGATTGTTAAAATACAGCATTGTCATTGTTACTGTTTCCTACTTAACATAAAACAAATTTAAGCCATATCTTCAAAACTTGCAAGTATTGTAGTGGGTTGTAAAGCCCATTTAGCAAATATATGTTGAATGGTACTTCTGTAAAAGGCTTTTTTTTAAAAGAATGTTCACCTTGAATTTTAAATGAATTCATCTACAGTATTTCAACTAGCTAAATTGCTAGTTTTGGGTGGGAGCATCTGCAGATATTCAACATTTGTTACAAAACAGCTCCTACTGTATACCAACTTTATTTGTTTCTATTGAAAAGTGGAAAATCAAAGCAAGTCCTTGGGTTCTTTTGTTCTTAAGGCAGGTGGATGATAATCATTGCCACCATTGTGTTTGAACTACTGTGAGCATCAGAGTGAATATGTTTTCTTTTCTTTCTGGAGAACAAAGACTATTTGTACATTTCATAGTAGAAATGGTGACCAGGAAGGTGCCCTCTTCCCCAATGAGATTTTGGCTCACAGTTGCACTATGTAACGGATGTATGAAATAAAGGAGCAAAACAGCTGCTATGATGTTACTATGCTTGACCTTGGTAGTTCACATGTGCAAGGATGTGGTTAATGTAATTGTTCTGAAATATGCAACTAAAGCAGCCACAAAAGAACAGAGGAGCTTATAGTATATGTCACATATCATAAGGGACTTGTTAGCACAAGCTCCCTTCTTCCAGGAAAAAGTCTCAGTCTGTGCAAAAGTTGTAGATAGCTGGAAAATTCCTTTGTTATCTGTAATAGATATTTGTTACATGTGCACATTGTTTTAAGTAGGGAACATCCAGATTAGTTGGAAGATAACCAAATATTTATCTAATTAGCCAATGTGATTGTACCACCTGTAACTCTTTGTGTGAAAATGAATTCTAAAAGCTTGCTCATGTGTTTGCTTGAGGTCTTGCCTAAGGAAATGTTCCCAAAAGTGTTCTTTGAATGCTTGACCAGACTCTTCTTAAAAGATATTGGAGACTTCACAAATTGTGTCCTGATTATGTAGAGTGCTGGACCTGAACCTCATCACTTAGATCAGGGGTGTCAAACTGAATTTCATTGATAGCCGCATCAGGGTTGTGTTTGACTTTGCGGGGGGTGGGGAGCATGGCCCGGAAGGGCGTGGTCAGCTCAACATCACTCATTGAGGCTCCGTTTTCAGCCCCAATGGCTTTCTGCAGCCCTCTGCCAGCAAAAACAGAGCTGGGGGAAGCGGCACACGGCCTCCCCAAGCTCCATTTTCACTGGCAGAGGGCTGCAGAAGGCTGTCGTGGCCAAAAATGGAGCCCAGGTGGGCTGCGCAAGACCTCCCCAAGCTCTGTTTTCACTGGCAGAGGCACCACAGATCAGTCCTTCACTCTTTCCAGGGTGGGCCTATGGGCCAGATCTAAGCACCCCACGGCTGGATCCAGCCCATAGGCCTTGAATTTGACACCCCTGACTTAGATGATTGAGAAGGAAGAAGAATGCTGAAAGAACTCAAGAATGTTCTCCAACAACTGTCAGTTGACTTGTAGCATCAGGAAATTCACATAAAAGATTGTGAAAATTCTCATTTGGATACCATGTTAATCTTCTCCAATCTGGTGCCTGCTGTCCAGATATGTTGAACTACAATAATGCTAATCAACTGCAGCTACATTTCTGGGAAAGGCACCATTTCTCTCACTACGTCCTCCCTCCCCCTCTTTAAAAAATTATTCTCAGTCTTAAAATAGGGGTGCCACTAGGATTTACAGGGAGAGGAGAAATTAGCTAAAATGAGGTCTCTTACATCAGTGGAACATTCTAAGGAGAACTCCAGAACATCCACATTGTTCTGATGATTAAAGACCAGCTCTGGATCCAACTATATAACGTGAAAGATTTCTCTTGTAATTCAAAGTAGAATCAGCAATGTGCTCATCAAACCATAAGCAAAACTAGGCTGATGCTAGAAGAAGCACTTTCCTTCAGGAAACAATATATTTGTATTTGACACTAAAAAATTCAGGGCAATTTTTCAGGTTCTGGAAACTTCACTAGATAAAAATATGGAAGCATTTGTCAGTGTTTACAACAGACTCACTTTTTTTAAATAGGCTGGATGTGACTGATGTCATTCAAAAAGCCTACAACTTCAAATGGCATCCATCAAACTGATACAATGGTTGTAATGAACACTTGTCCTGAATAAATACTGTGCCTAGAAATGCAGGTAATTTCATTGTCCCCTCCCAAATCCAGAGTTCTAATCTGTCTTGTTTAAAGAACATAAATATTATATATCAAAGCAGAACTGCCATTCTTACCATCACCCTATTCATGAAAGCAAGTTATGCCCAGTTGGGCAATTTGAAATAGGTATAGCCTTACATCAAATGCAACTCACTCAAAAATTGTTCTGTGTGGTTGCCTCCATGAGGTGAGCAAGCAAAGAATTTGGAAGACCTCACTGCTCATTCATCACCATTTTGCCAATGATCCAGCTTTAAGACACTACTACGGGTAACTACTCTTCTGTACATAAAAGAGAGTTCTGCTTCTTTTTCTGGCTGATTGGCCATTCCCCAAGGTTCTTCTTCATCCATTCCCAGTTGCATTGTGAATCTGCTTTTGGACTGAGAGTAAGAGAGGAATTTCCTTCAATATCTGGTTTTCATAGAGTTGTCACAGCTCAACAGTGGAATTTGTTTCACTTGGTTATGTTCCTTATTGTGGTAAGCTGGTGGTCTGATTGCAAAAGTGGCAACGACTAAGTCCGAGCAATATGTTAATCTGTAGAGAAGATCAGAGGAAACTGAACTGATATATCCTGAAGATGAGCGGAATACATCCACATGACCTAAGTGGTTTGCTCTCAGAGGAAAGGTTTGGCATCTCCATTCCCCTTGTAATGTCAGCCTTCTTGCCTAATCTTGACAAAGCCAATCAGTATTTGCAGCCACTTCAGAAACAGTTCTTAACAAGTCCAATTCATCACTTTTTCCTGCTTTGGGGAGCTGAGATAGTTTATTTCTAGCTTTATGCCAGTTTATGGAACCCAGATCAAAGCTGGGTTTTTCCACTTGCTCCATGCAATGTGGCAAGCCTTGTAGACAGTTTAGTCTCACTTTAGCAGGACCTCTTGCCTTTCCCTATGCCTCCCCCGGACCCCCACACCCAAAGCTTCAGCAACTCTTTTCTTATTCCTGCCTGGACTCTCTTATGGGTGAGGTAGCGGGAAAATTGATTTAGCCATGATGCTCTCACCTTTTCAAGGTAAGTAGAATAGAAAAATATCACACAAACACAAGCACATACTCTGGTTTCTCTTCAAATAGTACAAAACACAAGCATGAATGTCTGTATTCTGCAATGTATCATGTTCAATTCTTTTGAATTTCTTGCAATTTAGAGGGCATTGTGTATACGGTAAGCTGCTCAAATAGCTATTTCTAAAAATTGTCATGTTTTAATTATTGCTAAAAGTTCTTGTTTAGGGTGTTTTTGTGTAGGTTTTTTTGCTTGATCTGCTTAATATTCTTGACGAGCATGGATTTCAGGATTCTGTGTTTGAAATTCTTTTCCTGAGGAAGTATGCCTCAGGATACAAACAGAGTGGCAGGATTACTGACATTATACCATAGTTTGGTTTAAAAATGAATATCTTCTATGATATTCAGGCAGCGGCAGTAGCACGTAACCTAATGTTTTTCTAGGGTGAAGGAGCAGAAAGCTTGGTTTTAAGAAATTCTCAGTGAGACCTATTAGAAATGTGCAGGGATAGAGTCCCTTCAATAGCATTTTACTGATTATTTGTCAATTATTTTATAATGATATTGAAACAAACCTATGCTGTTTAACTGAAAATGTGATTAAAAAAGCAAAGTAAAATAATCTTTTAAAAAGGAATATCTAGAGAGGACCATTCTATTGTTCATTATAAATTATCCCTGCAATGAAAATAGCATTCCAGGATTAGATTTGATTTTTAACAAATAGCACTTTGACTTACATACTGCTTCAAAGTGCTTTAGAGCCCTCTCTAAGAGGTTTACAGAGTTGGCATGTTGCCCCCAACAATCTGGTCCTCGTTTTACCAACCTCAGAAGGATGAGTCAACCTCAAGCCAGTCAATATCGAACTCCAGGCTGTGGGCAGGGTTAGCCTTGCAATACTGCATTCTAACCACTGCACCACCACGGCTGTTTTAAATAGTACAATGCTGGCGATGCAGCCAGTATAGTGGGGGTTACCCATCTATTGCCTACCAGTGATCTGAAGGTATCCCCGTTTATTTTTCTGGAGGAACAGGGTTTTTCCTCAATTGGAAACAGCTCTCCCAGACACCCATTCAGAGAGGGTCATATCTGAATTCAGCATGTTTCCTGAGTCCATAGATAATCATAGTAGATGGTTATCTTGATTAAATAGGATTGTTATTGTTACATTGATTGACCATGCTGTGACATTCTTCTAATTACCATGGATAGTGATCTGTATTCCTAAATTGTTTATTACATTCTGAATACAAGATTTACTATTTCAAGGCCACAGCTTTCAACAGAGGGGATTTTGTCCAAAAGATCAGAATGCAACATATTTTGGGTCAGTTCTGTACAAATTGAATTCAGTGGGTTGAATAGTGTGAACTTTGTTCTAGCAAATAGTTTGCTCCTCATACAATGTAGACCAGTTAATACGAAGATGCAATTATTTTTCACTGCATTTCTAAGTGTTAACAAGACATTTTGGAGTTTGGTGAAAATAATTGCTTAAAAAATAGTTGAATGCAGATGTCAGCCAGTGCTATTTGACAGGATTGCTTCCTAGAAAATATTTGAGTTTGCAATCCTCAGCTCAGTGGGGAGTTTTTAGGAAAATACGCTTAGTGAATTGTAATACCAAGATCTGTGTTCAGAATTTATAATCCCTGCCGCTGCTCAAGCATCAAAACATTGATATTCTCTTTCAAATGTATCAAACATTACAGAATTATTATGCCTATCCATAAATTGGCATATTCATCTTTAACTTGTGCCAGCTGTTATTTTACCCAAAGCAAACTGATGAATTTCTTGGTTCAAATAGGTTTTTTTCTCCCTGAGATTCAGCAGTTATCTCTGATCTTCAAGAAGAAAGGTTCTGTAAGACAAATTGAAGTTCTCCGTGCCATCAGGGGAGTCGCTTATCTTTCTACTGTACATGCTTATAAAATAATAACAGGCATTTTATGTTAAGAGATTTGATTTCCTTAACAGCCCTTTGGCTAGTATGGGCTTTACCTGTACATGTTTCTTTTCAAAACTAAAATAAAATCTATGACTCTCTAAGTTTTATTCTCATTCCCCAGTTTCCCGTTACCAAAAGTAGCGGCAGCCATTTTGGGTGGTCAAAAAAGAGCAATCACAACAATCCTCTCCACATTATCAAAATTGCCACAGGGCCTTTTATTATTTATTTCTTTATTTGCACTTCCAAAATGCAATAGATTTCCCATAATTATGTCATCACGTCTCAATCTCAGATTCCAGTTTGTTGCCAGCTAAGCCCAGCAGCTCACTGTCTTTGGGCCACAAAGGGTACAATCACCTCTAAGACCTTTAATCTTTCCTTTTCCTTTGCCAGGAATACCATAATAGAACACTATTTACAACACCTCCCTTGTAAACAGAAAACTGCATGTTCAAAGCCTA
The DNA here is from genome assembly GCA_032468155.1 of Oxyrhabdium leporinum. Lineage (NCBI taxonomy): Eukaryota > Metazoa > Chordata > Lepidosauria > Squamata > Cyclocoridae > Oxyrhabdium > Oxyrhabdium leporinum. The sequence goes on from JANHFL010000096.1 coordinate 20,126, forward strand.
GTAGGATTCTTTTAAATTACGTTCCCTGAGCGGCCAACTTTTCCTTTTGTGTGCTTTTGAAAAATAATCCAGTAGTGCAGTTCTTCATCATTTTACCAGTCACCTGAATGAAAAAAGTTTCACTTACATTTTCCAGTGGCTCAAGTAATTGGAAAAAGGATGAAAGTTGTACTGCTGGTTTTGTTTTAAAACTCCGGGGAAAGGTATCTACCTCAATCGCTCTGGTGTCAAAATGCACTTAGAGACTTTAGTAATCACCATGTTTTTTGGCAGAACAGTATTTTGGGGAGTGGTGTTAAACTGATCCTTATTATGTTGACTTTAAGGCAGGGGTCTCCACCCTTGACAACTTTGAGCCTAGAGGACTTCAACTTGAAGTCCTCCAGGCTTAAAGTTGCGAAGGGTGGAGACCCCTGCTTTAAGGCAAATTGTTTTTATTAACAAAGTATTACAACAATCAACTAAACCTCTGCTGAAATGCCATATAAGGATATATATTGCCATTCTACTTTTAAAATACTACACATATTCTTCACCAGGCTTGCAAAAATTGGAACGGAGCAAACAAATTATATTTGTAGCAGACATAGTTAACTGGAATGCTTGAAAGAAAAGTCCTAGCCTGAAGCTGCATCTTATTGAGTAGAGGCTATTACATCACAGAACGGAGTCCTGTCAAATCGGGATTTGCTGACTTTGGAAAAAATCAGCTTTCAGATGAATGGAACAGACAAAAAGAATGTGGCCTTGCAACATCTACCTCAGAGTGGTCCATTGTAAGTTTTTATCAGAACAATCCAATTGCAACCCCTGAATCTCAAGCTGCAAATATTTCTTCTAAGTAAGGCCATTGTTCTCAGTAGATAACAAGTTGGGAGTAATCTGAGATCTATTATATTATTACTTATGAATATGTATGCATGCATCATTTTCCCCTCCTTTCTGAAATGTATAAATATTACTGCATCTTTTTGTCTGCAGGGGTGTGTCTTCTGTTACTCTTTTGGAAGAGATCTTCTCTAGTACATATTGTCTAATCGACACTGCAGTGCCTTGATTATTGGCTTTGGGTCCTGCATTTCAATTCCACGTGACATATTCAGAAACAAACACCAGCAGTTCCAATTCTGTATTCAGTTAGGCTTGTTAATTTGCACCAGCGTCCAGAAGTTTTGAACAGTCAAATGCATCCTGGATTGAAGTCCTAATTTTTGCATCTCTACTACTTTCACATGAGTAAAATTATAAGCAGAACAGTGCTGATAGACTGATCCTACTCTAATGTGGAAATTAAAGAACAAGAACAAAGATCAACATCCTGAGAAGTTATTAGATGGAAAAAAAATAGAACTCTGTTTTTCACTCATCTCTAACTGAAACTTGGCTTTGCATACAATATTATATATATCCAACAAAGTAATTACAGCCTAAAAACATGTGAGTATATTCAATACATCTCAATATCTAAAATTATTTGAATTATGTTTCATATTTTGCTTTTACTTTATTAATATTATTAAAGTATTTGTTTATTATCTATTCATATTTGAACATAATTTGTAATACAATCTATATCATTTATTTTATGCATTTTATTCCAGAAGGGGTTTGTAGATTTCACCAAACTTTAAAGAGGTCCATAGCCCAAAAAAATGAAGAACCCCTGGGCAAGACAGATGTGTTTTCTGAAGTGACTACAAGGATCAATTAAAAGCACTAGGAGGGCCATTCCAAGCATTAAATCTCAGTTGTTGAGTATCCTTATTTAATCAAATTCTGAGGACTTTTCCTGATAAGTTAGACAAGTTAGAATTTGCTGATGAAAAAAGAGCAGCATAATTCATTTGCTGGGTGGAGTTTTCCCTTTTCTTATACTGTTTTGTACTTTTGTACTTTTTTTTTGCACTTTTTACTGTTTTGCACTTCAGACCTTTCAGTTATTCCTCTATGTCTCTCTTATTAAATCACCTCCTGCAATTCGGCATTTTTTAAAGTTTGATCCAAACAATTGTTCCTTATGTTTCCTCAATGATAGCAGATATTTCATATCTAGGAAGGCTTTCTAAATGCAGCATGACACCAGGAGCAAAGAATCCCTTCAAAAGCAGAAAAACATTCCCTCTGAAAATACCAATTTATTATGTCATATATCACAGCAATCTATTAAATGAATTTATTGCAGAAACCTTCATAACTCACAAAAATGTAAGGTGTCTTTAGTTGTAATATAGTTTATTCTAAGATCATCAACCTCTCCTCCAGCAAAAATTCTTGTCCATCACAAATGCAATGAATGTAGACTCAGAACTCTCCTTTATTAAGCTCCTTTATTATAGCTCCTGGCTCTACCTCCTCAAATCTAGTGCCTACCAGGTATGTTGGACCAAAATCATCAGATGTCTGAGTGTTCTAGAAATGTTCTAAAAATGGCTATGTTGCCATTTCTGGGGGATATAGTCACAAAGGCATCAGACACAAAGGCACCCAGTTGGGCTAGATAGTTCTAGAATGAATTGAACAGAAAGAGCTTCATGGACAAATTCATGTCTTAACTATATTCTCCCTATGAGCTAACATTTCAGCAGTTGCCCCAGATTTCAGAGTGTTCTGGAGACAGATGGTTTATTTTACCTGAATGAGCATCCTTCCTTGCAATATAGCCCATGCCAATCAAGCTATATCACTTCCTGCAAGTGATGGGCAATTTGCATGCTCTTTGTTACATGAAGCAGCTCTGTGGGACAGTACTGTGAAAGAAACTGAAATTTTTGTGAAAAGGAAGACTTAAGATACAAAATTCTGTGGGTTCCTTCATACATTTATTATTGCAGTATATTGTTCCATCTCTGTGGTCCTCTCTGGATTCACCTCCTTAAAGAGAAAAAAAATGAATGAGGAATCTGAAAAAGTAAAAGTAAACATTCATAAAATCACATATAATTTGATATCTAACATGTACCATCAATACACATTTACAGTACATTCAGAAAGTATTCAGACACCCTTCACTTTTGTCAATTATGTTATGCTACAGCCTGATTCTACAATTGTTGAAATTCATTTTTTTCTTATTAATCTACACTCAGTACCCCTTAATGACCAAATGAAAACATAATTTATAAGTATTCAGACCCTTCACTCAATACTTTATTGAAGTACTAGTGGCAGCAATTTCAGCCTTGAGTCTTTTGGGGTATGATGTGACAAGGTTTGCACAACTGGATTTGGGGATTTTTTGCCATTCTGCATTGTAAATGATCTCAAGCTCAGTCAGTTTGGACGGCAACCGTTGGTGGACAGCCATTTTTCGGTCCCTCCAGAGATGTTCAATAATAGGGTTTAGGTCAGGTCCTGGCCGGGTCACTCTAGGACATTCACAGAACATTCACATTGTCCCTAAGCCAGTCCTATGTTGTCTTCGCTGTGTGCTTAGGATCGTTGACATGTTGAAAAATGAATCTTTGGCCCAATCTGAGGTGCTGAGCACTAGGAAACAGGTTTTCATTGAGGATATCCTTCTATTCTCCTCCATTCAGCTTTCCCTCAAACCTGACCAGTCTCCCAGTCTCTGCTACTCAAAAATACCCTGACAGCATGATGCTGCCACCAGAATGCTTCACTGCTGAGATGATATTGGGTACGTGATTAGAGGTGCCTGGTTTCCTCCAGATATAGCATTTAGAATTGACGCCAAATAGTTTCATCAGGACCAGATAGTCTTGTTCCTCAAAGAGTGAGAGTCCTTCTTTTTACTTTTTTGAAAACTCCAAGAGGGCTTCCATCTAGCTACTTTGCCATAAAGCCCAAATTGGCAGAGGGCTGCAGTAATGGTTGTCCTTCTGGAACTCTGTCCCATCTCCATACTGTATCTCTGGAGGTCAGTCAGAGTGACCATTGGGTTCTTGGTCACCTCTCTTATCTTCCCCAATTGCTCAGTTTGACTGGGCGACCAGCTCTTGTAAGATACCTGGTTGTGCCAAACTCCATTTGAGAATTATGGAGGCCACTGTGCTCTTAGGAGCTTTCAGTTTAGCAAAAATTTAATTGTTGCATTCCTTAGATCTGTGCTTTAAGTAATCCTCCCTCTGAGCTCTGCAGGCAGCTCCTTTGACTTCTTGTTTTAGCTCTGATGCAGTATGCATTGTCAGCTGTGTGGCCTTCTATAGTGAGGTTTGTGCCTTTCCAAATCATGTCCAATCAATTTAATTTACCACAGGTGAACCTCAATCAAGGTGTAGAAACATGTCAACAACGATCAAGAGAACTGGGAGACACATGAGCCAACTTTCAAGTGTTGTTGCAAAGGGTCTGAATACTTCTCCCAATGTGATATTTCAGGGGTTTTTTTTCCTTTTTAATAAATTTACAGACATTTCTAAAATTCTATTTTGTTATTGTGGGGTACTGATGAAAAAAAATGATTTTCAACAACTGTAGAATCAGGCTGCAACAAAACAAAATTGACAAAAGTGAAGGGGGTCTGAATACTTTCTGAATACACTGTATATATACATTTACATATACATACACATACCTAAAAATATTGAAAGTTTGACTGTGCATGTTGAGACAATTTTATTGCCTGTTCCTATGCAATTTAGGGGTGCTGGCTAGAAATATTTGTTGTTAGGATTATATCAATATTAGTTTGCAATGAGGATGAAAATCTCATTATAAAATAAAGTATTACGTGGAGTAAATATAACTTTGCTGCTTTCCGAAAGAACAGAGAAGGATTAGACGTATTTGAGTTTATGATTTATTCTTTAATATTCATTTCAATCTACTATGGCTTGAAATGAATATTTTGCATTTGAATCTATTTTCATTACTTCTTGATTTGTTATCTGGCACTAGCAGCAAAGCTTGATCCTTCCCCTATCCCTCCTCTTCCTCCCTTTTGTATTATGTGTCCAAAATATCTAAACCTTGGTATCTAGTGGGTAGTCTGGTTCTACAATATTTCATCTAATACTGAATTATTTGTTTTTCTGTTTGGTCAATTTCAGTAACACAACTCAAAGGCATCTTTTTTTAAAAAAAAAATCCCCTTTGCGGATCTAACTTTCACAGTCATGTGTTATTTTAGAAAATAACACAGCCTCAACAACACATATCTATTCTTTCAGTGTGATGTCTCCATACTTTAACATTTGGTCTAGGTCAATTATAACTTTTCTTTCAGGTAACAAATGTTATTAATTTCAGTAGTGAAAGATTTAGTAGCCAGCCTGTGCCTATACTATGTTAGGAGGGAAGGAGAAAGAGAGACCAGATCCAACTTGACACTCTTTCTTTTATCTTCAACTAGAGATTTGTTGTGTCTTCCTTTTTTCCAGTTATTAAAATGATATCATCAACGTATCAGAAATAGTTGATGTCCTTTTTCTAGCAGGTTTAATTCCAATTTCTGTATCTTATGAGAATATAACCAATAGTTTTGATGATTCTTGATATAAGTTAAGTAGTTAGGATAACACCATAGAACCCTGGATACTTCTTTTCCAGTTCTGCATCATTTAATTTCTATTCATTTTCTATTCAAATGCATTTATTATAATTGTTTGTGCAATCAGCTAGATCCATGGTGGTGAACCTATGGAACTCTGTGGGCACACATGCTGTTGCCCCAGCTCAGCTCCACTGTGCATGCGAGCATGCCTCCCACCGACCAGCTAGTCTTTGGGACTCTGCCACGCATTCACAGGGGGCTGAGGTGCATGCAAGGGGATGGGGTACATGCACAGGGGTGCATCGCACACAAGGGGGCATGTGAATGCAGGGAGGGTGCATGCACAGAGGCATGCACTGCATTTTGGGTATGCACGTGTATGCGCACATGCATGCATGCACTCGTTGGGCACTTGGTGCCGAAAAGGTTTGCCATCACTGAGCTAGATGCTTATATTGTATTTGGCATTTCTGTCCACCTAGTGAGGCTTTTCCAAGAACCTGGGACAGTCAGGTGTTATTTGATGAAATTACAAGTATTATTGCAGGACGTAAGCTATTCCTAGTAAAGCTGCCTTTTGTAATTGACTGATATTAACTATGCCAATGCTGATGGTGTTTAAGTGATGCTCCAGTTGTTTTGGCATTATACCCAAGGAACATATTACTACTGATAATATCTTTGCTTTCTTTTACCATAGTAACTTTAATTTTATTTGCAAATCTTTTTTTTGTTTTTTTTTTGAAAATTTTGTGATTTTCTCCAGTTCTTTCTCCCCTATTTTCCTATCTCCAGGAGAATGTTTACTATTCAGACTTTTTTGTTTTTATTATTAACAATTGTTAAGCCTGAGGTGCTATGTGGCAGATGTGGTCTGTTTGAATTCTACAGTCTAAGAGCACTTTAACTTCTTCCTTTTCTATTACTTTCTCTGTTTTGTAGTCCTACCAGTTCTTATTACAGGCAAATAGATTACTTGCAGATATTTATTTTATTTTATTTTATTTTATTTTTACATTTATATACCGCCCCATTCCGAAGACTCGGGGCGGTTTACAGCTTATA
>JANHFL010000097.1:9976-20093 GCA_032468155.1 Oxyrhabdium leporinum
TTTCCAAGCAGTCACCATGTTTCCAGTGTCTTTTTCCCCACTTGGAACAGAACCCAGAAGGATATTTCTTCCAACAGAATTATTGCTAATAAGAAATAAAGCACTCTTTGGAATTCCTTGTGCCAATCTTTGCTTGTTGATGGAAAGTATTAGAGGAAAAGAATAACAAAACTATTTCCTGGGCTTTACAAAAAACTTTTAATTGGGGAAAGAAAAAACATTATGAAGGAGGGAGTTTTGGTCTTCATGATCTAAAGTACAGATTTCCTGGTGTTTCATCAGCAACTTTAGAGGCAAGATGGTCTCTTGAAAAGCAGACCCTGCACCCAGGGGTAGGCTGCTGCATGGTCGCAGAGGTTCGGGCAAACCTCTTGCTCTGAGCTTTGGCTGGGCCCCACCCACCCATCCTTGCCCTAAGCTATCGCTAAATAACTCACCTTTCCGCCGCCCACGCTGCTCAGGTGAGCTCCGTGCCGCCCCTGCTGTACTCACCGGAGCTGTTTTCATCATCAGCTGCCTCCCTGTAGCTTCTCATGAGCCCCAAAGCGGCGCGTGCGAGCGTAGCGAGGGAGCGTGCACACGAATGCACACGCATGACCAGCGAACCTCTTGCTAAAGCAAGAGCAGCCCGCCTCTGCCTGCACCTGCAAGAATACACTAGGGAGGAGGAGGAGGAGGAGGAGGAGGAGCAGCAGCAGCAGGAGGAGGAGGAGCAGCAGCAGCAGCAGCAGCAGCACCAGCACCAGCTTTGAATTCATAACACTGCAATTGTGTAGGGTAACTAATAAGATGAATTACAGAAATCAACAGCAGATCTCTTCTAGTCTGTGATCACCTGCTGTTCCTAATTTTCGTATGTGAATGAAGTACAGTACCACACAGGAAATTTGCTATTTTACAGTACCACACAACTTGCTATTTTTGATATTATATAATATCATTTAAAGATATAGGTAAAAGAGATAAAAGTGAACAGAAGAGCAAGAGATATTGTGATCATGGTTACTGAATCTATGTAGATAAGTATCAAGTCAAGCGGAATGTTATTTAGTTAGTTAGATTTGTTTCTGATTCTTTGTTTTCTTTTCCCCTTCTTGATTCAATTCAAACTAGGATGACAACTACCGGTATTACCACAAAATTGGGTGGAAGTTCCAATGCTAATTCATGCTAGAAGGAAAAACATACAAAAACGACTATTACTAGAAGCTTCAAGCAAGTAGTTGAAGTACTTTTGCTCTACTGCAAAATTTCTTGTCTTGTATATAGCAATTGTCCTGAAGCAAAGGACTCCCCTAAAGCATATATCCCTTTATTTTGCTTGAAGCAAATATCTACAAGAGAGCCTTCCACAATACACAATTTACTCACTAAGCAATCTAGTTATAAAGAAGTATTATTAGCATTACAGATATAAACTTTCTTTTTAATATGTCAACATATCAGGATGAATACTTTATTATGGCTTAACAAGTAAGAATTTAGATAACTTCAACACATTTTTAAAAAATCTCTTTTTAAATTGAGAAAATATTGTTAATAATAGCAATAGCACTTAGACTTATATACTGCTTCACAGTGCTTTAATATTGCTGATGTGGTGATCAGAGCTAAACCAGAGAAGTAAGAATATCCCTATAACCTATAAGAAGAAATAATACCATTTACAAGGATGCCTTGAGTTTTTGAAGAAATAAAAAACTAAACTTAACAATCTTAACAATTTTACATACTGCATAGTACATTCTAAAAGTTTCTGATGTAATTAGTTTAAGCACTGAAAAAAAAGGTCAATGTAACTGTCAGCTTATATTGAATGAAGAGTCTGCCAGAGCACCAATCACAATCAATGACCAAATCTTGTAGTTTGTATGAAAACAGTGCCACCACATTCATTTCTCCTGAAACTTTATAAGATATGAAAAAGAACATCGATACATTCCAGATTTGACAGAGAGAAGGGCTCATCATTCTTGATCCTAAATCTTAGCACTGCTTTATTATGTATAGCAGTGTTTCTTAAACTTGGAAACTTTACATTTTGTGGACTTCAACTCCTAGAATTCTCCAGCCAGCCATGTTGGGGATTCTAGAGTTGAAGACCACACATTATCTGAAAGTTGCCATTTTCAAACGTTTGTGTACAATTTCTGATTAGTTTTGGATTTTTGCTGCCTCAGATTCATAAGTATTAACATAATATACATGTTATTACCTAACTTTTATTTATGCTACTTAAGTATTTACAAATCAGGTGAGTACAACATAGGATAAATTGTTATGTTTCTTTCCTGACATTTTATTACATATTTGAGCAAATTATCCTACTGAATTATAGTTTTTAAGATACGACACAAGCAAAAACCTTCTAACAGTAGGAAATCAATATTTTTCTTACTTTATTACACACTGACAAGACGTAGTTTTGTATTAAATATTTAAAATATATTAAATACTTATTTACTTGATGAAATATTTATACTTCCCCATTATAATTCAGGTTATCACGAAATAAATCAAAGTAAATATACCACACAATAACAAATTTTAGAAAAAGTTTTATGATATACATAGATGTAACATTTAAACTATAAAACAGCAATTTGGATAACTTTTTCTGGATCCTACAATACCTTTAAATTATTTGAACCAAATATTTAGTAAAATAAATTACTACAGCAAAGCACTTCAGTTACTTTTAATTCTATTAAAAGCCAATATGAGAACTCAGAATAGCAGTACCCTAACGTATTCAATGCAAAAGAAAAAGGAAATACAAATGAAAACTAGCTTCCCTTGTATTTCCTGTAAAATAGAATTTAAAATGTAGCTTACGTTTCTGCATCAATTAATTAATCTTACCAAAAGCCCAGAAAACTAAGGAAGCATACATGCTACTACATATCACAATGGAATATGGCCTCAATGGTGAAAAATGGTGAGATTACTTGTCCATATTTTGAAATTATACATTCTCTGTTGCATGGACAATGGTACATTCTGACTTGCATACAATACATTAAGAAAAGGTAAAGTCAAAAGCCAACATATTTTGTTGTAAAAGTATTGATATCTCTGATTTATCAATACCCAACTCTATTAAAAAAAAGTCAAACAAGTAATCACAATAAAAAACTATAAACAATAAAGCAAAATAGATGAATATTAAACTCTAAATGCCTTCTTTAAAAAGATGTTTTCATCTAGTAAAAGCCAATTACAGGAAACAAAATGGGGTCCCTCGAAGGAAAGTTTTGCAATTTAGACATGACTACTGAGAACAATTGCTATCCAAGAAACTGGGAGACAGGTAGAGCAAATACATTAAAAGCTAATGAACTATTTGTAAAATAACTCTTGTGGCAGCTGATTAGGCCAAAGATCAAATAATAACATAACTGGATAATGAAGCACCCAGTTTTAATTTATTCTTTGTATAAGCAATAAATCAATTCTGCAATCTCATATATATAGTAAATTATTTACACTACCAGTACACTCCAAACTATTATATTTGACCATTGCCTACATTTCTTCTTTTAAAAGTTGGGGAAATCTTAACCTTTGGGCTAGTGCTCCACTAATAATACTATATACCGGTATATATTAACTTCTAAATCCTAAATTCTGAAAGTCAACTCCTAGCACAGATTAAATTATAAAGAAAACTCTATGAATGTTTAACAAATTGGTATGTTGTAGTTTTAGATTCTTAATCAGTGTCTCCTAGTCAAAGAGATATTTTGGGGGGAAATGCTCGTTAATTCCACCCAGCATGCTAGCTGTTGAATTGGTTTCTAATCCTTTACATCTGAACAATACTAGATTGCTGAAATAAAACCAATCTCTTGAAAACCTGAAGCTACTCAATGCACATATCTCAATAGTGGTAAATCTAACAAAAATAACTATCACGTTCATTAAATTTGAAAGGATCTTTCAAAATCCTTTCTAAAAATAATTCTGTATAAACACTGCCAACCATTTGCAAATACCAATCCTAGACACACTTAAAACACTTCCAGATGAAGAAACTTTTCATCTCAAAAAGTTAATATTTCAAAGAGTACAAGATTTTATTAAAATTACCAACCTCTACATCCACCCGCAATAAAGGACGTTATACTCAGTTCTAACAAGGAACTAACAACCCATCATCAAGTGCCTTTCCTGGCCAATAAGATACTAGAGATATTTCAGCCAATCTTCAGCAATTGAAGGCAAAGCAAAACTCAATTCCTTCCACTTTCTAAGCTATAATTTGATGCAATCAAACATCCCCAACAGTGGGATTGATTGAACTGTATGTTGGGAATCTATCAGTTCACGATAGATTCAAGGTTTCATTTGAAAGTGACCTTAGATATAAATAAATTTCATTTCCTGTTTCATATATCAATATATAATGCAGATTTCTCCAAAATCATATTATTTATTCCCAATCTGGATCTACCATCTTACTCCCTTTCTGTGACAAAATGCTATTGTCTTCACGTGCTTTAAAGTTACAGTTCAGTCAGCATTGTTTACTTCTGACTTTTCTTATTGGTTAAGTTTCCCCTAAGCCTTTTCAATAGAAAAGCCAGATGGTAAATGAAGTGAATGGAAGTATTTCTCATTGTTGCCCTGCAATATTATAATTAGGTTGATTGCAGTTAGCCAGATGTTTTGGATTTGACATTTTTATCCACCTATTGAATCCTTCTTCCCAAAGACCTGAGATAGGCAGATGTTGTTGCCTGATGGTGTTAAAGGCATGTCACAGGATGGAAACTGTTCCAAGTAAAGATGCTTTTTGCAACTAATTGATGGTCATTTTGTCAATGCATATGGTGTTCAAATGGTGCTACAGATGTCTTTGGATCACATCTGAAGCACCTAGATACTACCTTTGCTTTCCTTTGCCATAATTATTCTACTTCTATTTGGAGGACTTTGTGTTTTGTGATTTTCTCCACTTCTTTCTCTTCTCTTCTGCTGTTTCCAGTTATTGCAATGTCCACTATTGAGACTTTTTTGTCTTCCTTATCAACAATTGTTAAGGCTTGTTATGTGGCAGGTGCTTTTATTATTATTTAAATGTATATGCTACCTGATGCCTGAAGACTACTGGTGTTTATGTGTGAAAGAGAGAGAGACATATGGGAGGGAAAAGTAAAAAGAATGGGATGATTATGTATATGCTTATATTCTATACCAGATATCTTTCTAGGATCAAATGCAATCCTACGGTGTAAAAAGTTGTTACCCCTTCCTACAAAGTGATAATTACATAATATAGAAGAAAAGAATGGGTATAATAACTTACTATATCTTTTTCTGTCATTGAGGACATAAGAGATTAGATTATTTGGCTACATATCGAGTTTTAATTCAAAGATATAGTAAACTATTACTAATCTTAGATAAAGGATATAAAGTCCATTGACATTAACACAAAACAAAGGAAACAAAAATTAATTAATATCTTCTTCTCTATGCTACAGTTATTTATTTTTTTATCCCACCTTTAATTATTTTCATAAATAACTAAAGGTGGTAAACATACCTATTCCTCCTTCCTCTTTTTATTTGCCCCACAGCAACAGGTTGAGAGAGTGACTGGCCCAAAGTCACCCAGCTGGATTTCATGCCTAAAGTAGGACTAGAACTCACAATCTCCTGGTTCCTTGAGATACAGAATGAAAGGTTGTATAAATGTAATAAATAAATACAAATTTGGCTGTGCATTTTTGTAATATTTTAATCATGAGGAACATTTACTTTGGAAGCTGAATCAGTATAGAAAGTTTGTTTTACCCAGAATGTGCTCCTGGGAATTTTTATTTTTAATGGGGAACTACCATTAAGAAATGGCTAAGTCATCCTTTCACTGAAGAGAACTTTTTTATTAATAAGCAGAAAAACACTTTTACAGCGTGTATTCTTCCTTGAGACTTTAGTTTTAAGCTAAGAGATATCCAGTAATCAACACTTTTTTCAAACCAAAATCAAATTTAAGCACACATAAGCAAAGTGCTGCTTCATACAATCCTAATTTAACATCTGAACTACTAGGCAGTTTTTTTTAAATTTATTACATTATTAAAAACTTTTTATAAAAAGGTTATGTTCCCAAGTCACCTGATAAAAAAAGTCTTAAAGGTAGGAATTAAAAATGCAATGAAATCCATCAACAAATCCAAAAACAATCACAAGTAATATATAAAAATAACTAATCAATGCCAGAAATGAAAAAGCTCTGTAAATGGGAGCTTGGGGTGAGAGAATTGTGCATATGCCTGATGCTTAAAATATCAGGGAGATGATATTAGTCCCAGTGATACTCTCAGAAAAAGATATGACATATAATCTCACTACCTAATACTGGTATTAAAAACAAAACAGGGAAAGCATTAAGGAACATAACATTTGGGTTCCAGAATTCCTTCCAACTCTTTTACTAGCAATGACCATACACAGCATATTATTTTTTTCCTTGTGGTACACAGTATTGTATTGTATTTCTGCCTTTCTTTCATGTTGTGTCTAACTGCCTTTCTGTGAATGTGTGCATTGAGAAGGAAAGAGGCAATTGTATATATTCCGGGCCATGTAACCAGGAGGGTGGAGGGCTTAGAATGGAGTATCTGGTAGCATTCCAGGCACTGCCCAATTCTCTCCCATGGGGATGCTTTGGGATAATTATTTTTTCAATTTTTTTCCCTATATAATTCCAAGCTGGAACTGACCCATGTTTTTAAGAATTATGTTTTTATTTTATTTATTACATTTATGTCACCTTTCATTCAGGAGCTCAGAGATTGTGAATTCTAGTCCTTCCTAGGAATGTGTTAGTTTGGTTTAAATCCCCATTATTGTTATGATAGTTTGATTAAAAATTTCCTGTATTTATCTTACTGTAAAATAAACTAGTCAACTGCCAGGTACAAGGCTGTTGGATTTGTCTCAGTACTTTGGAATAACTGGCTTCGAAAACTCTCCTAGATTTTCTTTCTCAGTCTCTAAACTGTTTATTCTTGAGTAGCTTTTACATGACAAAATTAAAAGACTATGCTATTGGATATTGAGATTGCTTTTTTCAATTTTGTTGCAAATAGCTTGGAATCAGGTAAAGTGATGTGTTTATATGTTGGTACAGAAAACACATAACAAAAATCTAATGCAAAAGAAACAGGAGATCGCATTTTTAATGAAAAAGTCAAGAAGTCTCCAAAAGACAGCTATTATAGGAAGGCTTTTAATTAGATCACAACAAATTATAGACAGCTTTTTAAAACATGTGGATATCAGACAACCTGATTTGCCCACTAAATAATTTTTATGATAAGCAAGAAGCAAAGGGAAAAGAATATGCCAAGGTGGTAAACCATCATTTTATTGATTGAACTTAAGTGCATAATACATCACGTGAAAGGCTGGACTAGAAGGACTAGAAATTACAATTAAAATTGCTTGGAAGAAACATCAGCAAATTCAAACATACAAAATGTTTTCTTGAAAGAAAAAGATAAATGCCAGTCTCCAATTTAGTATGAAAAAATACTGGCAATGCAAAGAGGCTGAGATTAAATTGAAGTAGTAACATACTGTATTTTGGGGAGATCAAAAATTTTAAATACTATCCAAAAATAAAGAGGTCTCTGCTTCTTGAAGAAAGGCAACAACAGAACTAGAAAAAATATTGAAGTATAGAGGCACTACATTGACAGCACATGTACATATTGCAAAACCATAGTTTTTCCAGTGGTAACAGAATAGTGCAAGTTGGACCATCAGAAAGGCTGAATAAAAAATGTATTTCAATTGTGTTGGTGCAGAAAATTGTTGAGAATAATTTCACATCCAGAATAACATATTGAACAGTACTAGATAAAGTAAAACCAGACCGCTAAATGCAAGCACACATAGTGAAGATAATATTTAAATATTTTGAAGAAATAATGTGAAGGCAAGAGTCACTGGAGAACACTCTAATCCTTAGAAAATAAAAAGCAATCTAAAACACAAGATAGGGTGGCTAGATACTGTCACTGGGCACTATCATGAGTTTACAAGAATTCAAAGCAGCAGTTACTGATAGATCATCCCAGCAAAACAATTGTCTGTAAAGCCACAAAAATCAAAATTATTGAACAACTCAGCATCAGCAGTAAATGTGTTATAAAAGTAATTTTCTATTAGATATTAAAAACATTATTAGGGCTAATGTTTATTCTCATTATTTTTCACCCTGTTTACAAAAGCTTTCTCCTTCGTCCTGTTTGTACAAGTTTCATATAACTTTAGGGAAACATTCTGAATGCATGTCTTCACTACAAATTTGTGTAATAGTAGTAGTAATACTTTATTGTCATTGAACCTCGTACAACAAAATTAAATGCCATCTTCACTGTACATCATACATAAGTAAAACACAAACACACATCCTTCACATTCTATACAATTGAATTGAAAATCCCTGATATTGCATTAATATTGCACTATACAATACAATTCAATATAGTTACTGCCCTGGTTTTCAGCCTATTTGTCCTTGTTTTTATTATCCTGTACTGTCTGCCAGATGGTAATAGTTCAAAAAAAAGGGTGCCTAGGATGAGATGGATCTTTTAGAGTGTTTTGAACTTTTTAAGGCAGCTGCAGTTATAAAGCTCTTCCAAAGAGGGAAGAGGGCAACCAATAATCATCTGGGCAATTCATTGTACAAGTTATAATATTTAGAATCTGTTCACCTACTGAAGTTCAGGAAGGTTGAAAACAAGAGAAGGACATTGTACTCTTGACCCTGTTTAATATTTTGGGAAAGAGTTCTGGGGGAACTTCCTCTGTTTCAATCATGCTCCAGCTCACTACTTTTCATTTAGTGCTGGCCCTGGCTTGCCTCCAAACAAATTTTAAAACATACTAAGCAAGCTCTTCCATTTCAGTTGAAGCAGGACTCAGTTATATTCTTTAGGGCCTGGCAAAAAAATGTGATCTTCCATGACCCATTGCTTATGAAGCTTTTCTCCTTTTGTGAAAGCTAGTGAATGTTTGATATTTTATTTGTTTAGAAATTAAATTTCTGTATATAAACATATCTATTAATAGCTGCTTATTCTCATAAATTCTTTCAATGTAGATCCTTTTCTCTCAATATTTTTGTAGACCTATATTAAGAATGAAATCTATAAAAAATACATTTTGAGATTCTGAAAATATTGATAATCTCCAAGTTTGGATAATTAAAGTCAAGAAGCATAGTGAAAAAACAGGGCTCAGATGAAATATTAAGAACGACAAACAGGAACAGGAGTTAGCCATAATGAAGATATCAAAATAATGGATAGTTTCTGCCTCTTAGAATCAACTATCAACTCTATTTTGGAATCAATATTAATGTTATGTATTACAGAATATTATTACATTCCTTGAATATGTTGAGGTGAATCTCAGCTTTTAATTGTTGAATGGGCCATCTTGCATCAATTATTCAAAGAGACATACTTTTATATGGATAATGTTACACATTAACTTGCAGCTTCAAGACAATATTTGTTCTGAGTATCTTTCCTCTATGTGAGGCAAATATAATACAAAAAAGACATTGACATTGGGGATTAGGGTATATTTGCCTCACTGGACATTGATAATGGATTCTTTTTCATATTTTCTTTGATACGATTTTCTTTTATTGAATAAAAATAGGAGTTGCACATAGGAATTGCGTCCAGAACATTTTGCTGTAAGAGACACTGAAAGATTCTATGTAGTTAATATTGGTCTACATTTTTGCAAAGCAAGAAAATGCATGTCATACTAAACAAACTCTTCTATATTTTTGTTGAATGTTTACACAAGCAATGACCATTCTGTTTAGTTATATATACATTAGTTTCTCTATAATTTTCCTGACAAAGTAGAGGATAAGTATGGAGATGTACATATGTAATTACTTGCTTTTAATGTTTCAAATTATACCTTTTCCCATATCTGGTTCAAAACACAGACAGACAATATTGGTAGTAGAAATAGACAGTTTTCCTCTAGGACTTGACCAAAGCCTAGGTGGCGCAGTGGTTAGAGTGTTGAACTGCAGGCCACTTCTGCTGATTCAATCTAGCGGTTCAAATCC
>JANHFL010000097.1:20193-39085 GCA_032468155.1 Oxyrhabdium leporinum
CTTATAAGTTGTAAACCGCCCCGAGTCTTCGGAATGGGGCGGTATATAAATGTAAAAATAAATAAATAAATAAAATAGCTAGTAAAGTTGTGTAATTAATACAAATGTCAAAAAAGAAACATATGTGTTGGGATTATAAATAAATCTCAGCCATCTCATATATATATATATATATACAGGGGACACAAATACAAACTAATGTACCTTAGGATAACCTGTTGAGAGATAAGAACATGGAGCATTCTTTTCAGGTTACTTGCAATCTGAGTTGAGAACTCAGTTTCAACAATCAGTAATTTATAATGTAGTGCTCTTTTACATGTGAAATTTGATTGAGTTATGGTTATTTGAAGATGAAATACTGATCCTTTCTTAACATTAATGAGGATGTACAAGTATTTTGTTTGAGTAGTCTAAGCAACATTGCTTAGATTTATCACTCAATACAAATAAGGCTTTCAGCTGAAATATTGTAGCCAGCTTGATCAGGCTAATTAACACTGCAGTTTATGATGCATGTATATTTTTTAAAACCCAGTTTAACCTGTAGGGAAGCAGAGAAGATGTGCTAGAGAAGCTAAGAAACAGCATGTCTTGGGAAGAAATAACTGCAAAAGTAATGGTTGACAACCAAAAAGAATTTTATCTCTATAAGTCTCTTCATTTGTATAGCATTTCTGAAGCTTAATAAATTCCACAACATACTTAAGATTCAGAAATTTATTTTTTTTACCTACAACGGATTTATTTATTTGGTTGCTTATTTATTTGATACCATAGCCTATTTAATACCATGGCCAAGACTGAGATAAAATTTAGAATTTAGAATTTTATCACTAATTTAAAAGCTTAAAGCAAAATTAATACCAAAGTAAGAACTAAAATCTCAGAAATATTTACATTGCTTTTGTTGTATTGTTTTAATGCAGGTGAATGTGGTTCCTTCTACATTGTATTAAGCAAGGCATACTTTGGGTGATTTGAGAATCAGGCCAGCCTGTGGCACTTATTATACCATTTTTGCAAATTAAGATGCCAGATCAGTTTCCATTATTTCTCAATCTTCACCCAGAAGGATTATCTGAATTGATCATTGACCCTTCTAATATTTCCAGTATTCATTAAAGCTGGGTGAAATAAAGTTGGAAAATGTATTCCTTTTCAGGAAGTCCCACAGTAGCAAATAGTTCAGAGGTGTGGTTTATTTTTACAGGCTGAAGCATGTTTGAAAGATATTTTTTTATTTATGAATGCTGAGGAAATGCCTGTGATCTATAAAATAGTACAGAGAGGAATGTGCAGATAACTATTTGGTTTGAAGTAACTGAAGTTTTGTTCAGGAATCCGGTTAATAATTAAAATCTCTGGTTTCTCTAGTAGATAAATGTGTTAGTAAATCATTAAAACAAATTAGATTAACTGAAATATTAGGCATAAATTAAAAAAATCTCTATTTTCATCTCACAAGAAAGCTTGAGAGTTGAGTAAATGTGTGTTAAAGATTGATTATGTATTTAGCTAAATTTTCAATTTATGTTTATGCTACTGAAGTTTGTATTAAATGCAACACTTTTAAGCTAAAGTAGTTACATATTTGGATAAAGAGAATAATTAGGCAGTTATCTTAGAAAACATATATTGCTAAATCAGTGGAGAACAATTTGAGTATTAAATGCATTTGTTAATATGACAGAGAATGAAAATAGTCAAATGCACGTTAAACTATGTATTGCTATTTTGGGGAAGATTATACCTGACATACTAAGGAAAAACCCCTGTCCAGGTAACTTGGGATTTTATATGCTTCATTTATTTTACAATGTTCTCCCCCCCCCCCTGCTTCTCAGTGACTTGCAATCTCTCCCTTTCCCTCTCAATCTCTGCCTCTCTCTCTATCTCTCTCTATCTCATGAAAAACAACCAGCTAGTATACTGAGATGGAAAACTCACAGAAAGAAATACTGCCTACTTGAGAGAATCCAAACAATTGCTTATTACATCCAAAGCTAGCAGAGGGGGGGGAGACTATTGCACAACACCAATAACAATCCATACAGCATTTACATAGGTCTTATGTAAAATGTTGATCAAACAAAATTTGACTACATATATACTGAATAAATATATACTAATTGGAAACTCCCAATAGAAAGAATTGCTTTATAATATATAAGGGAAAAAAGATAATCCTCTGAGGAAATGGGTATCAATCATGGTGTGAAAACATTCTTTGAAATGCAGCAGTACAACTTTTATACACTGGAAATGTCATTGCTCTACTCATTATTCTGGCAAGTTGACCCTGTATTTTACTGCAGAAGGAGAGAGAAAGATAAGAACACAACAATGTATCCTTGAATCTGCTGCCTGTATTCTAAACATAAATTCTATAAGCATGTAGTAATAAATCAGTAGAAAAACTAGAATTCTCAGCTGTAAGGAAAATACAATTGAGAGAGTAAATGCAATACCAGTTTGAAAACATTATTAGTACAATTATTCAAGCTAAATTCTTATTCCAAATAACTGGACAACATATCTTATTCCAAATATACAGACAAAATATAGCAACCAGCCCACAAGATGCCATTTCTTTCTGGACCAGTTTCCAGTCTATTTTCCAGGGCCACCCTATTCAGCTTGCAAGAGTTCAACATTGAATTTCATTTCCTCATGTCCAGTTCTTCACTGGATTATTGTTCATTGCAGGGTTTTTTTCTGCTTGAATGGGTCCATTTTCTTAAGCAGAACACTTACAATATAATTTTGTAACAGTCAGGAGTACTTGTGATGCATCAAAAAGAATTGCCAGCACTTAGGGGAACAAAGGATGTGAAAGAAAACTATGGAGATCAAGAAGATCGGCATGAGATTAAAGGGTTGCTGGGGTCTAGATAACTATCTTGGAATGGTACTCTTCTACCAATTATTGGTCTGTCACTTAGGAACCTTTGGCCTAGTTCTTACAAATACGAGATGAAGAGATAAGCCTGTGTTCTAGAATGAACCAACTAAGACTGCAGATGAGAACACATGAATTAATATTTTTCATATTAAATAAAATTTCATGTTAAGAAATTCTGTAATCTTTTTATATCCTTATGAATAAAATTTCCTCCCAAAAGTAGTTTAAGCTATAACTTTACCTGCTTTTCAACATTCATAAGGCCTCATGCTTTGCCCAGACCACTGGTTCTCAAACATTTTGGTCTTGGGGCTCTTTGCAGCCCAAAAGAGCTGTAGTTTATATCTTTTGATACGGTAGTTACAGTATTATAAATTAAAGTGGAGTAATCTTAAAATACTCTTTATTTGACTTCATGGGCCTGTGAAAGAGTCCCAGGAACTCCCAGGGATCTCCAGACCACACTGTTGGTCTACACAACTGCTGGAACACCAGCTCTTTTTTTGAAAGTTAATTCAGGCTATGAGCTCTCCAAGGTCCTGAGACAGCTTTACTCGGTCAAGTCCAGTCCATTTGTTGATCTTAGAAGTACTGGTACCTAGTTTCAGTAAATATTTTTTTAGTTCCTCAGTTGGGCCAAGACAATAATAAACACTTCAGATAAGATGCTATTGTTTTGATCTGTAAAAAGGCTGCTTCTTCCTTTGAAATGTGGGTTTACTGGATTTTGTGGACAGTTTTTCAGAATGGTGCAATATCTTTTCTCAGTTGATTATATGCTAGATTTATTTATGGGTTATAGGTAGCTTGCATGTATCATGTTAACAGTAATAAAACAAGATGAGTACATAGCAAGTATATTTATAGATCCTGTTTGAGCTCTTGCAGTCTCTGAGAATTCATGTCTCTGATCAGCTGAAAATATATTAAGAAAAAAAATAGGATCTCAGACTATAGTTAAAGATTGTGGCTCTTCATACAGGAAGAAATTGAGAGGAGAGAGAGGCAACCCATTAGTCTAAACCAGAATATCAACTCCAGAACTATACTTTATTGAGATAGTATAATAACAAAATATTATGACTGCTTTGTTTTCCCTCTTTCTTATACCCCAGCGAGTCAGGCGGAGCCTACCTGAGTTGCTTCCAAATACTGTCTTGATTCTTGGGACTTAATGTTTCAGCCCTCTTTGCTTACATAATAGTTGTTGCATATTTCTGTCTTGGGAGAATAGGAGCCACTTAATCATCCTCTCAGAGATGTGTTTGAATTAAAGTTTATTATTAACATCTTTGACATTTAGCTGGACTGACAATGGACTTGGATTGGTCTTCAGATAGGCTGTTCCAGCTGGTTGGAGCTGATAGGCAGACTGTGTTTGCTGCCGGCCAGTCTGACTGACCGCTGCATTCCCATGCGCTGGGATATTTTGCAGGTGGAGGTGTGAACCTGAGATAGCATAGGAACCTTCTCCTCTCATGACCCCCTGGCTGGCTGTGGTGGGGCCGGAGGGGTGCACATGAGCGGGGAGACCGTACTTAAACGAGCAGGGAGACTCTCAAGCGAGGAGCCGCCCGCCCCACGCGCACCTTTGCTACACTTCGGCCGAGCCCGGCCGCTCGCTTGAGGGTCTCCTTGTGCATGCGCACCTTCCCGGCCCCACCACAGCTGGCCAGGGGGTCATGAGAGGAGAAAGGGGGAGGAGAAGGAAGAGGGTCACCCAAGGGAAGCCTCCGCTGCAGCTGGTGCTTGTTCCTGAGCCAGCCTGGATTTCCAAAAAGAAGAAATAAAAGGAGTAGTGAAGAGCCCCAAGGAGATCTTGCTAGCTTGGCCCAGCCTCAGCTTAGAGAGAGAGGGAGAAAGGGAGAGAGAAAAGGGGACACACACACACACACACACACACATGTACACACTCACACAGAGACATAGAGAGAGAGACACAGAGAGGAAGGGGAGAGAGGGGAGAGAGAGACAGAGAGACATACAGAGAGGGGGAGAGAGGGGAAGATAGGGAAAGAGAGAAAGAGATACAGAGAGAGACACAGAGAGATATGGGGGAGAGGAGAGGGAGAGAGAGGGGAAGATAGGGAAAGGGGAAGAGACATACAGAGACACAGAGAGATAGAGAAAGTGGAGGGGGAGAGATATGGGGGGAGAGAGGGGAAGATAGGGAGAGGGGGAGAAAGAGATACAGAGAGAGAGAGAGAGAGAGAGAAGGAGAGACAGATGGAGAGAGGAGAGAGATACAGAGAGAGGGAGACGGAGAGAGACATAGATACAGAGAGAAGGGGGAGAGGGGGGAGAGCGACAGAGGGTTTTGTGGCTGGGTAGGCATGGCTAGGGAGTCATGTGACTGGGTGGGAGAGAGTTACATTGAGTTGGCAATGCCTACCCAGGTTTTGTGGCTCCCGGTGGGGTTTTTTTTCTGTGGGAAATGGGCCCAAATGGCTCTTTGAGTGTTTATGGTTGCAGACCCCTGGGCTAGAGGATAAATCAGTCAATGGAACAGGCTGGAGGTCAGGCCACATCCATAGACCAATGTTTTTGCTATCCTTCTAAACCTATGTGAGTGCTGAGAAAGGATGGTTGAGGGCAGACATGGGTTGCACCAGGTTTGCTGCCTTATTGGCTGCATTTGTAGTCCTGGTGCTGATTGCCCCTGTTGAGCTGTATTGTATTCATCTCTTTGCTGCTGATCTCCATCACATAGGCAGATGACTGCATGAGACTTTCCAACTGGAGTGGCCAACCAGGACTTTGGGGCTTGAATTATTAATGGTGGGAGGGTGGGATGGATAGCAACAGATGGCAATCTTCTGTGGACTCCTTTCTCCCCCCTTCCCTCTGCAGAGCCTTTCTCTGACAGCTCGAAAGCTTATTTTCCTCTCAACTTTGTCAGCTAACTGCTTTGTTTGTATGTTTCCCCCCTTAGGCCAAGTGCCTAGGAAAGGGATTAACTGGGTGGAGTGGATAAGAAGGGGTCTGTAACCAACGGGTGAGAACGGCTGGGAGCGGGCAAGGTATTAAGCTGAATATATCTTTATACAGTATGTATGTTTGTGTATGTGCTTTGCTGAAGGGGGCAGGGGTGCTGAGTGCCTGTGAGTACTGAGAGCTAGTAAAGCTGAAGCACCTCAGAATGCTTGGTTTTCTCGTCCCTGGGATAACTGTAAGTGGTTATTATGGGAGGTCCTGGGCCTTTGAAGTTGGGGACTTTGGAGGAGAAGATGCCATGGCCACTGTGGGGACACAGGGGCCATAATACTGTGGTGGTGATAGACATGGGAAGATCTGGTGGGAAAAGAGTGGGTTGCTCCAGGGAACACAAGACCAATGTTTTATACCTGTTTTGCATTTTAGCTCCTTTGTCTCAGCCCCAATACCGTTTGAGGCCCTGGCTTCTGGATGTTTTTCTTAAATGTCAGGTCAGGTTGTAATAAGGGCTCCCTTATCTGTGATTGGCTTGTGGTTTAGAGGGCCAATGTGGCTTATATTACTGAGGCTAGACCTTGAAGGGAGGAGGTGTCGGGCTACAAATGTAACCACAGCCCAGAAGCTAGGACAGGGATGTTGGTATGGCAATTGTCATCTGATAATTGTTTATATATTTCAGGGAAGGGTTCTATAGGTTACTGGATGTGAGACTCTGTTCATTAAGTTTGGCTCTAGGGGTCAGTTGGGATTATTGCTGTCGTACCAACCTCCCTGCTGCAAAGCAATCTATCTGCCTGAGCCCTTTGATTTCATCTCTGGGTTGATGGTGGAATTCTTCAGCCTTACGTTCTTGGGAGACTTTAATATGGCTTCCCTGGAAGTAAGATTTAAGGTATCTCAAGAGTACTTTTTCCATACACAAAATGATCATTTTCCTCAATAAATCAATGAACGTACATTTTTAAATCTGGGTTTTCTTTATTTAGATTTAGGGCTTGTGTGAAGAACAGATCATATTTTATGTCACATATATCCAGAAATATTGAAAATTCAAAATGCTTCAAAAAGCTATTAAGCACTACTACATCTTCAGTGGGTTTTTTTATCCAGGGAATTATAGTATATCTTTAGTGACTAACCATTTTGTGAACTTCATATCCCAGAATTAGGGAAAGTAAATGAGAATTCATTACTATACTCAACTGACAGAGTAAGAGTTCTTGATAAAGATAAAAATTAATTCAAAATTAATTTGAATAAGTAAGCCCAATGCCATCCAGACCTCTTCTTAAATTTCCTTTTAAACTCTTTGTGAGTTTCCTTGAGGCATTGGGAACAGAAGACCAAGATCATTTCTGATCTATTCACCCTGGTTGCATAGTTTTACAGTTCTTTGGACTGTGATCTGTGTGTGGAATTTTCCACAGCCATCTGTTCCCTGTCCCACAATTATGAAGGACATAGATGAATTACAATACCAAATGCTGTTTGCTATGCAGTATTCAGTTTGCTCCCATATACATATACCTCCCCTTGTACTGACAGCTGTTGCCCTCATACTTAGACCATGGAGTATACTTATTCCACATGTCACCAAACTAGACTGACTGACAAAAAGCATTTCTAGTGCTGAATCTCAGACACAAGATTAAAGCTCATGATTTACTGATATAAAGCAATTGAGGTATTCAAAATATTCTACCATGGGTAATTTCACCTTTCAATAGAAGTGAATCTATGTACCTCAGAGTTGAACTGTGGCATCCTTGGTGCTCTCTGAGCTTGGCTGTTGTCTTGCAGATGTTTCATTACTTGACATAGTAACATCATTAGTACTAGTGAGTGTGAGGTTTTACTCCTGTTTATATATAGTAGCTTGCCCTGCCAGTATTGGTCAGGGTGCAGGTTTCTTCTTAGTAATTCCTTTGCTAGAGTATTGCTATGTGCTTGATTTTTTTTGTCTCCTGTTAACTTCTGTTTATCTGAAATAGTATAATATACTGGGGTAAGTGAGCAATCAGTGATGCAGGGTGGGTGGAGAAGAGTGTGTTGAACCTGTTGGGCTAGCAAAGCAGGCCCAGTGCTTTTGGGGACCCAGCAAGGCAGGATGGGACAATAGGTGGGATGGCATGCTGCAGTGTTTCTGTGGTCAGTTGTATTAGTGAATGACCACAGAGGTGGTACAACAAATGTAATTTCGGGATAGGGTCATAAGTACCTTTGGGAAGTCTGTTGTAACTTTGGATCATCACTAACTGATCTGTCATAACTCAAGAACTACCTGTATTAGAACACAAGAATTATAATCACAAATTTATCAACTCTTTAGATAGCAAGCATCAGTGATACAATATCTTGGTGCCAAGTCCGTAGTTTAACATGTGTTTACCTACCATACCATTTCTTGTTTGGGCAAGCATTAGGCTTTGCAGGGTGATGAGAAAAGCTCATTGCAGGGATATTAATAGTCTTTTGATCATTGTACTCCTTTATCTGGATTATGTTCTACATTAAGGATTCCCTCTGAGTCATGGTACTCTCCCAAATGCTTATACTTCCCCTTGACAAATTAATTCCTTCTCTAGGTTGTTAGTATGTTTATGACTTCATCAATATGGTTTGATGTAAACAAAACTATGCAAATATAAAATAGTTTAAAAAGGTATAAATGAATGTGTACATAATGCCAAATTATTTATGTTAATTAATTGAATTGTAGTTGACATATATTGGATTGCCCTGATATTATTTATTTCTGTTGAAATATTTCTATCCTCCTTTTAAAGAGAATTTCCCAAAAGTTGATTAAATTTTTAAAAAAAGTACAATACTGTATAATGACGTACAATAAAGGAGAACATAAATCAAAAGTTATTTAACCAAGTATGTCCGACAGTAGTGATTGGGACATTTTTTTTTGTTCAGCTAATAATGCTTCTTAATATTTCATAAGTATTAATAGTTCTAAAACTATTGGCATCAAAGGCATTCATTTTGGAAAGTAAGCACTCTTCCCTTGGCCATCTGGATATATTGTTTGCAACAACATTGGTGATTGAACAGATACAGCGAACCTGTATCATATTGAAAAATGCAGTATTCTGCAGCGTCCAGTAGAAAATGGCTGATGGACAGTACCCAGGTGAAGAACTTTGAGAGCAAGTTTTTCCAGCTGAGGGGTTTGGGCAGTACTCCCAAGTCTGAAGAACTCTCCTGGGACAGAGAGAATCCCAGAAATCACTCTCCAAGGCCATCCAGACAATGGTGATTTGCAAGAGGATTCTGGAGCGGTGCTACAGAGTTGGCTGATGAATCATTAGCTGTCAGATACCAAAGACCAGATGAAGACATGAAAGTTTAATTTAATTGATTTATTGCTAAACAGCCTGTAAACAGGATTCTTCTCAATTAATGATTAGCACCTATTTGAAATTAGATCAGGGTCCACAGAATTCAAGGGGAGTTGGTCTTAGTCCCAGTATGTCTCCATAGGGATTCTAGGCTGATCTCTCTTTTAATTCAGCCCCCAGATTCTGCCACTCCTTCTACATCAGTGAGAGGCAGAGATAGCAGCCAGTTCACAATGGAAAAACAGCCATTGTTTAAAATTCTTTTCCAAAAGGACAATAAGTTGTGCTTTCTATTTCTTAAAAACTTTATTTTAACTATTTTTCTTTACTGATTTTTTAAAAATCCTTTTTGGTCACAATGTGTTACTCCTTTTTGAAGAATTGTGGTCTTTTAGAAACTTTGCTAGTGCTAGACAACAAGGAGAGGAAGTGCCATGGTAAGCTAAAATAAGAAAGCTTTGAATTTTTTCAGTCCTTACTCTGTTTTGAGAAACATAAGGACTTAAAATTTGGCTGCATAATTTTGCCTTTTTTCTGCCATGCTCATTTGATAATGGAATGTATGAGTCGTGTCTCTGAGGAGCTTGTGAGAGAGTGAAGTCTTCAGATTTTAACTGAACCTGATTCGTTAAGATACAACTTCAGACGTGCGTGTTATTTAAAAGATTTGCTCTTTGACCACAAGAGGGAGTCAACAATCACAAAATAGTGGGAAAGCCACCTCTGACTTTATTAAATTTTAGAACAAACAGGATGAGCATCAAACCAGAACTGTCCAAAGGGGAGCCAAGCCAACTAGACCTCATGGAAAGCATTTTGTAGGAATGCTCAAAAAAATTTCAAGTGATCAAAGCAATAAGAATAAAGATTGTTATGTTAGAGATGTAACCGGGTGCAAAAACTTAAAAAACCATTGGGAAAATGGTTTTGTCCACAATGACAAAAAACAGTGACAAAGTTGATTTTTTGAAATATTGAATGGATAGTAATAGTGTTCATTATGAAGGCAATATAAACAAAATTGTCTTAATGAAACTAAAAAAAGAAGAGCTTCAGGCAAGACTTCAAGCCATAAAAGAACAATTTTTGGATCTTCATTTCAAAATTGAGTTAAAGATTGATTACATGGATCCAACTGTCCTGAAATAAATATCTAAAGATTTTGAGAAAAAGAAATGTTTCTGCTGTTCAACAGATATTCTGTAGAAAAGAAAGATTTTGTTTTGCTGGGACAAGTTGGAGAGCGTGACTTAATATGAAGAGACATTCAGAGTCATAAAAATGGATTTTTTACTAATATAATATAATAATGTAATGTATATTTGTGGTTATAATATGTTTTGAGCAATGAAAAATTGATAATGAATTACAACTTGAAAGAAAATCTTTATGAAATGTTACCTTAAAAATAACTGTATTTTAAGGATGGTAATCTTTAAGAAATATTCTGAACTTTTAAAATGTATATAAAATTGAAACTAGAAACTGTTAGGTTGTTGATCAAAAAGTTTGAAAGAAAGCTTGAGTCAATGTTATCATGCATGCTGACAGTGTTGAAAATCCAGTATGTGCAAATGGAAAGATATATAATTTCCACAATGGAAGAATGTATGGAAAAAGTAGTGGATGGCAAAGCAAACTGTTTTAAACAAAGAGAAGAATTTATGCAATTTTGTTTCCATTTAGAAATAATTTCTAGACTTTATGCTCGAAATAGAATTAAAAAAATGAAACTCTGACTTTAGTTTAGGATTGGATGATTTTGTAGTTATAGAAATGGCTTGCAGTTAGTAGAAATCTAGTGTAAAAAATTGAGGTTGTAACTGTATTTAGTATTTTACTGCACTGAATATAGTCGGAAGTCACTTTTTCTTTTTATCTTGAACCCCTCTTTCCTCTTTTTCTGATCATTATTTTCATTTGTAATTTATATTACAATAAACTTTAATAAAAATTATTGGGGAAAAATGAAACATGCAGCATGCAGCCTAATGCTTTACAGGTTAGGATTCCATGTTTAGACAAACTGACTGCCAGATTTAGTAGTTAGAAGGAATTTGTGGGCCAGAATTTCTGGAGGAAAACAAGTTTTCTGCCCTTGTTTAAACTTGTTTCTGGCTTTAATTTTCAGTTAGTCCTGAATTCCTTTTACTGCAAATGTTTTAGAATTGCAAATAATAGGTGATTTCCTAAATTAAACAATTCAAGATGAGGTGCTTATTTTGCTTTCCTCTACAACAGTGATGGCTAACCTTATCGGCACCAAGTGTCCAAAGCACCCGTATGCATCACCAAAATGCAATGTGTGCCCCCGCACATGTGCTGCAAGCACATGCCACCCCTGCACATGCATGCATTGCCCCCCGCACATGCACATGCGACCCCCACATGTGTGCCCTGCCCCCCATGCATACACTTGCACCCCTGCACGCCACAACCCCCACGCATGCACGGCAGAGATCCAAAGACCAGCTGGCCAGCGGGAGACACACATGTGCATGCGCAATGGAGTGGAGCTGGGGCGACGGCTCACATGCCCAGAGAGAGGGCTCTGCGTGCCACCTCTGGTATGCGTGCCATAGGTTCGCCATCATGGCTATATAACATAAAACACATGTTTTGAATGCTTTGCACAGCTATAAGAATGGTGCTGGTGTTTGGAGAGTTGCATAAATGTTACCTTAAAGTACAACTGCTTAGCATAGTAGCAGAGTTCTGTGTATTGGGAAGAGATACCATGTTCTGTAACAGTTTATTATGGAACCACAGAATCACTGCTGTGTTTTTTAAGAGGGAAGGACCTCTTCAATCAATAGAATTTAAATAGTTTACAAAAACTAATGAATAGAACAATGACAATAGCAATAAATAGCAAAATGGTAATAAAACACAGTTACATGATTGAGGGATGCTGCAAATGCCTATAACATATCAGTCATCTGATGTGATCATGTCACTGTGGGGGTGGGGTTATGCTCAGCCACAGAAACTTCAGAACGGGCCGTAAGCACCCCAGGGAGGTCTTTCATAACTTCAAACAGTTGCACGTTGTGGTATATCTGTAGTCAACAATCCAGCTTTTGACAGTAGTGATAATCAGTGCCATTTCCATCCTTCCATAATCTCCCTTTGACTCATCAGTCCCTCCAAATCTGTCAAAACAGTTAAATCTTGGTTAAAAGTA
Source organism: Oxyrhabdium leporinum (assembly GCA_032468155.1). NCBI lineage: Eukaryota > Metazoa > Chordata > Lepidosauria > Squamata > Cyclocoridae > Oxyrhabdium > Oxyrhabdium leporinum. The sequence continues at coordinate 32,567 of JANHFL010000097.1, forward strand.
AAAATGTATGTGTTCAGCTACATTCTGTACCAACTGTAGTTTCTGGGTGGTTTTCAAGAGGTGGTTTTCAATATTTGTGTGACATAAATTACAGGAGTGCCATCACAAAATGAGAAAGAGACAAATAATTGTTGTCAGTGCCTTCTGTTCTGAGAACAGCTGCAACTGGCACACCAGCCAGAACTAGGTAAAGGCAACCCATGGCCATAACTTTTATCAGATGTTTCATTAGGAGTTGTAAATCATTGAGTGGAATCAGCTATTCAAGCAAAGCTACTTTTGCTACCCTTTGAGGAAAACTAAACCAATCAAAATTATTGATTACTTCACTCTTTCTTGTACTGTCAATCTTCTAGTGAACAATGGAAAGATGCTTGCTACAAATCAGTACGTACAAGCATTTGCACATGCTGTTTGTCATTGTATGCTGCATTAGTAGTTACACTATAATCTGTTAGAGACACTAGGCATAATACAGTGATCTGAAATGTGGTCATTAATAAGAGCAATCAATGCAGTTTCTATCCTCATTTCCTGCCTCAGTTCTTACTGAAAAGGATTTATGTAATATGTTTCTTCCAGAGATCTTTGTAACTTCTACCCTGTCACTTAACAATCTTCCACAAAAGAGGTCACTCACAGACAATTTTGTCAAAATTGCAGAAGTCAACGAGGTTCTTTTGCAGAAGTCAACGAGGTTCTGAAATGAATCACATCTGGACTGCAGGGGAACTCTTCAAGCAGTCCTGGAGTCCATTGAGATTGATTAGATGCCTGAGGTGACCCATTTGAATTGACTAGTAATCATCAGTCTCCCAGTGGATAAATACCACTCTTTTGCATCAAGGCTTATGCAATATTTCAGGGCTACAAATGGATACAAGTCACCAGTGCTTAATAACTTAAGTTTATTATTCAATCAGGACTCCTGGTTTATATAAGTTTCAAAAATAGAGACACAAATCCCAAGGTGGAGTTTTTGTTTATTTATGAATGTATAAAGAAATTGTTTACATTATTTAAGAAGTAAAAAGTATTCTGGCTTATTCATTGCATGAAAACACGTTTATTTCATATTAATAAATTTTTGGAAAAAATAAAGGAAAGTTTTCCTGAACACAGGCTTATATTGGCTTTAAAAATTAAAAAAGTAAAACAAAGATACATAATGTTTTTGCAAATGAGCTAGGTATATGATGGAAATATGTAGGTTAGAAGAGTAAACAAAAAGGTGTTTTTTTTAATCAGTGATGAACTGAATGTACTTTCATATTGAGTCAGCTTTCAGATTGATATGAAATGTAGCAGTCACACAATCAAAAGGTATATAGTCTGCCATTCTGCTCAAAAGAGACAAGCTTATCTTTATGCCAAAAAGGAAACTAGAACCTTCCCATTCTAATTTGTCAATATATAAATATGCCACTTGAAAGTACAGTACTCGGTGGATTTTTTGTCTTGTTACTTTAACCTTCTTCTTAATACATTTTCCTAATAGTAATAGCAATAGCATTAAGACTTATATACCACACCTATAGTGCTTTACAGCATCTCTGGGCAGTTTACTATGTAAGTATTATTTGCTTATTGCCCCCAACAGTCTGGATCCACATTTTACCAACCTCAGAATGATGGAAGGCTGAGTCATCCATGAGTCCCATCACGCTCAAACTCCAGGCTATGGGTAGAGTTTGCCTGCAATACTACACTTCAATCACTGTGCCATCAGGACAACCCCTAATCCTAATCATAGCTTGTTTCTGAGTTAAACATTGCTAATCAGACGTTTCTGACTTTAACAATTTCCAATTTGGACTGCTATTAGAAAGCAATAGTCCTACTCCCTCTGCTACAAAACAACCTTGCTTCAAAGTTATGGCCTGTGGTCATAGTGAGCTAGCCTCTTGCTATGCAACTCAATGCTGAATGGATTGCGAGTATCTTGCTTCAGCATAAGAATCAGGTGCCCTGTATCTGCTCAGATTATCCATTTCACTCGATCACCCAGAAGATGGGATTTACTGTGGACTCTTGAAAGATGGAGCTGCAAAATGGTCTGTTTCTATTATTGACTCTATTAACCCTTCTCTGGACAATTAAATCTATTTTCTACTTAAACTGAGATTTGCCTTTCTTAGGCTCTGCCAGAAAAGCAACAGTTAATTGTGTCAAGATAAATTGCAAAATACTGTATAGACATTTATAGTTGCATGCTTCAACATTACTTTAGAGAGAAATGTTAGCTGGAATGAGCTAGCTTTACTTGACCAGTTTAAAGACCTGTGTGCAAGATGATCCATTTCAGCAAGGCACTCCAGATACCTTGGAGGAGATACATAATTATTCAGTGCTGCTTATCCCTAGATGGACAGCAAGAAAAACTAAGTGAAACAGCTGATGAAAAGCTGTTCTGTATTTCCTCTTTCTTTCATATCAGCTTCTTCAGTGGATTGTTATTGTTCAGTCACTAAGTCACATCTGACTCTTCCTGACTCCATGGACCACAGCATGCCAGGACCCCTGTCCTCCCAGAATCTGCCCAGATTCATGCCCACTGCGTTGATGACACTATCTAACCATCTCATCCTCTACTGTCCCCTTCTCCTTTTGCCTTCAATCATTCCCAACATCAGGGTCTTTTCCAATGAGTCCTGTAGCTTCTTCAGTAGTCAACTGTGTAACTGGAAGTAGTTGTCAGTCATTGTCAGCTACAGAAAAACAACACAGAAGCTCATTAGCATCTTACAAACCAATCTTCACATCTCCTCCTGTTTTTATTGGAAGGAAGAAGAATTCAAAGTGGAATAAGACAATCAAAGTAGAACATCTGATTTGCTAGAAGAAATCCAAATGCTAGGAAACAGCAAACTTTTGTATGCACCCTATCTTCTCCAATGTTTTTTTCAGTACCCATAGAAACGTATTTTTCCTAGTTGCCTTTCTGCCCTCCAAGATGTCTTCAATAGGAAGAGATTAATCAGGGACATCAACGTGAGAGTGCAGGAGTGTTACAAAACTTACTTTTTCCTTGCCTGCATCCTCAGAACAGGGTTTGGAGTGAGGAGGGGGGTTGATATTGAATGAGGATTGGACATTCATTCTGTGCCTTCCTCCTATTTTTAACTGATATGGATGCTTTTCAAACACTAATCTAGAATTAATCTAGTTCTAGGTTGCTTCTAGATAAGAACTAAGCTAAAAACAACCTAGAACTAAAGAGAAATTAACTGACAGGACAATTAATCAGTGGAACGACTTGCCTCCAAAAGTTGTGGGTGCTCCAACACTGGAGGTTTTTAAGAAGAGATTGGACAACTATTTGAGTAGGGGGTTAGACTAGAAGACCTTCGAGGTCCCTTCCAACTCTGTTATTATGTTACTATCCTTCCATTAGATTCAGGGAGAATGGTCCTAAATTGGGCAAACTGCTTCACAGGGACAGCTGAAAACCCTCCTGCCTGCCAATGCTTCTCAAGAAAGGGAAAAGTACTGCCATGCATATTTTGTTGTTCTTCAAGGCTGCCCTAAAGGTCAGAGTGACCTAAAGATCTAGTAAGTTTACTTTTGGAGTGAAAAATTACCAGGCTCCCCAAAGCATCTGAAATTGTTTCCTTTGTCTTCGAGCTTCAGGCAGACTAAGGGGGGTTGGATAGATCATTACTTCTGTTTAAATAATATATCCAATAATTTGATTTTAGGGTTCATGCTTTCCATTGTAAATAAAGGAAAATAAAACACCAGTTTGTTAACTCTGTGTGAGGCAGGGGCAATATAGAAAGCTGTTTTCATGAATGCTGTGCTTGATCAAAAATTTAAGTCTGTAAATATTATAGATGGAATGCACATATCTTTGTACAACACTCTAGTTAATATGTTGCTTGTTTTAAAGAAAGAACTTTCCTACGTATTCATTGCCCTGGCATTCCAAACCAAATGCCCTGGCATTCGAAACCAATATAACCAACCAAGTTTATGTGTAGATTCATGTGTAACAAAATATCATGTTTTAGTACGCCTTTCGCCATAAGCTATGGTAAAATCTTCAGTTTTATTCTGTCAGTAAAATCATATTTATATGAGTTTCCAAAATTCAGTGGATATGTCAAAATAAACACTTCGGAGGATATCAGTTTAAGAGGAGCCCAGTCAAAACCCATGTAGAAATGTGAATCTTAGGCTTTCTTCCTAAACTCATCAGAAAATCTAATTATGTAGTTTTATGTCTAATTATGTGTTTTAAAATCGTATCTTAAGAATCCAAGATCAAAAACGTTGGTCTAGACAGAGAGCAGTTAAAAGTAGATAGATGTTCTCAAGTTAAATTGTATAGCTTTTTAAAAATAGAATACAGGTAGTCATTGTTTAGTGACTGCCTCAGATACCAACTGAGTGATGAAAAAGTACATTTGTGACCAGTTCTTGCATTTATGATCTTCACAAGTCTATAAAGCAAAGGAAAACTGAAGTAGGATAATAAGCACAGTTGCAGTTTCACTTAATGACTGCTTCACAATTCCCAATTGTCACTAAATAAGGACTACATGTGTTGGAGAAATAAATTTGTTTCTACTGTCATGTTTTATTATGGTTTTAGTGACAATAGTTTTGTTGAATCATTCTTACACTTTTTCTTCATTGGGCTCTTTCAGGATAAGAAATGTACAAAAGTAAAATAGTCAATAATGGGTGACCTGCTCGTGCAGCCTTGCCTTTCACAGTTTTGGTCTTTCATATATTTTCTTTTCTGCTCTGAATACAACTTTGATTTTTTTTTTCCTGGAAGTTTGTGTGAGATTTAAACTGCTCAATTAAACCTATCTAGAAGAAATGATTTTGAAAAAGCAGAGAATTGACACTAAAGTTTGACCCAAATATATTTCAGAGCATTGACTCAAAATACCCCATTTAGATTGTTTGTTTTATTTTTGAAACTGTTCTTCTTTTATGTCTGCATTTTGAATGCTTTGGAGTCAAGGTGCCCCATGCTATGGCACTGTTTGTTTGTTTGTGAGCAACACAAGTTATTGCTCTTTTAGGAATTGTCTCAGAGATAAGTTGGGGATTACAGTATGTAGAAAGAGAGATAATCTGAAGGAGGAGGAAATTTCTATTGTCTAGGGTTAGACTTTATCTAATTGATACTCTGTTGGAAGAAGGTTTTTGTTTATAGATGGGAAGAGAAGTGACGGAAAGTAAGAGCAGGAATTTTGGTAGAAACTAGAAAGTTAGGTTGGTCTGTACAGAGCTGTGAATTATATGCCTTAAATCAAGCTTTGAATTCCTTTGAAGCTTGAGGCAATACTTGGAAACCAGGATGGCAGCGGCAGAAGGAACTGAATGTTTAATGTTAGGTGAGCAGAAGGAGTTGGAGAAGGTAGAGAAAAGTAGAGGTTGGAGAGCGTAAGTGGATATTGCCTGCTGGAAGGCAAATGTTGATTTTGGAAGTGACTTGTTTATAAAAGCTTATGGATGCTGTAGATTGTGATAAAATTTCAATGCATTTGAGTTGATTTATTAAACTACTTCAAATGGGTTACCTGACTGGATGGGTTGAGGCTTATCCAGCCATGTGAGCCAATGCAGCAGTAGTCACCAACAATATATTGGAATAGATTATACCTAGATATGGAAAAGTAGAAGCTATAGACAACAACCAAGAGACTCATTTTACTGCAAAAAAATGTTTCAATCAATCATGGAAACAGTGGGAATTCAGTGGGAATGTCATGTTTTGTGGACTATGAACCAAATCTTTACCCTTGGCCTTGCTCAGACTTTGAATCTGCCTAAAAAGGGTTACTGATGTTTTACTTTCTGAGATGTCTGGATTTCCATACTTGGACAGAAAGGAGAAATTCCACAATATGAAACTAAAGATACGTCTGTAAAGAACTGTATACTTGGCCTCTCCTCTTCTTTATCTTACCTCAGAAACAAAGGACTACTAGTGTTCATGAGTTCCAGTCTGGTGACTGGGTCCTGATAAAACCTGACATGAGGAAAAGCTTAGCCAAGCTGGGACAAGTCCTACCAAATCCTGCTGACCACTGCAACAGCAGTCCGAGCTAAAATACTAAGGGTGGACACTACACATGTGTAAAAGGACCTGTGGAAAATGATTCCTGGAGAAGACCCACTGAGAATAAACATTCCAAAAACTGATGTGGTTATTGTGGTATGAATGGGTTTTGTTTGTGATTTTTCTCGTTGCAGGAGTAGCAGCTTTTTGGTCTTTCTGGCCTGAGTGGTTGCCTCTTATTCCATCTGAAGATCCCAAAAGAAGCTGTGCAACTTTGCACTCTACCGATTGTGTTGGTTCTGTGATTGTAACTGTATCACTGAATGTTGTTATTATTGTTGTGATTGTGAACTGATACATGCCTGTGGGGAATAGTGGGATGCTGTGATTGTGGAAATGTGCACAGGATTGCTCCCATATAAACTCTATATATTGGGGCATTGAATCATATCAACCTGAATTGAATACAGTAGTCCTAGGAGATAGTGATATCATAAACC
>JANHFL010000097.1:76257-104156 GCA_032468155.1 Oxyrhabdium leporinum
AAATGTCAGCCAGCCCTATCTTCACCTTCCGCCTTCTCTTGTCACGTCTTTTGCATTCTCTTGCCTTTATGGTGAGGAAAACAACATCTCGACAAGCCACTTTGCAAAGGAAATGGCACGGTTGCCTCTCTGAACAGCTGTAGAGGATGAGGAGATGATGGCAAGGCACAAATGCCAGGAGGCAGCATGAGGTGGCACTCTCTGCCAGTTGGAAGCCACTTGTCCAACAGCTTCAAAGGAAGCACTGAAAAAGGGTTTTTAGCAACTTGTCTTCTGAAGATTTGTACACATGGACCATCGCTAATGTGCTGTATGGAAATACCTCCTCCTGAATCAGGTCTGCCTAGTTCAGTAATAAATATTCAAACCCTGTCAAGATTTCTGAAACAGAGATGCAGAAATTGAGAGTCACAGTCATAGATATTCTTACATTGAAGTGCCAATGGTGGGCATATTAGTTGTATATTTACCGTATGTAGTTTTAACTTTAATTTTCTGTTCCTTTCACAGCAGTTGAAAATACCACTTCAGTGGAGAAGCAGGTAAGCATATAACAGTAGCCTCCTTGGTTGGTTCAAGCAAACTGAAAATAATATGAATTTATGTCCCCTAATATGAATTTATGTCCCCTAAGTATATTGCTGAGACATCTCCAATATACCATTGGCATGTTTTATGGAAGAACCTAGGATATGTTTTGCAGAAAATGTTATAAAAAATGTGGACTTATGAACGATTCTTTCTGCCTAGATAGTGAGAACTACCCCAATATAATATGTGTGTCAAAAGTATGATTGTCTGCATTCCACGTAACGATCTCCAAAGAATAAGACTCTGAGAATATCATCTTCCCAAAGATCCACTTTATTAGAGATGTCATATTGGTACATCTGGGGAAAACCCGAATCTAAGAGTTCTGGATTTTCCCTAACTCAAGAAAATCCAAAATCCAACTCCTGCACCCAAAAGTCCATCACATGGTCCAATCATCATTTCTTTTCAACTGAAGACTATCCCCCAATCACTCCACTCCAGGTGCAGGGTAACATGTCCTTGACTTCCCAAGAAAGGAATGTTGTTGTGGCTAATCTTCCACTGCTGCTTGAATCCCCCCTCCCAAATTCCCAGGCACTAAATGTGGCAGCCCAGAAGCCTCAAAGAAAAATAGCTTCAAAGCTGACAATGATTTTCCCCCTTGAAACTTAATAAACTGCAAATGTCCCAAAAGTGCTTTTTGAAGAGGCAAAACATCTTCAACCCCTCACCCCCCAAAAGTCAAGTTGACTCTTTAAAAAGCACCTTTGGGACAACCATAACCTGGTTGACTGAGAATCTCCATAAACTTTGCAAACATTGTGATCTAGCAGGAAATCAGCTACTCCTATAAGTAAAATAAACAATATCATATGGGCATGTGAACTGAGCACACTTCATGTAGCAACCTGGGCTTTAGTGCACATTTGTGTTTGACACCCTGCAGTGATTTTAGTTCCACATCTCACAGGGTTTAGTGTATGGAAGTAATATTTCTCTCGACAGCGCCATCACTAACAGCATGATGAGTCTGACAAATTGTTACAGCTGAAATATAATGATGAAAAATGTTGCCTCTCTGAACTTTCTCCCCAAAAGATTTCAGCACCCTTGCTAATGGACGTGCTCACTGCCTATGAGGAAAAGGTTTAGATTTCAATTGCTTGTGTGGTCAAGTAAAAATTTCTCTTCAAAGAAATTCATTGGACTTTCAAATAATAGAAAAAAGTATTTTTCTTATATAATGAGATTTCTTCCCATAATACATAATACATTGGGAGATGGCGTAATTATTACCCACCATATTATTATTCTAAGTAGAAAATCTATTATGCAAACACAGCATTTCCTGTAATGATGAAAGCTATTCTTAATGGGTACAAAGATGTGGCAATAATAAGAAGCAACCTTGGGAGCTTGCTATTAATTTTCTTTCGTTAAACTAGAATTTTTATAGTCACTATTGAAAAATACAAGAATAGTTGCAGATTTGTAATGTCTAACAAGTAATGCAATTTACACCATTTTGTTATCCCCCATGCCATTTTTGAAAAACACTGTTCAAAGCTGTTACAGAAAGAGCCACATCTAAATTTCAAAACAAGTTGATGATATTACAATTAAAATAGTTTTAAAATGATTTGTCAAACTATTTATCTTCAAAAATTGTTCCCTTCTTAAGCCAATTTTTAATCCACAATACTCACATTAACCTTTGTAGGATGGAGACCATGGAATGTAGTTACTTGTTACACTGGGGATTATCCTAAATCTAGTGTGGCTAAGATTACAATTCCTTCCTATTGGTGTTCCTGGAATCTTGAGGAATCTTGAAACCAAGTGTGCGGGAGCTGCACCTTGGTCAGTGTGGGCGGATTGCGCTCCATGCAATAGCGGGTCTTGCTATCCCATCTTTCCATCTTTCGTTGGGCACCTCTGTGGCTGTCATGGGGAAGCCAGGGCCGAGGACGTGCCCAACAAAGAGGTCTGGAAAGACGGGTCGGTGCTGCAAATCAGCAAGACCCGCTACCATGTGGACTGCAATCCGTCCATACTGACCGAGGTGCAGTTCATGTGCTCTCTCATGGCCGGCTTCCCCATGTGTCCCAAGCTCCAAATCAAGTTCAGCTCCATCAGGGACTGTTTCTTCCATTGGTATTGCGAGCAGAAGATCGAGCCAGCTAAAACATTGTTGGCCGCCGCGAGCAACAGCTCCTAGCACATCTTCATGCTGACCAACACGCAGATTGGACACCGCCTGAAGCTCGTGTGCATCCTGGGCAGCAGATGCTGCAAGAACCCATAGCTGACATCAGTCCCGGCACCACAATTTTCTTGGTGTAGAGATGCCACACTTTGAAAGTGCAAGCACCCGGGCCAGCCTCTGCAGGGCAGCCAGTAGTGTTGCTCACCATTGCCCGGGATGCTGGGCACTTTGATGGTCCTTCCCATGTAAAGGCATCCGGCCAAACAGCGGCTGACTTGGTGGTTGTCCACTGTCACCATGAAGTGGGCGGTAGTGCATTGTGTCCCAGTGGAACCTAAGCTTAGCATTTCCATTGTGCTGCAAGACGGTAAGACCCGGCATGTGCACTGAGACCAAATGGGGAGTGGATTTTCCTACCTATTATCCTTCCCTCAGTCTGTGCTGAGCTTGAAGAATGGATGACAGGCAGCAAAATCCCTCCCCATTTTCCTCCCGTTCGCCAAAAAGCCTCCCGTTCGCCTCCCAAAAAGAGGGAAAAAGCAAAGCAGCTGGCCATGGAGCTGCTGGCTTTGGGGAAGCGGCCCAACAACCAGAAGCGCTGCGCCCAGAAAGAAGGGCAAAAGCAGTATGTGCGCTGCCCCAAGGGGCCAGCGGGCTGCAGCTGCAGCCAGCCCCCTGCTCCTGCGCCGCCATTCATGCTGGCCATGCCCATCCCCCCTGGGGCTTATTTTTGGGATGGGGTAATATTAGGCCCACCCCCAAAAAATTACGGTTGGGCATATTATTGGGGTGGGTTGTGTTTTCGGAGAAACACGGTAGCTATTCCATATGGCACATACTCTTTGTCAGTGCTATTTAATTATGCTTAATCCCTACAGCTATACAGACTTAAGACATTCAGAAAGGTAATAGATGGAGCAAGTAAAGATACATAGAACTGATCATTTTGTACCAACACTATAGTAAATTGTCTTCCCAGACATGAAATGCTTATAATAAGTAATGGCCTAAAAATTACTTGCAGAAGATCAAGATAATTTAATTCCAAGCAGTCTGTATTTTAACTTGATTCATACACATAGAAGAGACAAGTCTTGAGATGGAACTTCTTGTATAATAAGTTTGACATCGGCTGTCACAGTTCAGTTTTAGTAAGGTTTGAGATGAAGATTATACAAATACGATCTTCGCCTTAAGAAGACCATAACATGTGCTTTCAACATAATGCTACAGATTGTTTTTACTTGAAACATAGATTGTGAATTATTTTAATTAATCAGACAGTTTATCAAAAAGAGCATAACTCTAGTTCTGGTGATTGATGTTTAATTGCATTTTTCAGGGGAATAAAAGCAACGGCTTATAACAAAATGAAAAAACATCCACCAAACAGAAGAGGTATCAACTTTGAAGTGGGAGCCCAGTTGGAAGCCCGAGACAGATTAAAAAACTGGTATTTCTTATTTCATGATCAAACTTGGATACATTTTTTGTAATGCTTTCATACTGTGTTGCAAGCAAAGAGTCAAACCAACAAGTGTTCCAATTCAGGTCCATTTTTGATTTAGCTGTTTATTTATTTATTTAGCGTGTTTGGCTTTATTCTAATAACATGCAAGGAAATAATTTACCTGAATATGCTGGCTGTATTCTTATGGAAAAACATTTAAATTATTAAGCTGATTTAATAACTAATAAAATGTCATGGTGACATTTGTCCAAGCTGTAATATAATGTACTGAACAAAAAAGGGCTACATTTATATTGGTATTTACAACAAATTATATAGAGTATTGTTTTTAAAAAATGGTTTGCTTTGGATGTAATGATGCCTTGGAGTGGGCTTCAATATTCGCTACTTCCCCTCTCTTCCATGGCATATCTGATTTAAGAGGCTCTTGGGATTTAATAAAACATGGATTTCAGGATATCTAAACTAAAGAGAAACTGATTTAAGCACTACCTATATCAAGATTACTAATTAGAATCCTGGATTTGGACATTACACTAATCCTGGATGGTTGGCTCTCAGAATCCCCCTATAGGATTAAATTTATGACATTGTTTGTTGGCTTTTATTGGAAGATAAGAAATAGGTATAGTAGACTATAATATTTAATACATCACTTTTCAGTTATACCGTCATCTTTCCAGCTTTGGTTTGCAACCAGATAACTATGAGCATAGTTCTCAACTGCTGAAAACTTGCACATCTTTGCTCTAAACTATTTTAGTGCAAGGTAGTGCGACTTTTTTCTTAGATGACATTTGCCTTTTGAATAGCATGTTGGAAACCATACTCTAAAATGAACTGAACCAAAGTTAAAAAAATAAGCGTATTTTGAATTAAATATAAATTAATTGAATGCAACTAATATTATTCCTTCCCATATATTTAATAATGTTACCTGTTTGTTATATTAAAATTATATTAATATTTGAAAGGGATTTAATATGATTTAGTCAAGGATTGAATGGCTGCATGTCACAGGATGTGCACATACAAGGAGTTGTAAGTGAGTATTAACTTACCCTTAGACCAGTGGTACCCAACCTTTCTGGCTTGGCGAGCCAGCGGGGGGGGACGGGATGGTTCTGTGAGAGCAGCCAGTGTGCGCTCCTGCTGCTCATGCGAGTGGAGCTTTGCACATGAGCAGAAGTACATGCCACTCGCATGAGAGGAGCTGCACACACACGCTCGCCCAGCATTTTCTGTGGCCCGGTTCCAAACTGGCTGCAGTCCAATAGTGGGCCACAGCCCTGGGTTGGGGACCCCTGCTTTAGACTCATCTGCTTTATTTTTTTTCTTTTTTCCATATGGCTCCGAGGATTGGTTAACCTCTATTTTTATAAGTCAGTTAATGGATTTTCTATAGCTATAATTAATCTGAGTTCTATTCATTCAATTTCTATAGCCGCTCATCTCCATCAATGACACTCTGTTTATATACAGTAGCTTGTCCTGTCAGTGTTGGTGGGAGTGTTGTTTTCTCCTTAGAATCTTGATTAGATCGTTGTTTACTGCTTGAGGAATTATCAGGGAGAAAGCAGCGCACCCATCAACACTGACAGGGCAAGCTATTGTATATAACAGAGCAAACCCCACTCCCTTCTAATACTCAAGGTGTTATCCAGTCAGGTAATGAAATGTTTGCAAACAACCAACTAAACTAAGCTCAGAGAGCACCAGGAAGCCTATAGTTAACCTTGAGATGCGTATATTCTCTTCTAATGGTTTGTAAATATGTTGAACAGTTTCTATATATATAGAATAGAAGCTATTAAATAAACAATTCAAGTAACATGTACAAGTAAATATGAATTATTAGAAGGAAAATGTCAATGTTTATTAGGCAAACCATAATTAACATAACCCAATCATTTCCAGCATTGTGCCTTTCTAGACACAATTCTATTCAGCAATTATTCGATTGGATTTCTTTAAAAAGGGTAGACTTTTACAAGTATCAGCTTACACAGATTCTGGACTTTTTCTGTTTCATATACAAATTTAATACTTTACAATTAAAGCAAAATAGTTTGCAAGAAAAGAAGCATAAGTAGTCCTTGATTATTGACACATTTGAGCCTGGAATCTTATGTGATTGAGCAAAGCAGTTGTTAAGCGAGGTGATCGCTTACTCAATGACTGCAATTGTGGCTGTTCCAGTTGCAGGCATTAAATGATCATGTGGATCATTAAGTGGAGGATGGGTAGATCAGGGGCTATTGGAAGCCCATAGGCTATAGTGCCCATTGGCACGCTGAAAGTGGTAGCCCCATTGGCTACCACTGCATGCAGTAAGCTGCCAGGAGACTTGGGCTGGGTACCACACGGCCCAATGGCATATGGAAATCTGCCAGGCTGGCTACAGAGCCCAGCAGCATGTGTAAATTGCTTCATTTACCTTTGTATTTTGCTCCCAGACATTATGAGACAAACTTCCTACAGAGGCTGCCTTGTATCGTTCTGCAAACAGGTACCACTCTTGCAATTGTTCAGAGGGCTCCTTTTCCAAATTGTGCAGTTTGGAGAAGGAGTTTTCCAAATGATTGCAAGAGTGGTACCAGCTTTCCATGGTGGTGTATCAGGCCTAGGCCTCCCAGACCATGGCTTATTTCCACAGCCGATGGGCATTGTAGTAGTCAATCTGGGTCTCCTGCCTGCAACAGACTTCCATGCACTGATGGACCGTGTAGTGGCCAGTTTGGGCTTCCCAAGTGTGGTGGGATGGGGACTAGCTCTAGGTTCTAAGATTCCGAGGCTTTGTGCAGTCCAGATTGGCAGCTGAGATGGGAGGGAGAGAGATGGGTGGGGACAGTTATGGTCCCCCTGTGTGATTGGTCAGAAGAGCGGGCAGACTGCCAAATGGCTAATTTTTTTCTTGGCCATCCAAAGATTGTCCAAACTGTTCTTAGGGTTTATATGCTTTTTAACTGCTGCAAACCTGGCTGACATCATTACTACAATATTTATGAAAAGGTTAATTGTAAAACATTCAAGGCCTGTTGAGCAAAAGCATGAATAACAATCACTGTTGCCTCAGTATTTGTATTTGTACTTCATGTGTTTTGCCACCCTTGCTAGGAATTCAACTGGAAAATGAAAAACATTTATTTCTTCAGAATAATGTGAAGAAATTGTCACTTTTTCACAGATTGATAAACCTCTTAGGGTTAATAAGATATTGCAGGTCCCATTGGCTAGGAAGCATTACTTGGTGGGTCCTAACCAGCAGTCCTTTTTTGTTGAAGCTACCACATGTATGTGAGATGAACGGTCATATAAAAATGATTAAATAAATAAATGTGTAAGGATATACTGTTTAATGTATACTTTCAGTTTTGCTCAAATATATTTGGCAAAAAATGCTTTACATTAACTTTGTTTATATAGGTATCCAGCTCACATTGAAGAAATTGATTATGAAGAAGGAAAGGTGCTTATCCATTTTAAACGTTGGAATCACCGCTATGATGAATGGTTTTGCTGGGACAGTCCCTATTTACGTCCTTTAGAAAAAATACAATTAAGGAAAGAAGGATTGCATGAGGAAGAAGGATCTTCAGTAAGTAAAAACATTGGTCTAGTAACAGAATTATATATCCACATAAATTATATAATTTAGAAATTAGAGGAACTTAACATAATTGCCAGTTTTGCTTTTTTTATTGAACAAATAAGATAAAAATATATAGATAGTCCTCGGCTTATGGTGACAGTGGAATCAGAATTTTTGTTGCTAAGCAATATGGTCTAAAATGTGGCTGCATCACTTAGTACTGGTAATTCCACAGTACTAGTTACTGTCATTAACTGAATTTGTTACAGTTGTTGGGTGAGGCAGCTTCCTACCAGCTTCCCACGATCAAAACAAATGGAGAAGCCAGCAGGAAGTTGCAAGTCTCAGACCAGCAGGCAGGTAAGTGGCTGCTGCTGTGAGAGATGGGATTTAAGGGGTGTGGAAGTGGGAAAGATGTGAGGAGATGTATGAAAGGCGTTATGCATGTTGGAGAGGATGCATGAGGTTGCAGCATGGGTCAGGAAGGGGACCATTTGGGTTAAAGAGGATGCACAGGGGAGAGGTGTAGGTTGGAAAGGGCTTGTGGGGTGCCTGAGGAGAGCTATATGCATTGGGAAAAAGGTGAGGGAGTGCTATGTGGCTCAAGGAGGATGCATGAGAAGTGCTACGTGAATTGGGGAGGGTAGATGGTGTGTGTGAAAGGTGCTGATTAGGGAGGGTGCGCAGATGTTTGTGAGAAGTGCCGCAGGGGAAGGGGTTGTACAAGTGACGGGCATGAACTTAGAGAGACTTCCTCAGTGTGGAAGACTTAACACATCCCCTTGCAACCTTCCTTGCCTGCTTTCCCATTGACATTTTGGGGAAGCCAGCAGGGAAAATTTCGAACGACAATAGCATAATTGCTGGGGGCTTATTAAATAGTCTTAAGTGCAAATGGGTTGCCAGGTTCCCAGATTGCAGTCTTTGGAGACCTGTCATAAGTCCCTTTGTTCAGCACAGTTCTAAGTGAACAGTCACTGAACAAATGGTTATAAGTCGAGGACTACCTGCAAAGAAAAATAAACCAGGAAGAAATGAAAAACTTTAAATATAAGCACAGATTTATTTTGCTGAATTATAACTATAAATAGTGAAATGAAGAATGATAACTTGCTTTCTATTAATAAGGCTAGTTTCTAATGAAAAGCTGATGAATAAAATGTATTGACTTTCATTTAGGGCTTCCATCATCACACAACATTTTGCTGCTGAAAGTCAATTTTTCGTAAAACCATATGGGTAGTTACTCTGATGAATTTAATTTAGGTTAGCTTCTGGTTAACTGAAAAGAGAGTAGCAATATTCAGTTTTCAAATATTTGTGCCATTTCATAGCAGTTTTTTAATTTTGATTATTTTAATTAGTTCTAGCACAATCTTTGTTATGAGATGCTATTATGATTATTATTTTCTTAATAAGCTGCATAACATGTTTATAATGCAATAGAAAGTAATTAATTATATCTGCTGTTGACATTAGTTTGTAACAATAGACTATTATTTTTAAATTACAATGCAGTAGCATATTTATTTTATACAACTTAGAATGATAAATGCTTCCTGTTTTTCTAGGAATTTCACATAAATGATCAGGTGTTAGCTTGCTGGTCTGATTGTCGTTTTTATCCAGCAAAGGTTACCTCTGTTAACAAGGATGGTAAGGCATAATATGTAACTTTTTAATATCTGGAAATCTGTAGAGATTCTCAGTCATCCAGGTCATGGTTGTCCCAAAAGTGTTTTTCAGGAGGCAACTGGACTTTCTTGTTTTTTCTTTGAAGATGTTTCACTTCTTACCCAAGAAGCTTCTTCAGCTCTGACAGGATAGCAGGGAATGGAAGGATTTATATTCCTTGCAGACAGCTGGTAATTTGCGTCACTTTAGAGGGTCATTGAAGCAATATCTGGAAGTATTCTCCATTACAGCATTCAGGAGTACCACAGAAAACAGTATCATTCTTTTCATTCTGTTCCTGATTTTTATGAACATAAAATATTAGTTGTAGTATTGTTTCTTCAAAATATCATTTATCTCTATGAGGATTTTAGGCAGATTAACTTCTTAAGTTACTGGCATAGGGTCTAAGAAAACTTCTAACTCAGGTATGGGTCATTTTTGGAGATCACTTTCAGCTCTTTAGAAGTTGTCTTTTCTGAATCAGAGCAGAAAATCAAATGGATCAGTGGGGGGTGGCAAAAAGAAGGGTAGGTGGAGAAGTGTGTGATAATTTTGCAAATCAATAGTTTACATGATTGTGTTAAAAGATTTGGCACAAAGATGTAATATAGGTAGTCCTTGACTTACAACCATTCATTTAGTGACCATTCAAAGTTACAATGGCATTGAAAAAAGTGACTTATGACTGTTTTTCATACAACTGTTGCAGCATCTGCAAGCTCACATGACCAAAATTTAGGCACTTGACAACTGACATTTATAATAGTTGCACTGTCCCAGAATCATGTTATCCCCATTTGTAACCTTCCCAGCTGGCTTCCAACAAGTAAAATCAACAGCGGAAGCTGGATTCACATAATGACCATATGGTTTATTTAACAACTACAGTGATTTGCAACTCTGACAAAGAGTAAAGAAAGGAATCCCTGTGGATTTTACTCCACTAGTTGTTGCCAACTGTAAGGGTGGTGCTCATCTCCGTTTCAAGGGTCATTGAGTCAGCCCTGTCCAAAGATGTTTCCATGGTCATGTGGTCAGCATGATGTCATGGAACGCTGTTATCTTCCCACTGAAGTGGTACCTATTTATCTACTTGCATTTGCATGCTTTCAAACTGCTAGGTTCATAGGAGCTAGGGTGAAGACAGGAGCTCACTCAGTTGCTCAACGCTCGGGTCTTGAACCTGGACCATTCGCTTTCCAGCCGCCAAGCCCAGTGTCTTAGCCATTGAGCCATCACAACTGTGGCAAAAAAGATAGTAAAATGGGACAAAACTGACTTAATAACTGCCTTGCTTAACAGTGGGAATTTGGGGCTCAATTATAAGACAAGGTCTACCTGTAATAATGACATTTCCTTGATTACATTGTAACATATGGCTTCATTGTTATCATTATGCTTCATTACAAGCATTACTTGTGAAAACTATAAGGTGAATGAAAGAAAGGATTTTAAAATATAATAGAAACTGAGATTTTTTCTTCCATTAGAAGAATTGTACTTTTGAAAAAAACTAAGTGCAAAACTCAATTGCAGAATTTTTCATATTTACTAAATAACCACAACAAAACAAGTGTTTATTCAGTATTTGTTTTTAATTTGCTAGCCACATTCCTTATCAGAACAGGCATGTTATTTACAGCTGGAGGTGCCAAGCTCTCCTCTTTCTGTTTCAAGGGGTCACAGCCATCTAAACTGCAGAGTGACTGATTTTTTTTCTTTCTTTCCTGAACATCATTATGCAACATGTTTTTTTCCTGATAAAACTATTGATTTTCCACTTATCTTTGACCACCATCAGTGACATTTGCATTTGCTAGATAGCTCCTGAGCTGCTTCCTCCTCTTCTGTCTTTGGCAGTTAATACCCTAGAGTTGCACTCTTCTGCTTTGTGGACTTCAGGCCACACTTAACAGGCCTTCAGCTCAATCCAAGTCAGTTTGCCAGCCTACCTTATTCTTTATTAAAATCATAGATCTTCATCAGCCAGAGCTGCCTAAGTCCATCTTATTTCCCAGCCATTACCTCCATTCTCATAGTTCTTCCTGGAGTTCCTCTCGTAATTTTAGATTACCCCTAAAGACAGCCCAACATCTATGGCCTCTTCTATTCTCCCCTTTGGGAAGATGCCTTAAGAGAAAGTAAAATACGTTATACACATCAGTTCAAATCATTTGTTTGGGTTTTTGCATGTACATGAGAGCAACCAGTGGGAAGCCATGACTAAATGCAGGCTGTCACACTAATTTTTTTCTTTTAAATTTCAGGAACTTATACTGTGAAATTTTATGATGGTGTGATTCAGACAGTCAAAAATATACATGTCAAAGCTTTTTCCAAAGATCAGGTAGGAAACATGTTTTGAAATTTTATGTATGTCATATTGATCTTATTGGTCAATTTGATCAAATCAAATCTGATTTGCAGTTTAAGGTATGGGCCACATTTGCATGTCATACAACATCATTGTGAATATGAAATGCAAATCTAGGTTTATGCATTAATTTCCTGCTTGCATAATAGGAAAGATTTTTTTGCTTCTATTTAGTCAGGGTTCAGCATGTTGTCCATATATGAGAAAAAATACCTTTTTAAAATAAAAAAATCACACCTTGAAATAAATCTGTTTTTAATAAACTATGAAGCTGTGATTGCTTGAATCAGTTTGTTACAATGTACTAGTCACACTTCATTAACCATACATATATGCTTGTCAACAAGAGAAACTTGATAAAGGAAAACAAAAGCTTCTAGAACATGATGAATTTTAATTATTTCCATATTTGTCTATTGCATTCAAAACATAGTTTTAGCATGATGTGCAAACATAGTTACAGAATCCAAGTTTTCTATCAATCTTAATTTTGATTCATATGTTTCTAGCGTATGGCATGTAACATTTTAAAAAGAAGGTATTTACTTTTAAAAAAACCTTGATTATCACCTGTTTCTTCTGTCAGATATATTTCTTTTGTAGAATTTAAGAGTTTTCAGTATTGATCATTGATGCTCTGGTATTAAATGATTTTGTTTTTCTAGCTTTGTCCTTAGTTTAATTGTATATCTGATCTCCCTCTCCCTTCCTGTAAATAAATTAATTAACTTGTAATAAAAATAAATCAACTTCTTTATTTTTAGTCTATTGTGAATAATTCAAAACCTAAGGAGAGATGTAATGAAATTCCTTCATCTCCTGAAAGATGGGAAAAATTTAAAGAGCAAAGGAAAACAGCTGAAAACAATAAGAAAGACAAGGATGAAAAGCCATTAAAGATTGAACGAAGATCTAAAACTGATAAAGAAGGAAAACTGATTGGTTCTTCAGAAAAAAATAAAGTTTCTGAAAAAGTCCTATCTAAAGATGGGAAAGAAGACAAGGAGAATATATCTGAAAATGATAGAGAATTCTCAATAGATACCAAGATTGAAAAAAAACCAGAAAATGATAATGTGAAGGCCCCATCAGAAAACATCAAAGAAACTAAGCGACGACGTGGTAGACCACCTGTGGTGCCTCCAGCAGGTCAGTCAAAACTAAATGTTGGGACAAAGGTATACAACCTAAGGTCCCAGAATCATATGCAACTTCTCCAAACTCTTAGATTTGGCTCCAAGTGTTCTTTTAAAAAGTGTCTAGGAACTATATTTTTTAATATGCTAGAAAGAGAAAATTGTTAAATATGTGGGAATAATCATATTCCCTATGCACACTGGCATGAACTAGCTTTTATTGAAATGGAATAACATTTTCATTTGATTCTGGGCTTCTAATTTTGTTATCCTTGAACCTACCTACTTCTGGGAATGCAGCTCATAGTACATCAGTTAGTCTGAAACTAATATGTAGTGCTCCACATTTGCACATAAACATTATAGAAACTCTTTCTGTGTTAGAAAAGTTAAGGTGTTACAGACTGAGTTCTATCTATGATTATGCCATTTATTTTAAATCACATATAATGTGTTTGAGTAGCACTTGTTTGTTGGATTCAGCAACATAATGGCAATCTTGTTTTTTAAAAAGTATTGCATAGTTTTTAAGAAAATGAAGACAGTGACGACATGGAGATTTCCTTTTGACTTATTATAATTATAGAATATAATGAATAATTTAAACTAAAACTACAGGATTCAAATTCTAAATCCTGCAAATGTCTTATATAAAATTACTTTCTCCTACAAGAATGAACTCTTTCATATGTATTGAAATATTTTTATTCTATTTATATATTTAGAACAAGGTTCTCAAACATTGCAGCCAATAACTTTAGAACTGAGAAGACGAAAAATTCCTAAAGGAGGAGAGGTCCCTTCAAAACGTCCCCGGCTCCAGAAGAATATGTGTGAGTCAAGCTCTGTTTATTTAAATAGAATAGAAAATGTTAGAAAAAACAAGTATAATATAACTAGATTTCAAATTTAGGAATTTAGTGGAGTGATATTTTTAAATAAATGTGTGTACATAAATGTCACGGTACGTGCCAATATTGTTCACTAGCCTAAACAGGGTGGATGCGAAACTGCCAGGAAATAACTAAGACTGAAGAGTAGTTTGGAACATCAGATAAAACAAAAAGTACTACCACAGAACAATGAGAAATCACTTCCATGTAGTTATGAGAAATTTATACAGAGATGTCTGTATAGACACGAGATGTCACGCTTGACTCGGGAGAGAAAGTATCAGATAACTCTTTTTTATTTATTTTGTGTATGTATAGCAATATATGT
Organism: Oxyrhabdium leporinum; assembly: GCA_032468155.1. NCBI lineage: Eukaryota > Metazoa > Chordata > Lepidosauria > Squamata > Cyclocoridae > Oxyrhabdium > Oxyrhabdium leporinum. The sequence continues at coordinate 90,469 of JANHFL010000097.1, forward strand.
ATGATATTAGCGTACCAATTGTTATTTGTTCAACAAAATTATTTTTAGCACAAGAGAAGTTGAAAAGTGCTCCAGACAGTGAAAAAGATTCCATAAAGAGACAATCAAGGCATTCTACTACCAGTAGCCATGACACTTTAGACAACAGCATTACCACACCACTTTTGGATGAAATTGGGCCTTTTGAAGAAACTACTCCAAAAGAAATTAATGAAGGTAAAAAGCTCATTTTATATGTGTTGTCAGTAACTTTTGAAATCAAAGTCCAGTTCTGGAGTTGAGGAATCGTGTCAGTTTGCCCAAAATCATTTTTTATCTTTTTAAAAAGATCTTAGGAGGTATTTTGCTCCTTATAGATCCTAGCTATCACCTAGGAATTGAGTCCAGTAACCTAAAAATAATTTTACATTATTTTTCAGGGAATGGAAGAGAAGGATTCAAGATAGTTGCCAAAAGCACTTAATGTCAAGAAAATAGTTGGGTTTTTTAAAATGAAGCTTAGGACAATATTAATATCAGTCTTCTAAGGAGCTTTTTCACTTGCAGCTGCTAAGTGGAATGGTGGTTAAGGTATTGGATTTGGGCTGGGACATAGATTCAAGTAACTTCTTGGCTACATAGCTTTCTAAATTTATTTATTTATTTCACCAAGTAATTCTGGGTGGCAAACACAGTTAAAATATCAATACAGTAACATATATAACCAACATGAAAGCAAATAGAATTACAATCAAGGAAAACATCCATTATAAATTAATAATACTTTGCAAGGTTAACTCACCTGATCACCCTGCCTGGGAGAATAGCCTGCTTTATAGGGCTTCCTGAAATAACAGCAAGATCATGATCAGTCTAACTCTTGCTGAGATCCTAAATCCTGCTAGATTACATTCTTTAGTAAATGGAATCTGGAATATGCTTCTCCTGCTGGATCTGAATAGGGAAAGTAGGAGAGAGATAATCCCTCAGCTATCCCAGCCCCATGCCACGAAGGGGTTTGTAGGAGATGTGAATTGCATCTGGAAGCCTATCTGGATCAAGTGCAGTTTTCAGATGTTCTTCAAGTATAGTACCATATAGAGCATATTGAGGTAATATAGATGTCAGGCCTATATAGGAGATTGACCAGACTAAGATATCATTGTCATATATATCTAAAATCTACTTTTATTGGAACAGCTATAATAACAGAAAGTTTAAATATGCTTCCTCTTCCTCACTTTGCCTTCATGTGGCTAGGGAGGGGCCTGTTTACTCAAATGACTTTCTTGTAGTGGGATAGAACTGCACTTGTCTGATTATTGCCATTATTATATTTACCCAAGATTACATTTCACAGATGTTTAATAAAAATAATTTATATTACTGATAGAACTATTTGTAAAACTGATTAAAACATTTAAATGTTTAAAGTGTTTTGAACAGCTTTTAAATTGTACTTTGTAGGGCAAGCAGAAACTCAGAAATTAAACATGTCTGTTAAATGTATCAGCATTAACAGTTTTTAATGCCAATTATAGCACTGAAAAGAGTTAATAGGGCAATGGGGAGGAAGAATTTAAATGTTTGAGGAAAACTTTGAAATTAAAGTACTTGGAGGATAAAAATTATCTTCCTGCTAGCTTGGATTTTTTTGTTTCTTAGTTTGAAACAACTCTACTTCTGAGATTCTAATTTTAAAACCGCACACTCAATGCAAGCATGCAATTAAGTTACTTTTTTTCTAGTTGCTCAACAATTCCTTCTATAATATTGTGTAATCCTCTGTAGATTAAGCTTATTCTCCTGTTTTATCTTTTAGATCTCTTAGAGGCTTGTGCTAAATCTGACCAAAAGATTACTGAAGAGTCTGCTCCACCTTCAGAAGTATCTCAGGCTTCAGTAAATGATAGCAGATTAAAGGAGGAGAACACAGCTGAGTCTTCCTCCTTACCCCATTTGCAAGAGACTTCTGTCACATCTGTTACAGGTTAATTTGAGGGGGTTGGTCTTTGAGGAGAAAATAAACCCTGAATTTGCTTTTAATATCTGTTGCATCTTATAATTAAATGTAGGATTTTAAAACTATTAATACATGTTGTTTTTGTAGTAAGCAGTTCTTCTAAGAGAATTGATGCTTCCAAAGCTGCAATTGAACACGAACCTAAATTTCGATGCAAGTTTTTAGATTGTTCCAAATCCTTTCGAAAAGCTAAACTGCTGCATTATCATATGAAGTATTTCCATGGGATTGAGAAATCACCAGAACCACAACAAAATCCTGCAGCAAGAAATATTCAAACAAGAGGTTCCTTGGCTTCTGAAAAGGCTAGTCAGGAAGGTTGTAACAGAAGGCGGACCACATCTGGTTGCTTATGTAAGTGGTATTTTTTCTTTAAAAAATACATTTAATTACTTAGAATTAGATTACTTAGGTTGCCTTAAAGGCCAGTATTTTTAAAGTTTTTCCTGCTTTTCTTCAATTTAGTACTTAAACAACACAAACTATCAATTTCATGATTAACATGTTAATTCTGCAGAAATATTAACATATATGAAATGAGGATGATCACTGTTTATTTTTGAAATTGTTTACTGGCTTTATAGATGCAGTTGTAAATTCTGAAAATGTGTGTAAATTTAGAGAGCTGAGTAGAGGAAGTCAGTTTGGGAGAAATAGGAAGACATAAAAAGATAGATGGCAAATAATGCTGAAATAGTGAATAAACATTACATTTGAATAGCCTACTAACCAGAGTTCACTTTCATCGTATCTAAAGTATACCTGAGTAAAAATCTAATGCTTCTAAACCAGTGGTCCCCAACCTTTGCATCTTGGCAGCCTGCCTGGGGGGGGGGAACCGTGCTGTGTGAACGGCAGGCCGGCACGTGCATACGCAACTCCACTCGAGAGAAGAGAAGCCTTTGGAGCACTGTCTTGGCTCCTTCAGGCTTCTCCATGCCAAAAGCTTTTACAAAGCAGTGCAAGATCGCTCCCCAAAGCCTTCCATCCATTTGCAAAAGCTTTTGGCATGGAAAAGGAAAGACTTTGGGGACGCGGTCTTCTGCTCCTTCAGGATGTCCTGCGCAGCCAGCCCCAGTGAGTCAGCCAAGCTGAGCAGAATGTGCTTGTCCCACTAAGCCTCTGCTCTGACTGCTCCACTTTTGGAGCATGGGGACCAGGCAGCTTGGCAGCCTAGCTGGGGAAGAAGAAAGAAATCAGGCTGTGCAAGTGGCGGGCTGGCACACGTGCAGCTCCGCTCACATGAGAGAGAACCTTTGGGGCCCAGTTGCAGATAGGCCATGGCCCACAGGTTGGGGACCTCTGTTCTTAACTATAAAGGATAAGACATAATAATGTATCTATTTTTTAAAGCTGCTAAAGATAAAAACAAAGAAAAGAAACCCAGGGACTTTGGAAGATCAAAATCAAAGAAAAAGAAAAAGAAAAAAAATAAAATAAAATCAGGTAATATTTTAATGGTAAAATTTTAATGGAAAATTGCTATTGGGGGAGGTGCCTTTTAATTTTCTTAGGCAGTTTGTATCATTTGAGAGAGAATGTATCTAAAACCTAACATGTTGAAGCCTAATAGACATGCCTACATGAGTTGTCTTTCCATCAAAAAAAACTTCTTGTGAGCCACAGAAGCAATTAATTATGGAAAATAATCTGAAGATGTCTCTTGGTTTACCTGGTGGTCAAATTTTTCTTCTGTGAGAGGAGCTTGCCTCTTAATGCAGGAGTGGGCAATTACCAGCCTTCATATGTTTTTGATTTTGAAAGCATAATTCCCACTCTAACTCTCAAATGGGTTCAAGTGGGATACCTCTGGGAAGATTAGGCATAGTTATTATGATCTATCTTCATACCTGTGGTAACTGAAGGAGATTATTATTAATAATAATGAAAGTTGAACAAAAATTGGACAGGTATAAAGCTTTTAAATACAGTTATTTAGAGTAGTTGTCATCACCTGCTCATTAGAGATATAACCATGAAACACTAAATCAGGGCTGTCAAACTGGCCGCGGGCCAGATGCATCACGTGCTAGCTACACCCTTGCCCGCTTTAGTGAAGGGAAAAGTCTCAATATGTCATGTGATGCTGCCGTGACGACATGAGTTTGACACCCCTGCACTAGATATAGCCTACCTATTTTATGGCTATTTTAAACGCAGATATAGTCTGCCTATTTTACAGCTATTTCTGGCAGCATGTGGATCATGCATTATGTGGTTAATGGACTGAGATAAAACTCCACCTCTCTGTCATGTGCATCTTGCTTCCTTCCTTGCCATCTTTCTTAATTTTAAGTAAATTTTAATGTTAATATTTATTTTAATGTTCTATCTTGTTACTTTTACTTGGTTGTAAGATGGTTGTTATTTTTACTCTAGGCAAGATGGGCAGCATATAAATTTAATAATAAATAAAAATGTATTGTTTAAATCAATAAATCATAATATTAGAGTTTGTGTGCATTCATTTTCTGTAATATTCAGTTCTGAATAATAACACTTAATTAAATTTTCCAGAACATTCAGGGAGTGAAGAAAATGTTGACTTTTCCCAAGATCTTTCTCCTCCAAAATCTGCCATTAGAACAAGATATAATTCAACAAATCGATCTTGTATGCATTTGAGTACGCAAATACATAGCTCTGATTCTGGGCATCGTAAACAGAAATTAAAAATCACTGGTAAGACTGCTTTTGCATTTTCTCTGATGCTTTTAACTAAAAAAATTAAAAATTCTGAATATTAATGATAATGGGGAATTATTTTCACAGGCTTGCTGTTTATGATTGAGTGTTGATACCTTTTAAATTATGACATTTGAATTCTAGATTAGTATATCTCAGATATCTAACACAGATATATCTTTTTGTAGTTATTTCTATTCTTTTGCATAATTTTGAATTATTTAAATCAGATATGCAAATTTCTTAAACTTGAAGTCTGCACTTAAGGAAAAATGACATGGCATTTCCAGGACCAAATTTTGGGGGTGATATTTTCAGGATTCGAAAGCAAATTTGGGCAGTATAGTTGGTCATTAAGTTTCATAAAGTTTACACTTCTTGGCCCTCCACCTCATTTTAGAAGGAATTTTAAATCTTTCTGACAAAACATCTCTACAAATTCAGACTGCAAATTAAGATTCTATTATTCAGCAAGAGGCATTGCTTGCAAAACTTAAGAATGTAAGAATAGCTCTACTATCTCAGGCCAACACCCATCTTAGCCCAGCAGCTTGTTTCTTACAATGGCTAATTGATGCTTTTTTGCTGTTCAAAAACAGGAGATGGAGACATGCCCTTGCCACCATTGTTCTCTTGCAGTTCATGTTTGGAGGGTTGATGCCTTTAACCCAATGTAAACTGGGTTTTCATGACATGACCATTAAGCTCTGCCTGCCTAACTTGCACAGAGAGCATTATAAGAACATTTTGTTGACAGTCTCAGACTTTAGTTTGGTATATTTCTCAACATTACCAGAGCCAGTGTGGATTACGACTGCTGTTTTCCCCCCAGCAATTAATTTAGATGGTCTATGGCATCTATAGTCTTCACACCTGGCAGGTGTATCACCATGTTGTACCCCCAACACAAACTCACCTCCTATAATTCCAATGAGTCAATAACTTGTAGTCAAAACCCTGTATGCTCCCTAAGAGAAATACTAGTACAAAAGAATGGGAATTTAGCATCTGAGAGTTGAGTCCTACAAGAGTATATTCTTCATCTTTGAAATAATATGATCCTCCAAATATCATATATCTCCCGAAAGCAAGGGATGTATCATTAAAATGGGATGAAAGACTTAGAATAACTTTATTGTCACTTTGAATATACACTGATTGGCATACAATAAAATGAAATTTCATTGCATACAGCTCTCAAAGGGTCACCATCTCCAATATATACTACATAAACATGACAAAAATAAATAAATAAGTACAAAATTATGTATATACCCACATGCATTATATGACACAGAAGCAGCACAGTCTTAGCCCAGATGTATCCATGTAAATGGCGAGAAAAACGAATCTTGTGAGTTTATCAGATGGATGGCATAGGAAATAAAGCTGTTACAAAATCTGGTAGTCCTGGTAGAAATACTTCAAAACAACCTCCCAGAGGGGAGCAATAGAACAGACCGTAAAGTGGGTGTGTGGGGTCTCTAACAATGCTTTGAGCTCCAAGCACATAGCGCTTATAAGTATCCTGAATAACAGGAAGCGAGCTTCCTATAATCTCCGCTGTCCTTACCACTCTCTGTACGGACTTTCTATCTGAGACATTCCTGCCACCAAACCAAACAGTGATGCAGTTTGTTAAAACACTCTTAATGGTGCCTCTGTAAAAAGTGCCCAAGACAGAAGGAGAAAGATGTGCTCTCCTCATCCAGTGCAGGAAATGCAGATGCTGTTTGCACACTTCACTAAGGATGACGTGTGGAGAGACCAGTTCATATTGTTAGTTATTTGCACCCCCAGATACTTAATATTGTTGACCGCCTCTATAGCTGCATTGTTGATACTGAGTAGAGTATGACTCTGCCGTCTCTTTCTAAAATCTATAACTTATCACATTCTGGAAGATGTCACCTATACACCTTACTGACTCATCCTGACTCAGTTACTTTGTTTTCAAAAGAACTGGTAAACTTTGAAAGCTAGGAGTTCATTGTACTGAGAATAAACCTATATTTTACCCCCAAAGCAGCTGGTAGTTTGTTTTAGCCAAACTCATTTTATACCAAAAAGCACTGTGGAATAAGCTGAACATTTCGCTCTCCCATGCTATCTTTGTATTCCAATCTAGTTATGAATTCTAATTTCTATGAAATGAAATACGGGCTAGGGTCTGCATAAGATCCCTAAATCTACTGCAGTGCATGGGGATTAATGGGACTGATTAAAATGTACCATGATAATGTCAGCAGATAACTATTCAGGTTTTACCTAATATAATACCTTTTGTAAAATGGTAAAATATCTAATCTAACAAAACTACATTATGAAGTAGTTTACACTCTTGTGTAAAACTGCTCAGTAAAAGTAGGGTTTCTCCTCCTAATATTACTATTATTCGTCTCTTCCAAACATGACTTGACTATGCCCTGGTGACTTCTAGATTGGATTCCTGCTGTTTGCTGTACCTCAGGGCTGGCCTTGAAGATAATTTGGAAGCTGCAGCTGGTGCAGAATTGCAGGCAGCTAGTGGTGTCTATTTTTAGGGACCTGTGACACAACTGCATTGCAAACTGCATCAGCTGCCATTGTGCTTCTGGGTTCAAGCAGCTGTGGCAGTGCAGTGGTTAGAATGCAATTTTGCAGGCTAACTCTGTCCACAGCCAGGAATTCGATCCTGACCACCAGCTCAAGGTTGATTCAGCCTTCCACCCTTCCAAGGTTGGTAAAATGAGGATCCAGATTGTTGGGGACAATATTCTGACATTTGTAAACTGTTCAGAGAGTCCTGTAAAGCACTATGGAGTGGTATATAAATCTAAATGCTATTGCTAATTCAAACTGCCAACAGCCACTTTTAAAGTCCTTTACAGCTTAAGGCCAAGTTATTTAGAGCTGTCTCTCACCAGTTGTCAACTGTCAGGCCCAGGAGACCCTTTTCTATCATGCGGCCCGCCCACCTCTGGAATACAATGCTCTCTACAATTAGATTGATAGTGTCCCTGTTGGCCTTACTAAGCCCCCAAATATGTGGTTATGTGCCTGAGCTTGGGCCCCTGGGTGCAGACAGCTCTTTTCTCAGGCTTTTGACTTAGATCAAGTATAGTATCTGCTGTGGATTTTACATTTTTGTATATGTTTTAATTATTTTTAATACTGTTAGTCATTCAGAGTCACATATGTGAGAGGAATAGCCATATAAATCCACTAAATAAATATATGCCTATATTGGATTCCTTTGCTGAATTGAATGGTTCTTTATCTGTGATTGTGTTGCACCAATGTCTTTCTGTTGTTAATTATCAATTCATCAGCTCTCCACATGTATGCAAATCAAAATGTATGAAAATATTGCTAATACCTATTGAGTAGCAGGCAATAATTTATAAACCATCCACAATCTGTTGGATTCATTCAAATTCAATGTTTGCACACAGAGGATGATACGCTGAGTGAATCATCTGCAGAAAGTTTGTTTTGGAGTGATGATGACTGCAGTAGAGATATTGATGTAACAACCAATCCTGATGAAGATGTTGAAGATGATGATAATGACTTTGAAATCGTTCGCTGCATTTGTGAAGTAGAGGAAGAAAATGACTTTATGATTCAGGTACATTGTAGAAGATGAGAATATAACAAGAGAAATTGCCAGTCCCCAAAGAAATGCAAACAGGAATCATAAGATTATTGCAACTCTGTCCTGGATAACTAATTGGGAAGACTTCTTGATAAGTACGGTTTTGTAATGGCTAAACAGAATGACCTTGAGAGACAAGAGAGAAAGCTGTCCTTGACTTATGACCACAATTGAGCCCAAAATTTTTCTTGCTAAGCGAGACAGTTGTTAAATGAATTTTTGCCCAGTTAAGTGAATCATTGCAGTAGTTAAGTTAGTAACATCATTGTTATGTGGATCTGGCTTGCCTATTGACTTGGTTTGTCAGAAGGTGGCAAAAGGTGATCGCACAACCCCAGGACACTGCAACTGTCACAACTGTAAGTCAGTTGCCAAGTGTCTGAATTTTGATCATGTGACCCTAGAGATGCTGCAACAGGCGTGTGAAAAATGGTCATAAGTCTTTTTTTCCAGTGTCATTGTAACTTTGACTGGTGATATGGACTGTTGTAAGTCAAGGACTACCAGTACTAAAGCAGTGGTGAGATAAAGGAAACTGAGTCAGAACTGTAACCTGAGAAAATGTTCCAGGGAGGATCCTCCCAAGTTCTCAGGAAGATAAAGGGAAACAAGGGGAAAATGCATTCAGACTTGGAAAACTCTGTTAGTGTATCTTCTAATAAAAATAGTATTGGCTTTTATACTTTTGGATTCCTACTCTCTGAAGAGCTGGCAGAGTTTTTTCTCAACTTATTGTTGTTTTACTCGTTCTAGATATTTACTTTAGTGGCTCATAGGCAAATGCTAAAAAAGTTCAGGTCAACTTATTTATATTATTTCTGTCCCCCTATGTTTCTTATGTTTCCATTTATGAATAATGATTGTATTACTTTCCTACAAAGAAAGAAAAGAACTTGTTACCCAGCAAGCTGAAGAAATAATCAAAATTATCATAATTTTAAAACAGTAATGATTTACAAGCCTTAAATTTGTTTTCCAATTCAGATTTTCCAGAGTTGAAGAAGCAGTCAAGCCCTTTGCTATCTACAACCTAAATGTATCTGTTTGTTGTTGCTTCAGAGATAGTAACAATAGGATGGAGCATGGTCTAGAAAAAAACAATGACCTTACCTTGACTTGCCCCAATGTTAGAGAGAGAGTTTGAAATAGTCTAAATCTCTTGTTTAGTTGTGCTCACTTGTTTGATCTAATTCTGTCTAATATTTAATAGTGTGAAGAATGTCTTTGTTGGCAGCATGGAGTTTGTATGGGTTTACTAGAAGAAAATGTACCTGAGAAATATACGTGTTATGTTTGTCAGGATCCTCCAGGTACAAAGATTTCTAAGGTTGCACAGTCTTCTAATAGTATGTAACAATTATATTATTTTATGTATTATTGTATTGCTTTTTGATAATTTATCAGCATACCTTAATTTTTCAAGTATTTGATAGCAAATCGTTTAACTTACCGTAATAGGAAATATAGTGAATATGCTACACTGGTAATATATTTAATAATTAGTGAAATTTACTGATTTTGAGTCTACATACTATTAATATTGTTCTTTAAGTTGAAAGGGTGAATACATCTTGTTTAATTAGTAAAAATTGAATTTAGTCAGCTGCTTGAGTCTCCCACTACATTCCTAGCAAGGAGGAAGCTGCTACTACCAACATAGGCTCATCCTTGTTGAATGTTTAATATTTCTGCATAAAAGTATCTAAAATGTGATCTGTACTCCATACTTTTCTTCAAAAAATAAATAAGTGTAGTTTTTTATTCATTGATGTAATTAGATTCTCTTTCTAGTTTTGACTTGTATGCAAAAATATTGGAAATTCAAAGGTCTTCACAAATTTTTATGCAACATTATACAGCAGAATAAAAAAACCCTCTATTTTAAAGGATTTGTATATTATTCCTAATATTTTCCTGTTTGTGTCTGAAACTTGATTAAAAGTACCCTCGGTTCTCTAAGAGATGACAGAATTAGAAATCATGATCTGGGTGAAAGGGGATAATACCATTGATATTATTGTGCTTTCTTTAATTAAAATAGTTTTAAACTCACAATTTTAGTATTTTTTATTAATTTATTCAAAAGATAATTAAAATTAGCTTGTTGTAGCTTTTATTATTGAAAGTTTTTTTCAGATTTGGAGGTTAAATTTATATGCCAAATCAGTATGCAAATTTTTGCTGTTTATTTTAAAAGTGAAAATGTGGTAAGATTAGAATATGGCTAATAATGAGCATATGCTTGCTTTTATTTTTAATTTACTTCCCTGTTGTTGCTTTAGGCAAGCGATCCAGTTTGAAGTATTGGTATGAAAAGGAATGGTTATGCAACGGCCACATGCATGGTTTAGCATTTTTGGGAGAAAACTATTCCCATCAAAATGCTAAGAAAATAGTAGCTACACATCAGCTTCTTGGCGATGTACAAAAAGTGATAGAAGTGCTACATGGACTTCAGTTGAAGATGAGCATTTTGCAGTAAGCTATACTTGGATGTATTTGCTTAAATTATAATGATACAATTCAAAGAATTAAATACAATTGAATTTCATAAAGCTATTGTATAACCTAACATTTAGATATTGGTATGCATATCAGGTTGGTCCAGGATAATATTAAACCATTTTACAGCACTTCCCTTCTTATGGTCCAACTTGACTTTAGACATCTTTCATTCTTCTATCAGTAGAAAAATACACCATCTACACCCAAACCCAAACTAGCTGGAAGAAGCTAGTTTCAGGCCATAAGTGGAATCATAGCAATTGTTTTGATTAATCAAACTTTAAATGGTTAATAATTTGTTTTTATAAGATATCAATACTGATAAGAAATAGCAAGCTAGTAAGGTTCCCTGCGTTTTAATATGTCTACTCCCCCACATCTGCTCCTCTTTGCCACTGACAATGAAACTTCATTTGCAACATTTGTATATGGCTATATTTATGTGAAATAACTGAGGTAGGAGTTACTAATCATTAAAGGGATGTTTGAAATAATAATTCATGGGGTAGCTTTTCTTCTTACCATTTATAGGAGACTGAGGAATATTCTGTGGCACATAATTTGGAAATAGCTGGAACACATGCTTGAACTTGTACATCACACGTTCTTTGATGCCATTATGAAGATTTGTCTTCCATTTTACAGTGTTCTAAATACTTATTGTATAATTTTTAAGAATCTGCTTTTATTGAACATATATCAACTGAAGAACTATGTTTTTAAGTGTTAATATTAAATTCAGATAGGTCCATTTATGTCAGATGATGTTTTGTTTTGCATATTCTGTTTCAGTTAATGGTGCTGATAAATAGTAAGAGATCTCTAATATGCACATGCCAAGTACTAACACTATCCTGACTACTCTGAAATCTTATAGAAGGTTCACGTTGGCTAGTTTCCACTTATTTCAGATGAGTTTAGAAGATAAAAGGTATAAGCTGAATTCTGGTAAAAGTTTTCAGTGTAATTTCCATGTATTTATCTTTTTAACAGAAGCAAGGAACATCCTGACTTGAAACTTTGGTGTCAGCCTTGGAAGCATCTCAAAATAGAAGAAAAATCTCATACCACTAGACTAATTCACATTGAAGAAAACAGTTGCAAAGAGGAGACCACAAGTTACAGAACTTTTAATGGAACAGTTGAGAAACCTCCTACCATTCCCTTTGTAGAGGAATCTTATATCACTAGTGAGCATTGTTACCAAAAACCTCGAGCTTACTATCCTGCTATAGAACAGAGACTTGTTGTAGAAACCAGAAATTCGGACATTGATGATGGTGTTAATAGGATAAGAGAAAATGGAGATGATGCCGTAGTGGAGAGATTAGGATGGGAACTGGATAGAGAAATATGCAAGCTGGAAAATGAATCAAAACATAGCTACTCTAAGGTATGTTTTACTGAACCCTTTCTAGTTTTTAACATTACAGGTGGAAAGTTGGAATTCCTGTGCAATTTGTAGTGATGATTACATTAATTGGGTTCATGTAGCTAAGGAATATTAGTGAGGGAGGGAGGGAGGGAGGGGGAGAGAGAGAGAGAGAGAGAGAGCGCCACAACAGCTCCCTATATATAATCTCTTGAACTGTTTTTCTTTAAAATTGTTCGCTGTTCATAGGGAATGTTAACTTATGCATTTTTCTAGGTAAGAGAAAAAATCACATCAGAAGAAGATACTGAAGTGAAATTGCTTGAAAAAGACAAGGATGGAATTATGAATTCCCAGCTGCAGTGGCAGCTTAACCTTTTAACCCACGTTGAGTCTCTGCAAGATGAAGTTACCCACAGGATGGATTTAATTGAAAAGGAACTAGATGGTAATGTTTTTTTTCTGCTACAAATTTTAACAGTTCAATTAAGGTCTGTTCAATTGTTTTTTTCTTGTGTTCTATTTCTTACATTAAATCTGTTAATCTAGGTTTTTTTCTTGTGTCTTTCTATCCAGAGTTCATCATCTAGTTTTTTGTATCTTCAAAACTGTGAAATTTTAAAAAGTTACTCATTACTCATCAGATAATGTTTTTCAAATATTACAATAGGTTGGATGAAACTATTAGTATGCAGGCTGATGCAAGTCTTGTAAAGTGGATCAGGTTAAATCTTGTTAAAACATAGCTGATTCCAGGTAGACTTGTATCATGTATAATTCCCTTAAATTTTCCATACCGAAATAGCTCTCTAGCTTTTGTAACTAAAAGAGGCATGCTCATTCACTCATTCATCATATTTATATAGCCAGCTTCTAACAATCAAGTGAATTAATATTGTTGATATAAAAAACAACCCAGAATAAAAAGAGATAAAGCCAAAAGGAGTTGTTAATTAGCCAGGAACCATCCCACTGTTTTGCCAGTCCTGAGGCTTGCTAATAAACAGGACCTCCTGAAAGCTAAAACGGAGAAGGCCAGCCTCTGTACGGGAGAGAGGAGGGTGTTTCATAATGGGGGCCACAGCAGAAAAGGCAAATTGCCTATGAGCTGCCAAATACAGTAAAATTGTTTATAGGTACTGAAGAAAGAAAGTTGCTTATATTTAATAGCAACTAAACTCTGAAATACAGCTATCTGCTTTATGATGATGGTGTAAATTGAACTTGTGGTGCTTCAAAGAAAATGTAAGCCTTAAGTTTAATAGGAACTATTCACAGATTGTAGAACTGCTGAAATCATTTACAGGTAGTCCCCAACCTACAACCTTTCACTTAGTGACTGTTTAAAGTTACAACAGCACTGAAAAAAGTGACATGACCATTTTTCACAGGTACCACTGTTGCAGCATCCCCATGGTCATGTGATCAAAATTCAGACGTTTGGCAACTGACTCATATTTATGACGGTTGCAGGGTCCTGGGGTAAT